>PVKU01000762.1:28688-401211 GCA_004027475.1 Anoura caudifer | reverse complement strand
GCACCTCCGCTTTTTCCTGCCGCAACTCTGCCCCTCTTACCGGTCTGGATGAATCGTTGTTGGACTTCCAAACAGTTTGATTTTCTGAGTTCTGGTTGTTTTCTTGTTTCTAAATCTTTGTTGTCCTTAATTTTGGTTGTGAGAAGAGGCACAGTGCATCTGCCTACGCCTCCATCTTGGCCGGAAGTCCACACCAAAGCTTTTGAAAAATGTTCTGAAGCTAAGTGCAGGAACTCCTGAGTCTGACTGCCTAGAACAAAGGCCCAGAGAACTTTTCAATGATAGGAAACTAACATTCATTTATGTTCACTTTTTGGTAGATCCTGGGTGATTCACATAGCTCATTTCATATTTCTGAGGATGTGAGAGACTTGCCCCGGTTGAATTCTAAAACTTCTCCAGTTTTAAGATTCTCTAAAATTATGCATTTAAATTGGTAATGAGTTATTTCCTGTTCTTTTGTTATTAAAAACTTGGGTTCATGGAAATATCATGTGGCCAGGCTGCCTTTATCCCAAATGAGGCAACTCAATCCACATAGCCAATAACAATCTTGATTTATGATAGAGGAGAAGAGGCATTTTAGCTAGGAGTGGTGTTATACTGTACCATTTGGGGAAGAGGAATCTTTACTTCTTTCTGCCTTAAGTCATTTTATGATAGCCTGACATCTACCCTTTGTTTTGTAAAAGTACAAAGGTCTTTAACAGAAAGGCTTTTGACTCTAAAGGCATGGGTTTATTTCTGGGCTCTCTATTCTGTTCCATTGAGCTATGTGTCTGTTTTTATGTCAGTACCATGCTGTTTTGATTACTGTGGCCTTGTAGTACAGTTTGATATTAGGTAGTGTGATTCCTCCAACTTTGTTCTTCTTTTTCAGGATCACTGTTGCTGTGCGGGGCCTTTTGTGGTTCCATATAAGTTTTGAAATATTTGTTCTGGTTCTTTGAAATATATCATTGGTATCTTGATAGGAATTGCATTGAATCTATAGATTGCTCTGGTTAGAATGGACATTTTCATAATTTTAATTCTTCTTATACATGAACACAGTATGTGGTTCCACTTATTTGTATCTTCTTTAATTTCTCTCTTCAGTGTCTTATAATTTTCCATATATAGGTCTTTTACATCCTTGGTTAGGTATATTCCTAGAGGTTTTGTTCTTTTTGAAGGAGTTGTGAATGGGATTGTTTTCTTGATTTCCCTTTATGTTAGTTATTGGCATATAAAAGTGCATCTGGTTTCTGGATATTAATTTTGTATCCTGTTACTGAATTCATTTATCAGTTCTAGTAGTTTCTTGGTGGAATCTTTGGGGTTCTCCGTACAGAATCATATCATTTGCAAATAAAGACACTTTTACTACTTCCTTTCTAATTTGGATGCTTTTTATTTCTTCTTCTTATTTGATTGCTGTGGCTAGGACTTTCACTACTAGGTTGAATAAAAGAGTTGAAAGCAGGCATCCCTGTCTTGTTCCTGATCTTAAGGGGAACACTTGTAGTTTTTGCCCATTGAGTATGATGCTGGCAGTGGGTTTGTCATATATGGCCTTTATTATGTTTAGGTATGTTCCCTCTATTCCCACTTTGCTAACAGTTTTTATAAATGTTGCTGGATTTTATCAAATGCTTCTTCTGCATCTATTGATATGATCATGTGGTTTCATCCTTCATTTTTTTATGTGGTGAATCACATTTATTGATTTGTGAATGTTGTGTCAACCTTATATTCCCAGAATAAATTCCACTTGATCATGGTGTATGATGTTTTCGATGCATTGCTGTGTATGGTTTGCTAATATTTTGTATTTGATGAGGAAGCAAGGATATACAATGGGCTAACAATAGTTTATTCTATAAATGGTATTGGGAAAATTGGACAGATACATGCAGAAAAATGAAACTAGACTACCTTCTTACACTACACAGAAGAATAAATTCAAAATGGATCAAAGACTTAAATGTTAGACCTGAAACTATAAAAATCCTGGAAGAAAACATAGGCAGCAAAATCTTGGACATTGCTCATAGCAATTTTTTATTGGGTATATCTCCCCAGGTAAGGTAAACAAAAGAAAAAAAATAAACAAATGGGAGTACATCAAACTAAAAACTTTTTGCACAGCAAAGGATATAATCAACAAAATAAACAGTCTACAGAATGGGGGAACATATTTGCCAATACATGTGATAAGGGGTTAATATCCAAAATTACAAAGGACTTACAAAACTGAACACCAAAAATCAAAGAACCCAATTAAGAAATGGGCAAAAGACCTGAATTGACACTTCTCCAAAGAGGACGTACAGATGGCCAATAGACATATGAAAAGATGCACAACTTCAGTAATAATCAGATAAATGAAAATTAAAACCACAATGAGATACCATCTCATACCTGTCAGAGCAGCTATCATCAATAAATCAATAAACAAGTGTTGGTGAGGCTGTGGAGAAAGGGGAACACTTTTGCACTGTTGGTGGGGGTGCAGACTGGTGCAGCCACTGTGGAAAGCACTATGGATATACCTCAAAAAATTAAAAATGGATCTGCCTTTTGACCT
The DNA here is from genome assembly GCA_004027475.1 of Anoura caudifer. NCBI lineage: Eukaryota > Metazoa > Chordata > Mammalia > Chiroptera > Phyllostomidae > Anoura > Anoura caudifer. The sequence continues at coordinate 398,642 of PVKU01000762.1, read as the reverse complement.
AGCTATCCCACTTCTGGGAATATATCTGAAGAAACCCAAAACATTACTTTGAAAGAACATAAGTGTCCCTATGTTCATTGCAGCATTATTTATAGTCTCCAAGAAATGGAAGTAGCCCAAATGTCCATCAATAGATGAGTGGATAAAACAACTATGGGACATTTACACAGTGGAATACTACTTGGCCATAAAAAAGAGTAAAATTTTACCCTTTGCAACAATATGGGTGGACCTGGAGAACATGATGCAAAGTGAAATGAGCCAGTCAGAGAAAGACAATACCATATGATTTCACTCATATATGGAATATAATGAGAAACCTGAATTAACAAGAAAAATGTAATGAGAAAACTGAATTAACAAGAAAAATGGGGACAGACTCATGGAGAACAGTATGTCAGCTAGTGGGGGTGGGGAGTTAGGGTGTAGAGGACTGAGCTAAAAAGGAAAAGGGACTCATGGACACGGACAACAGTGTGGTGATTAATGGGGGAGGGAGGTATAAGAGGACTAAAAGGTAATGGGAAAAATATAATAGAGTATTAATTAAAAAAATAAAAAGGCTAATGGAAAAAAGGTGTTCCCCTGCTACTCTGAAGAAGTGTAATAAGCACACCAGGGTAGTATTGCAGAAGGAAATGGGCCTCATTTAGTTCTCAAAGTAGCATCCAGTTACCAGTTATGCTGCCTTCAACAACAAAAGTCGCTGAGGAATCACTGAAGGCCATCCCTCATGGCTTCTCATTGTGAGTCTCTTGAATTAGCTTGAAATAAATTGAATTGGCACACTTAAATTTTGGATTAAGGTACTCAAGTTACAAAACTTTTAAGTATATTATTTTCCAACTTTTGTAAAAATAATTTGTGGTTTACAAACATTTTTACATATTTCATTTAATTCTGTAAAGTAATTATTATCTTCATCATAGAGATGAGGGTTGTAAAACATTAGAATTTCCTGTGTAGCATGTAAAAATTATTAACTTAAAAACATAACTTTTAAACAATCAGAGAACTAATTGGCATATTGACATGAGGAGTATTTGGCAAGACTATTTTGGTTTAGGAAGCAATGAAAATCTGGCTGTGCAAAGGAGATCCTGAGAAGATTAGTAGCAAGCAGGGCCAAATTACCCATTAGGTGCAACAGTCACAGTACCTGGAGTCCACAATACTTTTAGGGGCCCATGAAAATATTTTAATTTCTTAAAAACTTTTTTTGTATACTTTGTTGATTATGCTATTACAGTTTTCCCAATTTATCCCCTCTCTGCCTTGCACCCCGCCAACCCTCCAGCATCCCCTGCCTTAGTTCATGTCCATGGGTAGTACATATAAGTTATTTAAATTCTCTGTTTCCTATACCATTTTTTACCTCTCCCCATCTATTTTATGCCTACCAATTATGCTTCTTATTCCCTGTACCTTTTTCCCCCATTCTTCCCCTCCCCACTGGAAACCCTCCATATGATGTCCATTTCTCTGATTCTGTTCCTTTTCTAGTTGTTTGCTTACTTTTTGTTTTCATTGCTTTTCCTTTTTTTAAGTTTCATTGGTTGATAGTTGTGAGTTTGTTGTCATTTTACTGTTCATAGTTTTTGATCTTCTTCAATTTCTTAGATAAGTCTCTTTAACATTTCATATAATAAGGACTTGGTGATGATGAACTCCTTTAGATTGGCCTTATCTGGGAAACACTTCATCTGCCCTTCCATTCTAAATGATAGCTTTGCTGGGTAATGACTTCAAATACTTCTTTCCAACCCCTTCTTTGCCTGCAAGGTTTCTTTTGAGAAATCAGCTGACAGTCTGATGGGAACTCCTTTGTAGGTGACTGTCCCCTTATCCCTTGCTGCTTCTAGAATTTTCTCCTTCATTTTAATCTTGGCTAATGTAATTATGATGTGCCTTGGTGTGTTCCTCCTTGGGTCCACCTTCTTTGGGACTCTCTGAGCTTCCTGGACTTCCTGGAAGTCTATTTCCTTTGCCAGATTGGGGAAGTTCTCCTTTATTATTTGTTCAAATAAGCTTTCCACTGGTTGCTCTTCCTCTTCCTCTTCTGGTACCCTTATAATTTGGATGTTGGGACGTCTAAAGATGTCCTGGAGGTTCCTAAGCCTCTCATTTTTTTTGAATTCTTGTTTCTTCATTCTTTTGTGTTTGGTTGTTTCTTTCTTCCTTCTGGTCCAATCCATTGATTTGAGTCCCAGTTTTCCTCCCATCTCTATTGGTTCCCTGTGCATTTTTCTTCATTTCACTTATTGTAGCCTTAATTTGCTCATCTAATTTGTGAGCAAAATCAACCAATTCTGTGAGCATCCTGATCACCAGGGCTTTGAACTGTGCATCTGATAGGTTGGCTCTCTCTTCGTCACTTAGCTCTCTTTCTGGAGCTTTGCTCTGTTCTTTCATTTGGTCGCTATTTCCTTGTCTCGGAGCACCTGTTATGTTGTAAGGGGGTGGGGCCTTAGGTATTCACCAGGGCAGGGCAACTCTCCTTGCTGCACTGTGGCTCAGTCAGTGGGGGTTGGGCCAGAGAGGAAAGAATGCAGCTTGCCTGCTCTGCTCAAGCCCACTTTCCAAGGAACCCTCGTGTGAGACTGGGAGTTTTTCCCACCATGGCAACACCCGCCACCGCAGTCTACAGTCAGCTCTGAGTCTCAGTTTCCTGTTCAGCCAGCCCTGCCCACATGGTTCGCCGCCTTGCCACTGGTTCTCTTCATCTGCCCCTCTGACTGGTCTGGTTGGTCTGGTTGACTGTTTCTTTAATTCTTTGGTTGTTGGAGTTCCATGCAGTTTGATTTTCTGGCACTTCTGGTTGTTTATTGATTTTAGGTTGGTTGTCATCATCCCTTTGGTGTGAGGAAGCGAAGGGTTTCTACCTATGCTTCCATCTTGGCTGGAACTCTCTCCTAACTTCTTTTAAAGTTTGAAGAAAAAGTGTTAATAATTGATTTAGCCTGTCTGTCTGTATGTGTATTATATTTGCCTTGTACCAATATAGTAATAAATTATAATTTATGTATATGTATTAATTTATTTTTAATTGAGGAAGGTATTCACAAGGGTAAAAGTATCTAAGTCCCATGAAAGTGATAATGCTGCCCTGATAGTGACTTCATAATAGAAACATGGTTGCTCTGGGCTTTCTCTGTTTAGTTCAGATTTCAGAAGGTTGATACACAGTTGAGAAGAAGGAAAGAAAGCAACCATCAGGATACTGATATTCTAAATGAGCTGAGCTTTGGAAAACAAATACAGCCAACAAAAGGGATATTTCAAGTTACATGTTAAGTATAAGGGAGGTCTGGGGGAGACAGGTCCCTTGCTTATATAAAATATTGCTTTCTAACAGAGAAAGTGTATGTAATGTATCATCGATGCCCCATCAAGAGTTGATTTGATGTTCGTTCACTAACCTACTCATTCAGTAAAGAGCTTTATTGTACATACCACATACCACAGGACCTTATCTGTCTCACAGTCATAAGGACCATGTCTAGTCATCCGATCTGTAGTAGCTAGTCCACAAGCTTGTCAACAACCTTGAACTTGTGTAGTATTGCTTGAGATTTAGGTCAGTCTTGTACTTCCTCACGTCTTTGAACTAAAAGGCACAGAGGGAAGTTCCCACTTGGTAAGAGACAGGAACAAAGAGACAGAAGAAGTAACTGAATTACATTAGGGGAAGGAGTGTAAACTCTCCAGAACTATTTCTAACCCCAGGCCAAGCTCCAGTTCCCAGGATGTGCTATCAGTGCTGTTCCCATCCTGGAGTCTCAAGTAAACCTGTTGTCTTTAGCTGAATCTCCTGTTTCTTGCAAACAGAGACTTGATGAGACAGAACTATTCAACTCATGCTCCTATCTTCTATGTCAAAAGGGATTCCCCTATGATCTACAAAAGATGCATATAGAAGTACTGTCACCTTCCTTAATATAAAATCTGTTACTTCCAAAGGAAGGAGAATTACCTGATGAACAAAGGCCCAAGAAAAGCAAAGAGATGAGGTATCAACTACGGTGCTTTGGGCAGGTAACAGGGATCTGTGAATAGTATGCTATGTAAGACAGTATCATTTCCTTTGCTCAAGCCCTCTTGTGTCTTCTCTAACCTTATTTCCTATATTTTCAACCTCACTCATTGCTCCCTACTATTTCCAATCCTATTTTCTTCATAGATTAGGGAATCATAGTTAATAGTGGGTGCTTTACCAAATGCTGCTTTCTCACCGTGGCTCTGAAGGAAATATGTGCAGACACTATAAAACAATACTGAATGCCAAATTGATTGCTTTTATTTGATCCCAAATTTTACTGTAGCATTCTGGAATGTTAGAGTTGACAACATAAGAGACCCTTGTCCCTTGAGCAAGTTGACCTGAATGCCCTAGAATGAAAAATGTTAATAATCTTGCTCTTTTATTTCCTCTACAATTCCAAACTTGAGCCTTGGAACTTATCGTTGCATGCAAGAAAAGACCAATATGTGTGTATACCCATTGGCGAAAAGTGGCAGAGAAAGTGACAGTATATGGGCCAGATGTGTCCTTTAAGGACTGATGTGATCACTGACCAGGCAGAACCTGGGTTTCCTAGGTTCGATATCCTGGATGGTTCTCTGATGATCTTAGCGAAGTAAATCCAACACACCAAAATTGGATTATTACAAGTCCAAATCTCTTCTGTATCCCTTTTCTAAAAATCAAGAGGGTAAAAGGATACTCCCAAATATTGCTGCACCATCACTCCAATACACAATATCCACACAATTTAGAACAAACATGCAGAGTCTTTGCACTAGACATTCTCTGAGCATGGAACAGTATTCCCCAGATACCCATCAGAATAACTCTCATTTCTTCAGATTTTTAGCTCCTTAACAAGGCTTATCCTTACACCATTTAAAATTGCAGTTTTCCATTCACTTCTGCGCTACTGATGCCCTTTACCCCCCCTTTTTTGTGACATATATCTCCTTCTAACATATATTTACTTATTTATTATGCTTATTGTTCATTACATATTTTTCTCCATAAGAATGTAAACCTGAAGGCAGGATTCTTTATGTTGCTAACTGTGTATCTCGAATATCTAGAAGAGTGTTTGAGAGTGAGAAAATGACAATAATGAGTGAATGAATAAATGAACAAATGAGTCCTGGTCCAGCTAACTATTGAAGTAACCCTCCAACTAAATGCCCCTTCCCTCATATAGAGCAACAACCCACATTATTTCCTATAAACATTCTGAATTATCATAATACTTTTGTCTAATTTAACAGGTATCTCATTGCTTTAATGTGTATTCCTTTAAGCAATAATGGTTGAATTTTTCCATGTTTGTTTACTTACTAACTAAAAGCCATCTTTTATGAACTATCTGTTTGAGGCAATGCCCATTTATTTACTAGAGTGCTTACATTTTATTATGTGTATTGTATAATATTAGCTACTATGTACTTAGTACTTACTATGTGCCTATGTTTTTAACTGCTTTATCATGCCCTATATCATTATATCTACAGCTAAAATTCTATATAGCTCTATATAAATAATATGGCATTGTACTAACATACATACCATATATAGGTAATATTATAGTTAATGTAACTTGAGGATTTACTATATTTATCATAACAATTTTATAAGTACTGCATTCATGCATTGATGAGGAAATTAAGGCTCAGAGAGATTAAGTAACTTGTCCAAGGTTACTCAGCTAATAACTTTTGAATCCATTATCAGTGTTCTTATTCACTAGTAGTAACAGCTGTGTTATATGTTCTCCTTGGTATGTGATATCTCCTATTATGTTTTGAAACATACAGATATATACTTGGTGGACTTTTAGTAGATGGTTTTAATGATAGAACCTAAAAATTATTCTTAAGCCTGTTAAACCTGGTGTAATGCATTACTGATTTATTAGAAAAGAATTTTTTAGGCACGTTAATCTTAATGACAGTATATCTACAATCACCACTTCACTTTTAAAATTGAATCCTGTTAGTAATCTTGATTTTAACTAGTTATTATCAGTCTTTAGGTGGTGTTATTGGGGGGGGAGAGAGGGAGAGGGAGGGGGGGAGAGAGAGAGAGAGAGAGAGAAGAGAAGAGAAGAGAAGAGAGAATCCGGAAGAGTAAGAGAGAAACGTTGCCTTATTGTTCCACTTATTTATGTATTCATTGGTTACTTTTCATATGTGTCCCGACTGGGGATTGAACTCACAACCTTGTTGTATTGGGATGAACTCTAAGCAACTGAGCCAGCTGGCCAGGTCCTATTCTTTCTTTTTTTATGCTCTTAAACTTAAGGTATTTTTAAGACTATGTTTTGGTAGCATTCAGATTGCATCTGCAAATCATATTCCTCATTAGCTTGGTTGTCTTTACTTGGTGCAGTATTTCAGTTTTGCCTGTGGTATTAGGTACATTATTTTGTTTGAGAATTTGTCTAGATAGGTTGTTTTTATGTGCTTTAGTTGCTGAAATAAAAAGGACAGGTTTTCCTTTCCTTAATGTTTTCTTTAGGGTTTCTTTATGCCTTCCTTGAATGTTTATATTTCTTATTAAACTGTTTCTGAAAAATGATTCTGAAGATATCAGAATGCTAAAGGAAAGCCATTTTTTTAAATGTTGTTTCTTCCTGACTCTTTTTTGGGGACACTGGATAGATGTTTTACTAGTATGATTTAAAAAGAAAAAGGTTTCTGATGAGCAGAATATCATGCAAAATTCTCCTCTGTGAGCTATCAATATCATTTAAAAAATAGTTTGGCCCATTTTTATGAAACAGGAAAGCTATTAAAAACTGCTAATAAAAACAGGTGCTTATTTTTGTGCTAATACTAATTACTGATAATGCATGCTTATGTTTGTCACTCATTACATGGCACTGTACCAATCAGTGGAATGACTGAGACTCAAGCACTTACACATGTAAATTAACCATTAGATTTTTTTTCTCTTTTTACTAAAGTGAGTCATAATGGAAAGCAACTCTAGGTCATAAAAAATCTTTTCTCTTTAATGCTAATGAAATGTCTCCACTCTCTGTATTAGCAGACTACCCTTATTGGTAATCTGTAGCCTTCTCTTTTGTTCCTGGTGGTAATGAAATGCTGGGTGCTGAAAAAGCCCACTCTTCAAGAATGTGTGGCCAGTTGTCTTCTGTTCACTTATACTGTAAAATTACTGTTCCCTAGCAAAGCGGAACAAGTGCGGGGACAAGATCAAAAGAGTATACATTGGCACCCGCTACACCAAGTGACTCCTGCTTTATTAATTAGCCACAGCTTCTCCGAGTTAATTTACTCTTACAGAGCAAAAGCACTCTGCAATACAGAAACAACAAATGATAATTTAACCACAAGTCTTTATTATTTGTTTTCTTCAACTTTCTCTTTAAACCGTTGCCCTGTTATACGCTAAATGTCCTTTTAGTTTTCTGTATCTTAGGGCACAAATGCTTATTTTAAATTTTTTCAAAAACATTAGTGAAATAGTGAAATGACCATTTTTAGTTTCTAAAATTCGGTGACTTTTAAATGATACCATTCTTTTTAAAAGTCAGTGTATTGGGAATCCAATTTAAAAGTGCAGTTGCTTCTAAAATTTGCAAGTGTGTTCTGTCCTCTCATCAGAAATTCCGCTGGTGTTTAGGCATTTGAAAAGGGCCTTCTCTGTGAGTGGTTTTTTTTGCGGAAGCAAAATTTGACAGTGATCCTAAGCTCCAAATTAATTAATATCAGTTCTAATTTCCTTTTCATTTTAATCACTACTTTGTAAGTTCCTGAAGTCTTTTTAATATAAGAACCTTCAGTAGGTTTTTAGTTTATGTTTTAAAGTTATAGCTTGAGACAGAAAAAACGATCTGCATATTCCCATATCCTGGTTGTGGTTTTGTTTTATTTAAATGGGAAGGAAATAATTAAACTTTTGAGTTAGATATCGGCTGTAAAGAGAAAGTGACTGAGACCTGTCCAATTCAGGTGGTGGTTGTTAGTTGTGTTAGAACCAGTTAATTGGTAACTTACAGTATTTTGATCTAATTTGAAAGAATTCCACTAGTTTCTATGTACTCTAACTTGATTTAAAAATAACAATGTGATATATATTGTATGACATATTTTATGAATATATTACAATTATCTAAAATGTGTTATGTATTGAGATTACTAAAATTTAAAGTGTGTCATTAAAGAAAGATCAAAACATTTCTACATTGAGAGTATCTAAAACCCATGTTATATTCATAACAGAGTATGATGATTAATTCAATCTTCACTATACATTTATTTTTGAAATCAACTTACTTCCCTCCTTAGTTTCTGTATTTCTTTGTGATTTTGAAAAAGTTATCATTAAGTTTATTTGTTAATTGTGCACTTTAAAAATGATTTTGGAAAAGATCAAAAGTTATGTATCTCTGTACTTAAATGGTTTTATTTGCATTTCTCATTTTGTCAAAATATTTTTTAAAATTTTAGTTCATTGATTTTAGAGAGAGAGGGAGAGAGGGAGGGAGGGAGTGATAGAGAGAGAAAGAGAGATAGTTATTCTGGTTATTTATGCATTCATTGGTTGATTCTTGTATGTGCCCTGACCGGGATCAAACCCGCAACCTTGGGGTAGTATCTGATGCTCTATACAACCAAGCTACCCAGGCCAGGCTAGAAGTTGTTTTTTTAAAGTATTGTGTTAACCATTCTTGTAAGTTGTTATTTTTATTTTTTTGTAGAAGGAGTATTTATGTTTACAAAGGTTAGGAGAGGCTGGCTGTGCTGGAAGTGACTGCAGTGCCTTTTAATTATTCATGGACAGTAATAGAAGGCACTTAAAAAGAACAATGAAATTGCTTATTTTTGTGATGGGCCATCTGTTGAATTGTTTTGTGCAACAATTGCACAATAGTATCTATGTCATATCATTCTATTTTCAACAGCAGCTGATTATGTCTCACTGGCTACTTGTCCTTATTTCTAAAGTTCCATGACCATTTAAAGTCACCTTTTGAGAGACCTTTACCAGAAAGGTATTAGAAATCTCTACAGTCTGTGGATTTTCTCTCTCTCTCTCTCTCTTTTTTTTTGGAGGAGGTGGGCTGTGATGGGAATAGAAGGGGGGAGTTGGTCATGTTCTAATTAATGAGACTTCATAAATGTTTAGGACAATTATATATGCTTTCCACCTGTAGTTTATAAAAGAAGTTTAATAAAGAACTATTTGATAATTTGCATAGAAATGATAGGCTTGCAAAAAAGCAGAGTAAAGTTTAAAAAACTATGGTACAGTTTTTCATGCTTTTAATTATTTGCTCTTTTGTTCATCATGATAATTAGAATTTTTCTCTTGGAATTCACTTTCATTCTTAAAAAAAAAAGAGAGAGCTATTAGCAAATTTGTTAGAACAGAAGTGAAATTAAAATAAAACAAATGTGTTGTTGTCCATAGGTCACTGACATTGCTGATGCCATGATTCTGAAACAGCTTTTTGAAAATCTGTTCAAAAATGGGGTCGTCGTTGTGGCAACATCCAACAGGCCACCAGAAGGTAAAAACAAACCATTGTACTAATCTCATCCAATTAGGTGGGAACTAACAAACTTTTAAAAATCCATAACTTTGTAGTTATTTTATCATGTTAATAAATCTGATGACTTTGCTTACCATTAGTTTTATAATTGACTTAATCTGAAAAACCAGTCAGTATTTGTATTTGAAAAATGTTTATATTCCTTGCAAGCTAGATCCAGGTGATCTGCTGTGTTTGATGCACTTGCTCTTTTTCTGAGCATTAGTCCTACCTGTATAGCAAATAATGCAGGCCTTCCAAAGTGCTTTTTATGAGCCATAAAAGAAACTCAATGAAATGGAAGGCAAAACTCCTAATTACATTTTAGAAAAAAGGGTTAAAGCTCACTTGCATAAGTGAGCTTTAACTTTCTAATACTTCTTTAATTATTTCTAAAAGGCACTTGTGGTTTTATTAGGAAATTATTTAAGAAGTAAAATACAAGTAATATTTACAAAAAAATAAGTTTAAAATCTTCCTGTCAAGATACCAATGATGTATTTCACAGAACTAGACCAAATATTTCAAAAATTTATGTGGAACCACAAAAGACCCCACATAGTAACAGTGATCTTGAGAAGAACAAAGTTGGAAGAATCGCACTACCTAATACAAAACTATACTACAAGGCCATGGTAATCAAAACAGCATGGTATTGGCATAAAAACAGACACATAGATCAATAGCACAGAATAGAGAGCCTAGAAGTAAACTCACACTTTCATAGTTAATTAATATTTCACAGAGAAAGCAAGCACATACAATGAGCAAAAGATAGTTTATTCAATGAATGGTGTTGGGAAAATTGGACAGATACGTGCAGAAAAGTGAAACTAGACCACCTTCTTATGCCCCGCACAAGAATAAATTAAAAATGGATGAAACACTTAAATGTTAAACTCAAAACCATAAAAATCCTAGAAGACAACACAGGCAGTAAAATCTTGGACATTGCTTGTAGGAATATTTTTTCTGATATATTGCCTCAGGCAAGGGAGATAAAAGAATAAATAAACAACTGGGACTACATCAAACTAAAAACTTTTTGCCCAGCAAATGAAACCATCAACACAATAAAAAGGCAACCCAAAGAATGAGAGAACATATTTTTCAATACATCTGACAGGGAGTTAATATCCAGATTTATAAAGAACTTACAAAACTCAACACCAGAAAAAACAAACAATCCAATTAAAAAATGGGCAAAGGACCTGAATTGATACTTCTCCAAAGAGGACATACAGATTGTCAAGAAACCTATGAAAAGATGTTCAGTATCACTAATCATCAAAGAAATGCAAATTAAAGCCAATGAAATACCATCTCACACCTGTCAGAATGGCTATCATCAATAAATCAACAAATAGCAAGTGCTGACAAGGATTGGAGAAAAGGGAACCCTTTTGTACTATTGGTGGGAATGCAGCCTGGTGCAGCCACTGTGGAAAGCGGTATGGAGACACCTCAAAAAATTAAAAATGGATCTGCCTTTTGACCCAGCTATCCCACTTCTGGGAATATATCCAAAGGAACCTAAAACATTAATTCTAAAGAACATAAGCACCCCTATGTTCATTGCAGTGTTATTTATAATTGCCAAGATGGAAGTAGCCCAAGTGTCCATCAATAGATGAGTGAATAAAGCAACTATGAGACATTTACACAATGGAATACTACTACTTGGCTATAAAAAAGAAGAAAGTTTTACCCTTTGTGACAGTATGGATGGACCTGGAGAACATTAAGCTAAGTGATATAAAGCCATTCAGAGAAAGGCAATACCATATGGTTTTACTCATATGTGGAATCTAAGGAGAAAACTGAACTAACAAGGAAAATGGGGACAGACTCATAGATGGAGAGCAGGATGACAGCTGGGGGTGGGGAGGTTAGGGGGTGGAGAGATTGAGCAAAATGGAAAAAGGACTCATGTACATGGACAACAGTGTGGTGATTGCTGGGGGAGGGGATATGAAGGGGATAAACTGTAATGGAAAATACAATGAAAAAAGTAAAATGCAAGTAATATTTACATAAAAATAAGTTTAAAATCATATATTATTCAGGTCATCATGTGGTCAGCTGACAGTCAATCAAAAATAATATTTTATGCATTCTTATTATTGACATCTTTTTGCCTGGCATGGTCTTCCACTAGATATCTGCAAGGCTGAGTCCTTACTTCTGTTAGGTCGTTCCTGAAAAGTTACTTCGGCAATGAAGCCTTGACTTATTCCCCCATTTGAATGTATAACCCTTCCCTGTTTTTTGATACTGCTTTCCTTACCTGCTCTATTTTTTTTTCCTGTGGCACTTATGGAAACCCAGCATATAGTTTATTTATTTATTATATTTATAGTTTGTTTTTTGTCCTTTTCCAGGACGCAAAAGCTCTGTGAGGGCAGTGAGTTTTATTTCTTCTATTCACAGATATATTCTAAGCATCTACAACAGTGGATTTCACAAGATAGATTTCAGTAAATAGTCTTTGAATGAGTGTTGAATAAATGCACATCTTCAAAGGATTTCTCTTGCTACAGTATTGAGAATAGACTGTGGGGATGAGGTTTCAAGGTTGGAAGTAAGGAGACCCCTTAGGAGATGATTGCAGCCATTCTGAGGGGAGCTGATGGAGCAGAGAATGTGGTCAGATTATGGATATATTTTATAGACAGAGCCAAAAGTATTTCCTGATGGAATAAATGTAGGCTATGGGGGGGAGGGGTGTGGAGGGATATGACTAAAGGCTTTGGCCTGAGCAGTTGGAGGGATAGAGATCGTGAAGACTACAGGAGAAGTAGATTTGGGTTGGGAGATGAAAGTAGGGGTACCTATAATGGCAAGACAGATGCATATAAGTGTTTGGATTTCAATGGAAAGGTTTGGACTGAAAATAGAAATTTGGGAGACACCTAAAGAAAGCTGGAAAAGGCAGTTATTGAGGTAGGAGAAGAACCAAGAGAATGTAAAGCCAGGAAAGGGAAAGTAGTACAAAAAGGAGGGCTGATCACCTTTGTTAACATGCTGCTAGGAGCTGAAAATGAGGTGGAGAATTGACCATTAGAATCGGTAACATGGAGTTTATCTGTGAAACTGAAAAGAGCAACATAAAAGTCTGTTGTTTTGTTTTAAATAAGCATGTCACATTGATGATATACTGAATTTGTGATCTTCTAATTCACTCATATTGCACATTTGAACTGCTGTGAAACTAGGTCTCTCCCCTTCTTCATGTAGTTGATTTTCCTTCCTGTTACATTTCAGCATCTTAGTTTGTCTACCTTGTTCCATTGAATTGATTCATGTTGATATCTTTTTGAAATATGATTTTAACAAATTATTTTTAGCTGTTTCTGCTATGACATTTATAAACTTGGTAATTATACTTCTATATCTTTAGCCATTCCTTAATTAAAATGTGTAAATAAAGTAGGACCCAGTTGAGACCCCTGTAGTATTTTGCTTTTAGGGAGATGTCATTTCATTTTAGGGAGATCTTAATTAATTAATTAATTAATTCTTTTAGATCCAGTTAGTCAAACAACTGTAGTTATATCTGATTTGGTATACTATAAGAGAATTATGAATGATTTTGTCAGATGCACTTGTTAAAATTTATATAAGGCTATGTATAGAAGTCTTGTCATTTACTGGTGTAGCAACCCTATGAGCCAAGGCAGAGAGCTTCGTCTGTCTAGGTGGGAGTGAGGCTTGCCTCTACTCTAGCTCACTTGTTTACCTGATAGTGTCATCAGTATTGCCTTTAGACATCCAGTGACAAGCTATGTGTGTAAATAGCATGGTACTAGAACAAGCTTGCATGCCCTGCCACCACCTGTTCCTCTTTAGCAGAGACTGTTGAAATGAAAACTGCAGTTGGCTCTCTGCCTTCTGCAGTGTGGTAAAACGAGGGTAGACAACCACAGGGAGAAGTTAAGGACCACTCTGGAGCTCAGAGCTTTGTAGGAGTGAACAGAATTAAAGGCCTCCAACAACATAGCATGCAGAAATCCAAGGTGGAGCCACCTTTGTGGAGGAGGCTGAAATTTTAAGATGCAGAATTGTAAAAATTGGTCATTAGCCACAAACTTAAAGAAAGCTTTGTCTAAGTATAAGCCATAGAAGAGACACTTGTCTTACATCAGGATTTTTAGTCACAGCAGATAAATGATTATCATAAAAATTGAAAATTTTAATGTAAATATGGCATATCTTTATATATAAATATATGAATATAATTTTAAATAATATATGATATAAAGAAGATGGAGTATCTATATATACAGATAATATATGTTTACATAAATAGAAATAATTTTATGGGTGTAGAAATAAACCTCAGAGATTAAGTATAGATGAAGGAAAAGGAAAACCACAAGTTACAGAATGGAGCAGTAGGTGGTTGTTTGACTTCCAAGGGGCAACACAGGAGAATCTTTGGGGGTGATGAAACTGTTTTGTGTCTGGTTGTGGTGGTAGTTGCATATATTAAACTGATACAATTGTACACCCCCCCAAAATTATGTGTAAATAAAAAACAAATTCTGTGGATAGTGAGTAGCAGAATAGGATCTAGAACCTAGGTTTTGTGACTCTGTTAACATATTGTCCTTTGTCTTTTCACCTTGTTGGTCATCACTGATCTTTATCTGTGCTGTCACAGATAAAGAGTGTCCCCTTTTTCAACCATCATAACACATTAAACTTTTTTTAGGTCACAGATTTTAATCTAGAGTCCAGATAGGTGGTTATTATTTTAAAATCACACTTATTCTAGGAATGCTACAAAGGGTAGGGGAAGAAATTTCCTGGCAAAGGGTCAAGGCAAAGCCCAATGGCTGAAGAGAGAATGGTTCATTTGAGAAATTGAAATGTAGCCAGTGAGGCTGGAGTGGAGGGAAGGAGCAGAAGGAGAATGCAGTGAGGTACAAGATGCATCTGGAGAAGTGCAAGCCAGACCATGTAAAACACTCATAAGCATTTTGCATTTTATTATAAGAGGAATGAGAAGCCATTGAAGTGCTTTAAGCAGGAACTGACAATACTGGAGTTGGAAATACCACTCTGGTTGTAGTGTGGAGATGGGTTATGGGATGGGGTGCAGTGATTGGTGGGTTCAGGGAGACATATTGGGTGGCTATTGAAGTACACAGGACAAGAAATGACAATAGTTTGGTATAAGGCAGTGATTCTCAACTGGTGCTTCTTTTGCCCACCAGGGCATGTTTGACAATATCTGAGACATTTTCATTGTCATACCTGGGCGGGGCAAAAGGGTGTGTGCTGCTATTGGCATTGAATAGGTAAAGGTCAGGAATTCTGCCAAAACTTCCTATAATGTATGGGATTTCTCCCCCAAACAAAGAATTATCTAGCCAAAAATGTCAGTAATGCCGAGGTTGAGAAATCCTGCTGTAGAGTGATGACAATGTATATGGAGAGGATGGATCTGAATAACATTTAAGAGTTAAAGGGATAACACCTGATTATAGCTTGGATTTTTCTATGAGAAAAATGTATATATCTTTATCGAAAAGCTGAAATGGCAAAACACACCATGTTCATGAACTAGAAAATTCAGTTTCATGTAGAGGTTGATTTTCTCCAAACCAAGCTATAGATTCAGAGTTCCACTCACAATCTCAAGGGGTTTTTAACTGGTGGAACTTGACAAGCTGATTCTAACATTTATATGGAAGAGCAAGGACCACGAATAGACCTTAGGTGATTAAACACAGTGGTAGATAAAATAACCAGTGGGATAAAATAGAAAATATAAATTGTATATTCCAAGGATCACTATATAGCTGCACATATTAATTTGGACAAATCTCAGAAACATAATATTGAGTGAAAAAACAAGTCAGAGAAGTATAAAAGTGGTGTGTTTCCATTTATATAAAATTCAAAAACATACAAAACCAATACAAACATGTAATAAAATTACAAAGCAGAACCAGGAGTGATTAAGGCAACAGTGTTTTCTCTCCCAGGGATGGATACAGCAGAGACCTCAAAGGAATTGGTATCTGTTTCTTAAGTGAAGGTGGGAGGGTGTTGTTTCTCTTTATTTTATAAATATTTTCTTTCATCTCCTATTTAATAAAAAAAAAAAAAAAACAAGATATGCTCAAGGGCAAGGGGTAAAGTGGAGGAAACAGACAGTCTGCCAATGCTCATGTACAGCACAAAGTGCCAGGCACACCAATTTCCTAATGCAGTTAAAAGATAGTAATAGAGCATGCCATTTGGGGAAAAAAATCATAGCAGCTCAAACCTTTTGGCATGGGCAGAACCTGCCGGTAGGGTGGGCTTCTCTGAGGGTTACTGGGGGACAAACCTGCCATGTCACTGGAGGGCCCACCACCCAAGCAGCATCTGCAGACTTTCACTTAACCCTATTTTTGGTCCAGCCCCTCACCCCTACTCTCTCCAGTGCCCCTGAGACCCAGATGTTTTTGGAATAGCCCCACTCCACCCCAGAGGGGTAGCTGCTTGGCTGCAAGGCTTGGGGTGAGTCCTGGGGGAAGGGGCAACCTATCTGCTCCTCATAGACTTTGGTTTAGTCCCTAGCATCAGCCCCCCCAAAACGTGTTCTCCACAGTATGGGTGAAATTCCTGAGCCTCTCCAGGGTTCTGGGGCACCATTTGGCTGCCTCTTGGACCTCCTTCTGGGAACACTTAATTTGAACTTTTGCTTCTCTGCTAAGAGAGTAAATGAGCCTCCATTTACTTTCCATCTTTCAAAATGCCAGGCTATTTGGTTTACTACCATCTCCCTATTCTTTTTCTCCTGGTAAATTTATATCTTTTTTATTTCTTTACTATATCTTCACATTTTAAGAGGAAACAGAGATAAATGCATGTGTTAAACCTGCTACATTTAACTCTAGCTACTATATTTATATAAAAATGTTTTAATAAGAAGCTCCTAAAGAGCCTCAGAGGAGGAGTGTAGCACCACTCATCGTAGATGCTTGAACACCACACCTGATCCCTCTGCCTTGATTTTCCACTGTCCTCCCTAGTCGTGCAAGGATGAAGGAGAAAACACGAAGATCTTGGTTCAAATCCTGACTCCTCCTTCTACTGCCTAATGATCTTATCACATCAACTCTCAGAACTTTGCTTTTTTACCTACCTAAATACTGCCCAGTGTATCAGGTTAGCTGGAGACAGGTTCAATGAAATTGTTGTGGCAATGCTTCTAACTAGAAAGCACTGACGCTGGGAATGTTAGATTCTCATGCCCTGAGTTACTGCATGCTGCCTTGGCCGCTGGTCCCCCACTCCACCAAGGCCACAGGAGGCAGACCCCTGCCCTTTCATGTGTTCAGACATTTTGTGGTTCCTAGTCATGATGCTCAGAAGAACTTGAACACTGCAGCCCAGACAATTGTGAGGGACCAGAAACGCACAAAAAATGGAAGAGGCCAAGAACCAAGTGAGCATTTTATTAACCTGGCAAAGGGGCAGCTAGGCTGGCTGAGCACTTGTGGGTCACTGGTAGAGGCAGAGTCCCAGTGCCCAAGCTCTAAATGCTAGGAGTCCAAGCTTTTCAGGGGCAAGGCCAAGGATGGGCTGGAGTTGCTGAAAGCAGACATTAATTATCACCCGGCCTCCTCCTGAGGCTAGGGTTGGGACTGAAATGAGTTATGAGCCCCCTTTCCTACTTCCCCTCCCTGTATAGCTCTGGTTCTTCCTGGAGTCAGGAAGCCATGAGTCCCACAACAGCTGTGTGCTGGAAGGTGATTCTGTCCCCAGGCAACTAGGAGGTCAGGAGGGTCCAGAGCCAGATGAGAATCCAGCGGGACCCCAGGACTACCTGCAGGTTGTGGTGGGGGGCCCATGTTGTTTGAGTGCTGGCTTGGAGCCCATCCCACGTGGTCTGGTTCCAAAGGAGCAGCATCCTGCAGAGCAGCCCAGCCCCATATAACGGTGTACCTGCCACACACGTCAGTCACAAAAGCCAGGGTGAACTGCAGCAGGGACCCTAGCCTGTCAGCCAAGGCAGAGGAGGGGGACACGGGGTGGAGGGGTATGTGGGCTGTAGCATGGCTGACAGGGCAGCACCCAGCAGCACAGAGACGTGGAGCAGGATGCCCACAGACCAAAGCAGCCTGCACAGGAAGGGCTGGTGGTTGTGAAATCCTATGTAGTGGTCATCAATGATGGTCTGGACTCAGGATGCAGATGTTGCAGGCTGCATTATGCTTTCCACGTGGTGGCACTTAGCTTTGGCACTGCTGATATTAACCTGTTATCGATCCTGAGTACCCTGCTACTTCCATCTAGGTTGGATATTGAAATGGAAAAGGATAGTTTCTAAATTTTTGGCTTGTACATTTGGGTGGGTGGTAGTGCTTGTCATTCAGAAAAAATTGCAGGTTAGAGGTCCAGAAGATATTGACCAGTGTGGGATGTAATGGCGAACAACCCCCACCCCCACCCCCGCAGTGGGTGAGGGGTTTGAGCTGCACATGGGTGACTCCCTTGCTAAACATGGCTGCCCCAAGAGGAGCAAAGGCAAATGTGGCCAACACTGGCCCTCATTAGCTGGAAAGCTGGATAGTCGTACTGGCTTTCTGGCATGCATGGGATTCTGGGAGAGGACTTTTGAAAGGGAGAGGGAAGAAAGCAAAAAGGTCAGTTGGTTCTTTCTCTGCCCTCTGTGGGGGGCTGTGTCAGTGGTTGCCAGTGGGCCTGCCAACAGCGGTGGCTAGTGCAGGCCTGTGAGCAGAGGCTTGGGGGCATAGACTCTGAAAGATGCTTGAAGCTGGACAGTGACTGGAGACCAGCTAAGCCACCTACATTTATGATACTTTTGGGTGGGAAAAGAGGTTCCTGGTGCAACCTTGAACCAAGCTGACAAAGGGTGACAGGGTGATTTTTCTTTGGGTGTCTTAGAGGGAACAGGCTTTGAGGCACAAAGTTGCCATTATTTCTAAAGACCTTGGCGATAATAGTTAGCCCTGTGAACAGATTTCTGTTCTTATGTTATTTTCAGTGTTGAACCTGTGTAGCAGTTGTAACACATATTTAAATAGCTATTTTTGATGTCATACTCTGACTTTTCCTTTCCCCTCACTGTTGTTAGCCAGATATTTTAGACAGAAACTTGCCATTAAATAAAAGATTCCTTTCTTTTCAACCGTATTCTGTCTTTGGGGATTTGCCTAGTAGGTGACAAGCAGTAGGAGCCCCCTCCACCTACTAATTGGTTTTAGTAACAGAAGTGCGTGCATTTTTTTCTTCCTCCGCTAATCCTTTAGCATCTCCATTTAAATTTTTAACAATTTATTCATCTCATTCCCTCCATTTCTAGTTTTATTGCATCAGTTTCATGGAGAAGAATGGGGGTTATTGTTAATGGAGGTTAACAATCATACCCTAATCTTTTATCTGCTAATAACTTGTCAATTTGTAAACAAATAAATTATTAATTTTAATAGAAAATGATTAGAAACTAATATATAATTTTAATAGACAAAAATTGACAAGCAAGTAAAAGCTGCATCAGAATTTAGAAACATAGAAGAGAAAATAGGTGTGGTGAGGGTTGGCCTTGGAGAGTCCTGTAGAAGAGAAGAAAGGGAAGCACTACTTGAGAGGGTGCAGGGAATAAGGCACCAAAGAGTGCCTGCCTGTATGTCCCTGTTTTTTCTAGTCCTAAATTCTGATTCCTGCCTTGTTTGGGTCCATGGCCTCATCCTGCGTACACCATGTTTGTTAAAACTCCAAACCGGGGTCAGCTCATGATTGCTCCTTGAGTTTCTAGCTTCTTTGTTTGGTGAGCTGTAAGGATTTTCTTACTTTCTTGCAAACTCAAAATATGTTTAGCATATTTTAAACAACCTCTCTACCACAACATTTGTAGTGCTACTATTTTACATTTTCTAGAATAATCTGCTTAAGGCCCTTTAACTTGAATTAGAAAGGATCTTTTATCAGAGCCATAGGAATGGGAAATTGCTGGAAATTTTTCAGATGAAATATATCTAGAGATAGTTTGTATTCAATTTCTTATTTTTTTAAAGATTTTATTTATTTATTTTTAGAGAGGGGGAAGGGAGGGAGAAAGAGAGAGAGAAACATCAATGTGTGGTTGCCTCTCACGCAGCCCCCACTGGGGACTGGCCTGCAACCCAGGCATATGCCCTGACTGGGAATTGAACTGGTGACCCTTTTGTTCGCAGCCCACACTCAATCCACTGAGCTACACCAGCCAGGGCAATTTCTTGTCTTTTTTATAAAACCTCAAGTAAGTGATTATTTAGCAATTACATCATTTATGTAAATACTTTATATGGTGTATGCACAGACCTATTTTTACTTTTGAAAGATTATATTAGTAGAAGAGCCAGAAATAAAACTCCACAATTAAAAACTCATATACATATGATTAGCACATATACATACATATATATATATATTCTTCATATATTCGTAGGTCCTGAAACAAGATTTGTTAATCCCATGATATTCTAATAGGAAAAATAGTATACAATTTAAGTTTATGGAGATCCTAATGGTAAATTAATAACAGACTAGTAGATTAAATTAATGAAAAATTGAAATTAATAATTAAGTTTAAGAACTTATTCAATCAAAAATAAGAACACATTTTTATGGGCAAATGAAATATATAAGTTGGAATGACTATGCTTCTTTGATAGTAAAATGCAAAGTGCTAAAAAGAAAAAAGTCTATTGACTTTTCTAGAAGAATTGTGAGAACAGTGCATTCTGGACTTTCTTGTTTTAAATATACTATTTATTATAATTACAGTGCTACAGATAGCATTAGAATGTCCAAGAATAATCCTGTATCACTGAGATTATCAGGCAACAGCACTATATGATCCTTTCTTAAGGCAGCATATACATAGTAAATAAAAGACTGGATATCACGAGAAAGTTGGCTAACAGTTATACATACACACACCCAAACTAATACAGGGTGGGCAAAAGTAGGTTTACAGTTTTTGAGTATATGAAACACAGAGCTTATTCTCATATTATTATTTATTAATTATTGTATTTTCCATACGAACAACTATAAACCAAATTTTGCCCCACCCTATATAATTTATCATATTAATACTTCTAGGGAAAAAATATTCAGTGATGTTTAACATAAAAACTGAAGGAGCATTTGGCATAATTCAACATCTTTCTTGATAGAATTACATCATAAAATAAAAATAGATGGATAGTATCTTAATATGATACCAAATATATGTATATCAGTTCAAAGTCAGAGTTATGTTTCATAGGGACACTGGTATTTTTCACTAGAAGATGAACAAGCTAAAGATGCCAACTGTCAGTCTTTAACACTGAATTACAGAGAAGACAGATTATAGGAACAACTGTGTGCCAGTGTGGGGAACCAAGGACAAGCCGTATGTCTTCACTAGCAGGGGTTCACCGGGATTAGTCATACCACTCCTTTTTCAAGGTTATGGGAAAAAAACACCCTAATACGGGAACAATAAGTAGGAAGGAGAAGTATTAGAAAACTTCCATTTTGTATTCTTTAAAAATCAGGAAAATATAGACTCTGGTGTAGAAGATCTAAGCTGAGAGAAGACAGCAGATTAAGTTGAAAATCTTGTTACTAAGAAATCAGATGAAGTAAAAGAAAGCTAAATGAGATAGGAAAGAGACTAAGTCAATAAAAATCAGTGTTAGAAGCACTAAAGTGTAAAGTTTAGGTCTTTTCACCTAAAGAAAGTAAAATTAATGACGTAGGAAAACAATTTAAGAAATTCTGATATGTAGAAATATAAAGAAAATAAAATGATGAACAAAAGTAAATGAATCCCATGGAGGAATGAGGTCTTAATGTGAACTTATTAAAAAGAAATGCTTGAAATAAGAAAAGTAATTAGAATAGTAAATTAAGTGTGAATAAATATTTGCAGTCAGTGCTTGCTTATATATTTGCAAACTTTGTTCCCCTTGGACAGAGAGTTTACAAATCCTGAGTGACAGTGTCATTTGTGGCACTAGTAACTAGGGAAATATAAAGCAAAGTATTTTAGAATTTAAGATATGCCTACTACTTTTATTTTTAAAGATTTTATTTATTTATTTTTAGAGAGGGGGGAGGGAGAAAGAGAGGGAGAGAGACATCAGTGTGTGGTTGCCTCTCAACGTGCCCCCTACTGGGGGCCTGGCCAGCAACCCAGGCATGTGCCCTGACTGGGAATTGAACTGGCGACCCTTTGGTTCGCAGACAGGCACATGAGCCACACCAGTCAGGGCATGCCTACTACTTTTTAAATTACTAGGAAAAAACTCAAAAGATCAATCAAAAATATTTCTTACAGCAAAAGTTAGAAAATAGAAGAAACAGCAAAATGTATGAATAGAGAGCATGAAACAAGATCAGGTATGTTGGTGACAGGAAATATAAATGGATTAAATTCTTCTATTAGAATGTAAAATTTCTGGTATGTGTGAGTAACCTCCTATCTGAATGACCTTCCTACAGACAGCAATAATAAATTTTGGACAAAATTTATAACATGAAAGTCCTAGAGATTAGAAAAAGGCAGGCACTTTCTAGAAGGGAGACAGAATTTGAAAGTGTGTCCAAAATGGAGAGAATTTCCTGTTTTTTAAATGGCTGTTGCCTTTATGGCAGGTAAAGTTAGTGCTGCATTAGGTGTATGAAATTATCATTGAATACTTCATTCATCTGGCTCATCCATCTGTCAGTTTGGGGCAAGCACTACTGCTTACAAATGAGAAGTGAATCCCAGGGAGAACTAGATTGATAAAATCCAAAGTTCTGTGTAGAAATCCTGTCCAAATCTCTGACTGGCCTCTGATCCATATGTTTATAGGGTAGACTACAAGCCACCTAAGGGTACTGATCTGAGATTTGAGTTTGTAGTTCGAGTCCAATCAAGGTCATTTCCTACTAAAGCAGAAATATTCACACTCTTCAGGAAATCAAACAGAATCCAGAAGGTCCAGGATATAATACCTAAGTGAAGAATGAGAAAAATAGGATCTATCCTCAAGAGAAAAAACAGTCAACGGAGACCAA
This sequence comes from Anoura caudifer, assembly GCA_004027475.1. NCBI lineage: Eukaryota > Metazoa > Chordata > Mammalia > Chiroptera > Phyllostomidae > Anoura > Anoura caudifer. The sequence goes on along the minus strand of PVKU01000762.1, from coordinate 376,008 downwards.
CCCCAATATGACTCATTTATTGGAATTAGCAGACAAAGACTTTAAAGAAACAATTGTAACCATAGTTGTTGGGGAAATGAAGTAAAGAAAATATGTTCCCAGTGAATGAAAAGATAGGAAATTCTCAGCAGAGAAATAGAAATCAAGAAAAAAAACCCAAATTTAAATTCTAGAACTAAAAAAGGCAATATCTTCAATGAAAGTTCACTTGATGAGCTTTGTAGCAGAATGGAGATAACAGAGCAAGAAGCCAGAGAGCCTGAAGTTATTCAATGTGAAGAATAGAGAGAAGATGACAGAAGAAAAGAAACACATCCTTAACAATTTGTAGAACCATAACAAACATTGTCACATATTTCTAATTGAAATCTCAGAAGGCAAGGAGAGATAATGGGGAAAAAAACTTCTGAAGAAATAATGACTGAAAATTTTCCAATCTGGGAGAAGACATAAATTTACAGATCCAAGAAGCTCAATGAACTTCAAGCAGAATAAATACAAGAAAACCTTGCTTAGGCACCTTGTAATAAAATTGCCAGAAACTCAAAGTAAAGAGAAAATCTAGAAAGCAGCCTGAGAAAAATAACATGTTGTTAATGAATGGGAAACAATGATTAGATTTTGTTGACTTCCTTTAGAAAATATGGAAGCCAGAGACAGTGTAAAAACATCTTTAAAATTTTTTGGGGGAAATGGTCAACCCAGACTTTTACATCCAATGAAAATTTCCTTCAAGAATGAAGACAAAATAAAGACCTGAGATCAAAGAAAATTAAAAGAATTCATCATCTCAGACCTGTACTACAAGATGTTCTTTTTAAAAGTATATTTAATTGATTATGCTGTTACAGTTGTCCCATTTTTTTCCCTTTGCTCTCTCTGCCCAGTACCCCCTCTTCCCTCTAACAATTCCTGCCCCCTTAGTTCCTGTTCATGGGTTGTGCATGTAAGTTCTTTGGCTTCTCCCTTTCCTGTACTATTCTTAATATCCCCCCGTCTGTTTTGTACCTACCATTTATACTTCTTAATCTCTACACCATTTCCCCCATTCTCCCCATTCACCCTCCCAGCTGATCTCTGTATCTATGATTCTGTTCCTGTTCTGGTTGTTTGTTAGTTTGTTTTTGGTTTGGTTTTGTAGATTCAGTTGTTGATAGTTTTGAGTTTGTTACTATTTTAATGTTCATAGTTTTGATCTTCTTTTTCTAAGATAAGTCCCTTTAACATTTCATATGAGGGCTTGGTGATGATGACCTCCTTTAACTTGACCTTATCTGGGAAGCATTTTATCTGCCCTTTCATTATAAATGATAGCTTTGCTGGATAGAGTAATCTAGGCTGTAGGTCCCTGTTTTTCATCATTTTGAATACTTCTTACCAGTTCTTTCTTACAAGGTTTCTTTTGAGAAATCAGCTGATAGTGTTATGGGAACTCCTTTGTACGTTATTCTCTGCTTTTTTTCTTGCTACTTTTAAGCTTCTCTCTTTATCTTTAACCTTTGGTATTTTAATTATGATATGTCTTAGTGTGGTCCTCTTTGGGTCCAACTTGTTTGGGACTTTCTGTGCTTTAGGGACTTGTATGTCTATTTCCTTCACCAAATTAGGGAAGTTTTATTTCACTATTCTTTCAAATAAGTTTTCAATTTCTTGCTTTTCCTCTTCACCTTCTGTCATCCCTATAGTTCAGATGTTGGGTCATTTAAAGTTGTCCCAGAGATTCCTAAGCCTCTTCTTGTGTTTTTTGTTTGTTTGTTTGTTTGTTTTTGTTTTTGAGTTCTTGTTTCTTCTTTCTGTTCTGGTTGAATGTTTATTTCTTCCTTTTGTTCCAAATTGTTGATTTCAGTCCCAGGTTCCTTCCCTTCACTGTTGGTTCCCTGTATACTTTCCTTTACTTCACTTTATGTAACCTTCATTTCTTCCTTTATTTTTTTGCCATACTCAGTGAATTCTCTGAGCATCCTGATCACCAGTCTTTTGAATTCTGCATCTGATAGGTTGGTTATCTTCATTTTGTTTAGTTCTTTTTCTGGGGTTTTATTCTGTTCTTTCATTTGTAAATGTTCTTTCATTTCTTTGCCCCCTCAATTTGGCAGCCTCCTTGTGTTTGTTTCTGTGTGTTAGGTAGAGGTGCTTTTACTCCCTGTCTTAGTATGTCCTATGTAGCAAAGGCATCTGTAAATTGTGTTGGGGGAAGCCTTGGGTAATGGCCAGGGTGGGGCAACCTGCTTCACTGTGGCTCCACTTGTGGCAGGGTGGGCAGAGAGGGGACAATGCTGCTGCCTGTCCTCTGGAAGTCCACTTGGCACTCGCCCCATTTCCAGTCACTTCACCCACTTCCTGTATGCGATGGCCCCCTCCAGCTAATGAATGCCTGGGGGTTTGCATAGATTCTAAGACCACGCAGGTACTTTAAGTGGCAAAAATCCTGCAATTTCTTCTGCTGCCCCTGCCCCCACTGGTTTTTATTGCCAGAGGTAATGGGGGTTTATCTTCCCAGTGCTGGAACCCTGGGCTGTGTAGCCTAGCTTGGGGCTGGGATTGCTAGCTCCTAGGGTATCCCTCCTGATTTTTATCCACCACACATGAATGTGGGTCTTTCCGTTCTGCTGCAGCTGCTGGTGCTGCTTGTCAGCACCAAACCGCCTCTCTGCCCCATCTTTGCGACTCTGCCCCTCCTACCCTTCTGCATGAATGTGGCTTCTTTAAACCCTTTGTTGTCAAACTTCTGTACAGCTCGATTTTCTGATGGTTCTAGGTATTATTTGTTTTTGAGATCTGGTTGCACTTCTTTCCATGGTTGTGCAAGGAGGCAAAGTGTGTCTACCTATCCCTCCATCTTGACCAGAAGTCACTATAAGATATTCTAAAAGAAGTTCTTTAGGTAGAAAGGAAGTGATACCAAATGTACACTTGAATTCTCAAAAAGAAATAAAGAGCAGCATAAATGGTAAATATTAGGATAAATATAAACAACCAGTGTTTCTTCTTAATTTTTTAAAAATAGAAATGATTGTTTTATGTGACTTTAGAACATTGTCTTGTGGGGATTATTATGTATGTAGATATGATGCATATGACACCTATAGTGTTAAGTGAAGAGTCTAGCTGGACTTATATGGATATAAGGCTTCTACATTATTTTTGTAAAGTGGTATGATATTAATTCTAAGCAGATGAAAAGTTAAGGATGTACATGTAATCCTTAGAATGACTAAAATAAAATAAGACTAATCAACAAATTGAAAAGGAATTTTAAAATATATTCAGGTAATTCAAAATAGGTAGGAAAAGAAGAACAGGAAACAAAAGAGAAGAAACAAAAAGAACCAATAAAACCACAAACCTAAATATTAAATGTTAATAAACTAAACATCACAAAAAAATAGAGATGATCAAAATGAATTAAAAAATATCAAGATATAATTTAAATAGATGGAAAATAAGTTGATGCAAAAATATAAACCATAGAGACAATGAGAACAAGAATGTTAATATGGGTTTATTAATGTCAGATTAAATTGAGTTATGCACAACTGGTCCCTGCAGCCTCACTGGGGAATGCTTTTGCTGGGCTCGGCCTTTCCTTCCTCAGTTCTTGGCAGCAGTGGGCCTGCATCCCACACTCCTGGGCAATGAATGATGCTGCAGTGTGCCTGGTAGGGATTACAGTTGTAGGTAAAGCAAGTATTCAAAATGGAAAATTTGTGGAAAATAATTTTGACCCTTACATCAGTTCAACAACAGAGCATTTTTTATCTAGGAATCGCTCTGTAAATCTTAGTTCCTTCTTTTAATTATTATTTATCTTTTGTCTTTATCATTCATTTCAGTGCAGACATATAGTAGGAAATTAGAAATGTATGTTCAATTGAATATAAAACTATAACACCATCAAGTGGGAACATTTAATTAGATATATTATCTATACATTTAATATTATACTGTTTGAACTCCAATTAATTTTTGTAAAAAGAAGCTAAGTAGCTATTACTTAAATGATCTTAAGGTACCATTTTATTTATTTATTAAAAATTTAGTCTTTACTGTATTTTTTATTGCCTTTTAGTCCCCTTGTACCCCCAGCAATCTCTACATTGTTGTCCATGTCCATGAGTCCTTTTTCCTTTTTGCTCCATCCCTCCACTCCCTAACCCCCCTCCTAGCTGTCATCTGTTCTCCATCTATGACTCTGTCCCCATTTTCCTTGTTTGTTCAGTTTTCTCATTAGATTCCACATATGAGTGAAATCATATGGTATATTTCTCTGACTGGCTTATTTCAGTCAGCATGTTCTCTAGGTTGATCCATACTGTCACAAAAGGTAAGATTTTCTTTTTTATAGCCAAGTAGTATTTCATTGTGTAAATGTCTCATAGTTGCTTTATCCACTCATCTACTAATGGATACTTGGGCTACTTCCATATTTTGTGATTGTAAATAATGCTGTGATGAACATAGGGGTGCTTATGTTCTTCTGAATTAGTGTTTTAGGTTCCTTTGGATATATTCCCAGAAGTGGGATAGCTGGATCAAAAGGCAGGTCCATTTTTAATTTTTTGAGGTATCTCCGTACTGCTTTCCATAGTGGCTGCACCAGTCTGCATTCCCACCAACGATGCAAAAGGGTTTTCCTTTTTCTACATCTTCACCAGCACTTGTTTGTTGATTTATTGATGACAACAATTCTGACAGGTGTGAGATATTTCATTGTGGTTTTATGTTGCATTTCTCTGATAATTAGTGACATTGAGCATCTTTTTGTATGTCTGTTGACCATCTGTATGTCTATATCTCCTATAAAAGAACAATCTCTGGAAGGATAAATCAAATTGGTTCATGAAGGTGTATAATTATTTTGTATTCATTTATAGGGAAACTCCTTTTCCTTGCCTGTCTGAACTGTTTTCCTTACTCTAAACTGATAAGTGTTTATATAAATAAGCATTTATTTCACCCTGATGGTTTTGACACTTGGATTTTTAAGGAAAATATCTATGTATCCATATGCATTTACAAAGTATTTCTGTAGACCCTTGTAATTACTTTAAAAATCCTCTTTGTGATTGAGCAAAAAAGGAAAAAGGACTCATGGACAACAATGTGGTGATTGCTGCGGGGAGGGGAGCATCAAGGGACTAAATGGTAATGGAAAAAAAATAATAAAGATTAAATAAAAAGTCCTCTTTGCATGTATTTCATCTGTAAGTATTATTATAGTCATTCACTGTGGAGAATGTAGAGGTCCTTATACCCAGCTCAAAAACTGAATGTTCCATAATTTCACTATTCTATCTCATTTACCAGGAGCTACTTTAGCTCTGTTCAGAGAGCATTAAAAAAATGTGGTCAAGAACTTATGCTGAATTTTAAAATACCATACAGTAAATAATGACAAATGTTTATATAAACATATTATAAAATCTTTCTAAGAAAAATAATATTAAACAACAAATATTAAAAATTTTGTTAGCTAAGTAACATTTCAGGAAATGGATCTATTGCATTGATAATTACCATATTATTTGAATTGCAAAAAACTCTTCAATTTAATGAGTACAGTCCTATTCAGTTAAGTGTCCTATAAAATCCTAAAGGTTTTTAAGATGAATTCTGTTTAGAATTTTGTTTAGAAAATACTTCTCTGAGTATAAAGGTTGAATTATATATATCCTTGTAAAGGCTGATTTTTTAAAAAAAGTTAACCCTTTAAAAACTAAATCTTAGAGACTTAAAGGCATTGTTATTCTTTGTTTGAAAATTACTTTATTGTTGTTCAATTACAGTTGTCTGCATTTTCTCCCCACCGCCCCCCACCCCAGCCAAACCTCTCCCTCCCTTGCTTCCACCCTCCCCCTTGGTTTTGTCCATGTGTCCTTTATAGTAGTTTCTGAAAACCCTTCTTCCCACTGTTCCCCCCCCCGGCTATTGTTAGATTGTTCTTAATTTCAGTGTCCCTGATTATATTTTGTTTGTTTATTTCTTTTGTTGATTACTTTCTAGTTAAAGGTGAGATCATATGGTATTTGTCCCTCACTTCCTGGCTTATTTCACTTAGCATAATGCTCTCCAGTTCAAGCCATACTGTCGCACTAAAATGAAAAGAGAACCAACTATTTGGGAAAACATATTTGCCAATGATACCTCAGACAAGGGTTTGAGCTCCAAAATATATAAAGAACTCACATGATTCCACTCCAGGAAGACAAAAAACCCAATTAAAAAATGGGCAAAAGACTTGAACAGACACTTCTCCAAGGAGGACATACAGAGGATCCAGAGACATATGAAAAGATGCTCAGCATCACTAGCCATCAGAGAGATGCAAATTAAAAACACAATGAGATACCACTTCACACCAGTCAGAATGGCCATCATAAACAAAGCAACAAACAAGTGTTGGAGAGGTTGTGGAGAAAAGGGGACCCTAGTGCACTGTTGGTGGGATTGCAGACTGGTGCAGCCACTATGGAAAACAGGATGGAATTTTCTAAGAAAACTAAAAATGGATCTGCCTTTTGACCCAGCAATTCCACTGCTAGGATTAAATCCTAGGAATCCTGAAACACCAATCCAAAAGAACCTATGCACCCCAATGTTCATAGCAGTGCAATTTACAATAGCCAAGTGTTGGAAGCAACCTAGGTGCCCATCAGTAAATGAATAGATCAAGAAAGTATGGTACAGTTACACAACGGAATTCTATGCAGCAGAAAGAAAGAAGGAGCTCCTACCCTTCCCAACAGCATGGATGGAACTGGAGAGCATTATGCTAAGCGAAATAAGCCAGGAGGTGAAAGACAAATACCATACGATCTCACCTTTAACAGGAACCTAATCAACAAAACAAACAAACAAGCAAAATATAACCAAAGACACTGACATTGGGAACAGGTTGACAGTGACCAGAGGGGAGAGGGGAGGGAATTTCAGGGGAAAAGGGTAAGGGTTTACTGGAACAAGTATAAAGGACACATGAACAGAAACTGGGGGAGGGGGGTGGAAATGGGAGGGAGGTGGTGAGGGCTGGGGCAGTGGGCTGGGATGGGAGTAAAAGACAGAAAACTGTACAAGAACAACAATTAATATAAAATAAAAAATAAATAAATAAAACTACAATGAGATACCACCTCACACGGGTCAGAATGGCCAACATAAATAAATCAACAACCAAGTGTTGGAGAGGATGTGGAGAAAAGGGAACCCTAGTGCACTGTTGGTGGGATTGCAGACTGGTGCAGCCACTGTGGAAAACAGTATGGAATTTCCTCAGAAAACTAAAAATGGAACTGCCTTTTGACCCAGCAATTCTGCTGCTGGGATTATACCCTAAGAGACCTGAAACACCAATCCAAAAGAACCTATGCACTCCAATGTTCATAGCAGCACAATTTACAGTAGCCAAGTTGTGGAAGCAACCTAAGTGTCCATCAGTAAATGAGTGGATCAAAAACCTATGGTACATTTACACAATGGAATTCTCTATAGCAGAGAGAAAGAAGCGCATTGTTATTCTTACGTAACTTTACTGATGAGTGGAGATCTTTTAAATAAGAATACTGCAAGTGGGCCCTGGCCAGTGAAGTTTGGTTGGGCATCATCCCACAGACTGAAAGGTCACAGATTTGATTCGTGGTCAGGGCAGATGCCTAGGTTGCAGGTTCAGTCTCCAGTTAGGGTGCATACCAGAGGCAACCTATTGATGTTTCTTTCTCATCTCATGTTGAGGTTTCTCTCTCTCTCTCCCTCTCTTCTCTCTCTCTAAAATCAATAGGCACATCTTCAGGTGAGGATTAAAAAAAATATTACCAGTGGGCCTTTACATCTGTCTCTGCCATTAGCCAACTAGAAGTTGCATGCTTGTTACATTATATCTCAGAGACATATATATCCATAAAAAAATTTCATGAGTAAGAATAAAGATTACCTGTAACATAGATAAACTTTCATTAGTGTAATATCTTAGTTTTAATTCTATAACATTGTGTTCTTTGATGTCCATTAATGTTGTGTATGTTTTTCCCAATAAATTTTCAAAAAACTTATCGAGTCATAATTGACATACAATAAATGGCACATATTTAGAGGATGTAATTTTGAAAATATTGACATGTATATACCTGTGAAATCATTACCTACCACAATCAATATAGTGAACATTTCAGCCCTGGCTGGTGTGGCTCAGTGGATTGAATGCCAGCCTGTGAACTGAGAGTTCATAGGGTCGATTCCCAGTCAGGGCACATGCCTGGGTTGCAGGCCAGGTCTCCAGTTGGGGGCATGCGAGAGGCAACTGATTGATGTTTCTCTCTCACACTGCTGTGTCTCCCCCTCTGTACCTCCCTCCTTTCCTCTCTCTCCAAAAATAAATACAATTTTAAAAAAATATAATGAACATTTCCATCACACCCCAAACTTTTCTCATCTCTTTCTTTATCTCTCCCTGCCATCCATGGCCGACACCCCTCTTTTCCAGGTAGCCACTGATTTGCTTTTTGTTACTATAGATTAGTTGGCTTTTTTTCTTAGAGTTTTATATAAATGGAATCACACAGTACGTTCTCATGTTTTTTTGGCCTGGCATCTTTTACTCTGTATAATTATTTTGAGATTCATCTTTGTGTGTGTGTTTGAATAGTTTATTTTTTAATTGCTGAGTCGTATTTCATTTTACAGATATGTCACAGTTTGTTTATCCATCTACCTAATGATGGACTTTTGGATTGCTTCCAGTTTTTGTCTAACAAACAAAATTGCAGTTTTTAGCTATTATGAATAAAGCTGCTATAAACATTGTGATTTTAAAATTATTTTAAAATTATTTTATTTTCAATTTTTGCCCTTTACTGGCAATCCTGGCTGTCAACTCTTATCACATAGCAGTGCTTTTCTTTCCCAGCAACTTGGTAATTATGGAAGACTATGAAAATACATAACTTTAAACTTATTTTATCTATTCAAGTTATTGCTTATAAGAAAGAAAAGATCTCATTTTGAATTTTAAATCCTTACAACCTGGTCAGCATTATTACCTTTTATAATATCCCTAAGTAAAAATTTTAAATGTAACTGCTTTAAAGCCTCTAGTCCTTAATTAACCAGAGCTTATGCAAATACTTTCTTCACTATAATGATGTTATGATGAATATTTTTCTAAAGAGAATAAATGTTTCCTAATGACCATATTTTATTTCCATAAGTGAATGTAGCAGTTGAAGTCTTTCTTAGTTATCAGATTTTCTCTAAACAAAGGAATGTAGAAAGGATCCCATAATACAATACTTTAAGAAAAATATGAGACACAGAAGCAACTTAGTGCTTTTTATTATTGAGAAAACTTTTTACAGTTCCCATTTTTATAAATACTTTTATTTTAAAAATCTTATTACTTTATAGAGTTAACCTTTAAATGGAATGTTTTGTATATAATACAATTTCAACCTCTTGAAAAAATATTCCATCTCTATTTTAAAAGAAAAAAATATGAAAAGCTTACAATTTGTTGCTTCTTTCCACTTGTTTGCTCTTGGCAATGCAAGTGTATATGCATGTTTGTATGTGTATGAACATACACTGTGACATATACATATATGTAAAACATCACCGTAAGGCAATAAATACTACCTGTTTATGATATATAATTGTATTAAGCTTACAGCCTTTAAGAATGGAGTCTTGATTTTTAGATAATTTCTTTTAAAGCAAATTGGTCTTAATGTCTTTCACCTTATTGTGAAACATATAATTTTGATGCAAATACACACACAGTTCTGCCTATTGATGGGTTTTCTTAAAAGCCTAATATAAAAAGGCTAATCTTATTATATACTTTTAATTGTATACTGAGAAGTTTTATTGCATGTTGAGAAAAAGAGACTATGATTCCTTTTCCAGTAAAATTTTACATATTCAAATATTAAATACTTTAAAATATATCATTGTGATGGGTTATTACTTATGATCATTTGTGATATATTTCAAATTCTTTTATTGCTTTTAATTATCATTTAAAGGTAATTTGGTTGAATGACCTTTGATTTTTCTGTGATTGATAATGTTTTTTCTTATTAAGAATATAATGAATTTTCTATAGTACCAGAATAGAAATTGGTTTTAGTTATTTTTTTCCTCTTATGCTTCTTTATCTTTTTTATTAGTAGAAAGCTTTATTTGTCAGGCTAAAATATAAGCTAACATTATGATTTAGACTAAGTAAAAAGCTAATACTAATTTTTTCCTTTCAGATCTCTATAAAAACGGACTCCAAAGAGCTAACTTTGTACCATTCATAGCTGTCCTGAAGGTGAGGCAAATCACTTGTGTTCACTGACTAATGTCATATTGATTGATAATTGAGGGCTTTTATAAGATTGCTATGGCATTCAAGCAAAATATTTAGATGTTTTTGGTAATAGTAGTCAAACACACTAAAGGAGAAAATAATCTTTTCTATATAGTGTTCATTAATGTGTACACAGGAAAAACTACAAACTACCCACTAAATTGTTATCTAACTGAAACATTTAATAGTTTGCATTTTATAAATTTTCATTTGAAGACTGTTCATAAATATTATAGTGGCATATTTAAACTAATACATTGATTTCTGAAAAAATGGTTAATATTCCTGTTTCCTTCAGATTAATGGACATTAGCATGTTTTCCTAACTATTAAAGTTGTTATTCTAAAGTAACATTATTACAAAAATATTCTAATATTATTTAAATGTAATTGCCATCAAGTTATTACAAAATTGTGTCAAGTTGAGGCACATAAATAGTTTAAATATTTGTGTGTATCATCACTACAGATTTGAAAATAGTCTTCATTACAGTATGTTTAAGAATGATTAAGAATAAAATAGCCTCTCTTTTCACTGTTAATTAAATTAAATATTTTTACATGATTATTCAGTATTTCCACATTTTACTTTATTTTTTAATTGAATTTATTGGGGTGACATTGGTTAATAAAGTTATATAGGCTTCAGATGTACAGTTCTATAATAAATCCTCTGTATATAATATTATGAGTTCACTACTCTTAAGTCAAGTACCCTTTCATCACCATTTATTTCCCCTTTACCTTCTTCTACTCCCCCCTAACCATAACTTTTTCCTTCTGGTAATCACCATACTGTTGTTTTTGAGTGTTTTGGTTTTTTTAGAGAGAGGGGAAAGGAGGGAGAAAGGGAGGGAGGGAAATATGGATTGGTTGCCTCTCACATGCCCCCAAATGGGGACTGGGCCTGCAACCCAGGCATATGCCCTGACTGGGAATTGAACTATCAATCTTTTGGTCTGCAGGTTGGTCCTTCAGTCCATCTAGCCACACCAGTCAGGGCTATGAGTTTTTTTTTCTTAATCCCTTCACATTTTTCACCCAGCATCCCCACTCCCCTTCCCTCTGACAGCTGTAAGTTTGTTGTTTTTATCTATGAATCTATTTCTGTTTCATTTATTTTGTTCATTAGATTCCACATATAAGTGAAATTATGTGGTATTTGTCTGTCTCTGACTGGCTTATTTTGCTTACTGTATTATTCTCCAGATCTATCCATGCTTTCACAAAAGGTAAGATTTTTTTCTTTTTTACAGCTGAGTAAATATACCACAGTTTTTTTATCTGCTCATCTACTGATGGGCACTTGGGCTGCTTCCAAATCTCAGCTATTGTAAATAACGCTGCAGTGAACATTGGGGTACTTATATTTTTTGAATTAGTGTTATGGGTTTCTTTAGATATATCCCCAGAAGTGGAATCACCGGGTCATGAGGCAGATCCATTTTTAATTTTTGAGGTAACTCCATAGGGCTTTCCACAGTGGCTGCACCAGTCTGTATTCCCATCAACAGTGCGGTAGGGTTCCCTTTTCTCCACCTTCTCGCCAACTATTGTTGTTTGTTGGTTTACTGATAACAGTCATTCTGACAGTTGTGAGGTAATATTTCATTGTGGTTTTAACTTGCATTTCTCTGATGATTAGTGACATTGAGCATCTTTTCTTTTATCTATTGGCCATCCGTATGTCCTCTGTGGAGAAGTGTCTATTCAGATCCTCTGCTCATTTTAAAAAAATATTTTATGTATTTATTTTTAGAGAGAGGGGAGGGAGGGAGAGAGTGCACAAAACATATTTGTGTGAGAGAAGCATCGATTGGTTGCCTCTTGCACGCCCCTAATCAGGGACCTGGCCGCAACCCAGGCATCTGCCCTGACTGGAAATTGAACCGGGGGCCTTTTGCTTTGTGGGATGTCACCCATCCAACTGAGCTACGCCAGTCCTCTGCCCATTTTTTTAAAAACTGGATTGTTTGGTTTTTTGATGTTGAGTTATGTAAGTTCTTTATACATTTTTGGATATTAACATCTTATTAGATGTATCATTGGTGAATATGTTTTCCCATTCAGTAGGTTGTCTTTTCATTTTTTGATGGTATTTTTGCTGAGCAAAAACATTTTAGTTTGATGTAGTCCCATTTGTTTATGTTTTCTTTTGTTTCCCTTGCCTAAAGAGGTATATCAGAAAAAAATATTGCTATGAGAAATGTCCAATATTTTACTGCCTATGTTTTCTTCTAGGATTTTTATGGTTTCAAGTCTAGAACTTAAATTTTTAATCCATTTTGAGTATATTCTTGTGTATGGTATAAGAAGGTGGGGTAGTTTTATTTTTTCACATGTATCTGTCCAATATTCCCAACACTATTTATTGAATAGATTTTATCTTTACCCAAAATACAGGAAGTTGTTTACTAAAAAATTGTTTATTTATTTTCACATGTTTAAAGTTCAGTCACCTTAAAAGTACTCTCCGTTATGCAATATACCTATAGAGACTTTTTCCCACTGATCAAAACAGTTTGTGAACTTGTGAATTTTGATGCCTTTTAGTGCTTTTGCTATTTTTTGTTTCACCTCTTCCACATTGGCAAAATGTTTCCCTTTTGAGGACCTTTTTCATCTGGGAAAACAAAAAAAGAGTTGCTTGGATCTGATCTGGTGAATAGGAAGGGTAGGGCAAGGGGTCATGATGTTTTTGCACAAAAACTGCTCAACACTCAGGGCAGTGTGGGCAGGTGCGCTCATAAATAGTCCATCATGAGATGGACAAACTTATTGACAGAGTCTTTAAAAAAATTCACTGAAGCCAAATGCAGCCTCTCACAGCAATGCCAGCTGGTACACTAATACAGATGGGTTCCTAGAACACTCACTTAAGCTGAAGAAGTCTGTACTAAAAGGGGCCTGCCATCCAGAAGATAATTCCAGGTATTTTTGGGCCCCCCATCCTTTGTTCTTGCCTCCTCTGTCAAGTGTTAATTGACCATAGCATGGGATTATTTCTGGGTTTTCCATTCTGTTCCATTGATCTATATGTCTATTTTTATGCCAGTACCATTCTGTTTGATTATTATGGCCTTGTAGTATAGTTTGATATCCAGTAGTGTGATTCCTCCAACTTTGTTCTTCTTTCTCAAGATTGCTGTGGTTATTTGGTGTCTTTTGTGGTTCCATATAAATTTTTGGAATACTTGTTCTAGTTTTATGAAATACACCAGTGGTATCTTGATAGGAATTGCGTTGAATCTATAGATTGCCGTGGGTAGTATGGACATTTTAATGAGGTTAATTCTTACAATCCGTGATCATGGAGTTTGCTTCTACTTATTTGTATCTTCTTCAGTTTCTTCCTTCAGTGTCATAATTTTTTGAGTACAGGTCTTTTACACCCTTGGTTAAATTTATTCCTAGGTATTTTATTTTTTAATGCAACTGTGTTTATTGACAACCTGCTATGTGCAAAGTGCAATGTAAGACATAAATGGATAATATAATAATGAAGTAGACTATGTTATTTTGTTTGTAAGTCATTTAAAATATAGTTGGGCATCCAATATGCACACAAATACCTGTAACAGAAAGCAAAATGTAATATCTACCAAAAGGAAGCATAATTATATAATTATGTACCAGAATATAATTCCCATAATTCTTAGGTACATAATTTTTCCCAGTTCATAATAGCCTCTGAAGAAAGGATAATGTTGTATTTTTTTTTAAAAAACCTAAAAACCTTAAATATTCTTACCAAGATGGAGGAGTAAAACATTTTATCTTCAAATATTTCAAAGATACAGTCAATTTTTCTGGAATACACTCTAATTGCAATTGTTGTTGCCAAACTTTATTCCCTGTGCTATACTTAGAGGATTCAAACATCTGTTTCCTTGACCAATTTTAGGTTCCCATAGGATTTTAATTTCTCTGAGATATTTATAGATGTAGGGAAGAGTACTTTTTAAAAATTATGCTGTTAGCTATTTTTTTCATTGCATGCATGTTCTATATACGGGAGAAGGTAGGTTTGAGTGTTTCCTCCACTCCAGGGATCCAAAGTAATATGGTGTTTATAGATACCAATCTATAAACAATGAAACTAAGAAGAATGGGTACTAAATATAGTATCTTCACATAGCATAAAATACACAAAATACAAAGAGAGGATGTTCACAGAATGAAAGAAGTTAAAAGGTTCTCAGGGAACTTAGTAGCTGTATGACTTTATTTATTTATTTATTTATTTGGTCAGTAGTTTGTCATACTTTAATATATAATAGCATTATTAATAGGCAACTAAATTAACCAGATTGAATTTAACTTTTTTCCATCCCACCTTTAATGTTTTTTTTTTTTTAAGAAGGAAAACCAAATAGATGAATAATCCAAATTTGGAATCAAACAACAACTGAGATAAGTAATGCACAATTTGAAATTGAACATGAACTGAAATCTCATGATTGGAATTTCATGAAAATACCATATTGGATGGGAAAAGATATAAAACATCTCATTTATTCAAAAGACTTTTCACATGTAACAAAACAGCAGTCTGATGAAGTATACAGTAGAGCTGGCTTTCCTGGAGCTTTTTTGGTGGGTGTATGAAGTTCCCATTGTAAAGAAAGGTTGTATTATATCAATTTAAATGATATTTTGCCTATTTACATATGTTAGTGAATATAATATTCGCCCATGTGAGAGAAATGTATAGCAGAAGTCAATATTAAAACAAATAGAGAATCTTAATTTAATAAAAAGAGATTATAAACAAGATAGAAATTTTGGGGGGAAGAATACAATGTAAAATTCATTTCTTATTTACATTCTCCTATATTTTATTTTATTTTTTAAAGATTTTATTTATTTATTTTTAGAGGGAGAGTTAGGGAGTGAGAAAGAGAGGGAGAGAAACATTAATGTGTGGTTGCCTCTTGCGCTCCCCCTACTGGGGACCTGGCCTGCGACCCAGGCATGTGCCCTGACTGGGAAATTGAACAGGCAATCCTTTGGTTCACAGGCCTGTGCTTAATCCACTGAGCTACACCAACCTGGACCTACATTCTTCTTTATAAACCAAGTGGTACCACATTTGTTATTCACCACAAGAACCTGTGATTTTTGCTTGCAGTATTAAAAAATACCAAAAACATATAATCTATTAGTAAACAGTATTTTCATAAGATAGTAGGAATGATGAAGACTCACATGCTAGTAAAAGCCATAAGTCCATCAACAGATTAATAAAAAATGTGATATAGTTATACAATGAAATATTATTCTACTTTAAAAAGGAATGAGTGTCTGACAGAAGCTATGTTATGGATGAACCTTAAAGATATGCTAAGTGAGTTCGGCCAGATACAAAAGGACAAATATTATGTGATTTCACTATATGAGGAACCTATGAAAGGCAAATTCATAGAGACATAAAGTAAAACAGATATCACCTGGGACTGGGAGGAGAGGGAAATATAGACTATTGCTGAGTCTCTGGGATGATGAAAAAGTTCTGCAAATGGACAGTGGTGATGGTTGCATAACATTGTGAATGTGCTTAATGCCATTGAATTATTCACTTAAAATGATAAATTTTACATATTATTTTATATATAAAATTTATATTAAAAAGTTATATAAAAATTTTATTAAAGTTATATATAAAGTTTATATAAAATTTTTATATAAAAAGTTATGTATATTTTATTGCAATTTATTTTTTTAAAAAAAGAAAGAAAGTCACAGGACTGGAAAAGATACAGAATATGCTCAGGTACACTTCCACTAGGAAGCATCCCTAGACTAAATCCTTGAAAATAGCAAAGCAGGATAAAACAAAAAAACAGTCTACATATAATTTATACTGCCTGTTAAGTATGAGGTTACTGTTTTGCTCAGGTTTGCACTTTGTGTTTATTTTGCTGTTTTTTCCTAATTTTTTGAGATTAATTTTTATCTCATTTCAACCTTCTTTCCTAGGCTGTTTATTTTCCTTTAAATAGTTGTATCCATGAAGTTTTTTTATTTAGTATTTTCACTGTCAAGTTCAAAGTATTTTTTTATTTTCATTGTGATACCTACTTTACCCCATGAATTATCTATGGTATGTTTCTTAATTTCCAAACCTATGAGAGTTTTGTCATTATGTTTTTGTTACTGTTTTCTTAACAAATGCTTAATTGCACTGTGGTCAGAGAATGTATTCCCTGTGACTTAAGTCCTTTCAAATTTGTTGAAACTTGTTTTATGGCCCAATATGTGGACAGTGTTGGTAAAATATTCTCTGTGTTCTTGAAAGTAATGACTACTCTGTAGTTGTGTGTGATATATATGGGTAATACAGCATATCCATTAAGTAAGGTTTGTTAATTAAATGCTGTTCACAACTTTATTCTTACATATTTTCCCCATCAGTTATTGAGAGGCTTACAGAAAATCTTCTACTTGGATTGTGAATTTGTCTGTTTTTCTTATAATTTTGTCATTGACCTTAAACCATTGGAGACTGTTATAAGTTGCATACAGATTTAAAGTTATTAAATATTGCTTGTGAATGAGACCTTTCTTTTCTCTTATTTTTAAATCCTTACCTGAGGACATGCTTATTGGTTTTAGAGAGAAGGGAAGGGAGGGAGAGAGAGAGGGAGAGAAACATTGATGTGAGAAATACCAGTTGGTTGCCTCTCACATACGCCTCAACTGGGTACTGAACCCACAACCCAGGTTTGTGCCCTGACTGGGAGTTGAACTCACAACCTTTTGGTTTATGGGACAACGCTTCAACCAACTGAGTGAACCACATTGGCCAGGACTGTGAATGGGACTTTTTCTAACCAATTTTATTATTAAGTAATAATGCTCTTAAGTTTCAAGTGTAGTCATAATTGCCTTTGAAGCATTATTATCATGTCTGCTTTCAAATGTTTATCAGATAATTCTAATATCTCCTGTCATCTTGATGTTGGTATCTATTGATTGTCTTGGTATATTCAGTTTGAAGTCTTCGTGGTTTTCAGTATGAATGATTTTCAACTGAAACTTGGACATTTTCATGATTTGTAATGTTACCTTATTTTTAATCAATACTTTATTGTGGTAAAATATATATATAACCTATGATTTATCATTTTTACCATTTTGAATGCACAGTCTAGTTTATTCACATCATTGTGCAACCATCACCCATCTCCAGAACTTGTTTATCTTTCCAAACTGGAAGTTTGTACTCATTAAATAATCACTCCACTTCTCCCCCTCCCCAAGTCCTGGTAACTGCCATCCTGCTTTCTGTGTCTAAGAATTTGTCATTTCTAGGTATCTAATATAAATGGAATCATATAATATTTGTTATTTTCTGTCTGACTTAATTCACTTAGCATCTGCCTTTAGGGTTTATTCATGCTGTAGCAAGTGTCAGAATTTCATTCTTTTCTAAGGCTGAATAATATTCCATTGTATGTTTATACAATTTTGCTTGTCCAATCATCTGTTGATGGACATTTTGATTGTTTCTGTCTTTTGGCTTTTGTGAATAATGCTATTGTGGACATTTGTGTACAATATCTGTTTTAGTCTCTGCTTTCAATTCTTTTGTATATATACCCAGACAGAATTTCTGGATCATATAGTAATTCTGTGTTTAATTTTTGACAAGATGTCATTGTATTTTCCATAGCTGCTGTACCATTTTACATTTTCGCCAGTAATGCACAAGGGTTCCAGTTTTCCCACATCCTCTCCAACACTTGTTCTTTTTTTCCTTTTTAAAAAAATAATAGCCATTGTAATTGGTGTGAAATATCTCATTGTAGTTTTGACTTACATTTTGCAAATGATTAGTGATGTTGAGCATCTTTTGATGTGCTTATTGGCCATTTGTATATTTTCTTTGTGGATTTTATTTAAACTTTTTGTTTTAACTGGCTATTTTTGATATTATTCTGGCAGGAGAACAAGAGGCACCACCCCATTACTTCCAGATATAAGTGGAAGTCCAGGTTCCCTGTTAGCCTCCATTGACACCTGAGTCAGGGGTGCCCTTGTCACTGCAGAGAGGGGTTCCCATCTCCAGACATCATGGGGGTTGGGTGATGCTCATTATTGGCCAGCAGGGATCAAAGTTTCAGCTTCCTACATAGCCTTCATTGACATTACCCTGGCAGGAGTGTGGGGGTGCCTCGCTGCAACCTATGAGAGTATAATTCTAGGCTCCCCTCAGCCTTTGCCAGAAAGAGTGGCTATGGTACCAGGGTTTTGTGTGTGTGTGTGTGTGTGTGTGTGTGTGTGTGTGTGTGTGTGTGTGTTTGCTGCAGTTACACTGCCGTTTTCCTGCTCCTTTGGTTAAAGAGAGCAGGCTTTTGTTGGAGCCTCATTTTTTCTGTGTCCATTGACATTTCTGGCTTGCTGGCTTCTTTGGCTCCAAGTCTGGTGTATACGAGTCAAAAGAAAAAACAGAGAACTCACCAGTTTGTTGTTTCTAAGGTATAGAGGTCACTAGCTATTCTTCCTTCCTTCCACTTTTCAGTGTCTTCTTATGTTGTTTTGTATTTAATTTCCAGATTTTAAATAGTACATAGCAGAAGGAATAGGGAAAGTATGTTGCTTTATCATCCAGAGCAGAAGTCAGTGTAGCAGAAGCCCTTGTCTGCTAATTCCACCATTTCTGTCATTCTGGCTTTGTTTCTATGGTCTGATATTTTTCCTGGTTGTGGGTCCTATTTTCCTGCTTCAAGTTTAGTAATTTTTGACTGGAAGCTGGAGATTGTGATTATTGCATTGAGTCCCTATTACTTCCTTTAAGGCTGTTGAATTTCATTTCAGCAAGTGATTACATTTCTTACAGATTGTCATGATGCTTTCAAGGCTTGTTTTCAAGGTTTGTTAGGGTGTCTAAAGTAGCCTTTGCTCTAGGACTATTTTAGTCCTTCTTCTAGGTGTGACCCTTCTAGTCTCCCTACTGAATCTCCTTATTTTTCACTGAAGTCTCTCTACTCTGGCAGTTCAGACCACTGATATCTCCCAGCTTTGAATGGACTGTTCTTTGCTCTTGTGGAGTTTCACCCTATGCACATGCAGCTTAATATTCAGCCAAAGATGACAGACATTCTCTATGCAGTGTCTGGAGCTCTCTTTCTGTATAGCTTCCTCCTGTATTGAAAACTCTACCACGCAAATTCCAACTGCCTGAGCTTCCCAAAACTCTGATTGCTATTTCTTCAACTTCAGTGTAGAAATTCCCTCTAGACAGAAAGACAGGGAAAATGTAATGTTTGCTTGCGTGATATATTTTCCACATCTTAGGGACTGCTGTCCTTTGCTACTTATTGTGTTATGTCTGACATCCTATGTTTTATATGTTTTGTCCAGTGTTTTAGTGCTTTATCGCAGGAAGGCAGAAATGAGTTCAACCTACTCTGCCTTGGCCAAAAGCATAGGTCTTTTTATCAGTTTTGAATTGTAAAGAGGAAGGCAGGATTTTTTTTTTTTTTTTTTGTAATTCAGAACTCAGAGTCATATTTCCCCATAAATACAAAAATATAAATAGGTTAACTATAAAAAAGTGATGGGCACATCTTTCTCTCCCATGTGTAGATGGATTGTTAAGTGAATGATGGTTCAGTCATATGAGGGAATATATCTTACTTACTTGAAATGATATTTTCAGAACAGTTTTGATACTGTAGTATAATCTTCACAGATAATGTGAGTGAAAAAAACTTGATGCAAGAGTATATCTGTTACTTTCTCAACTATGCAAGTAATAGACATGCATGGAAAAGAACTGGAAATAAGTATCCCAAAATGTAAACAGAACTTATTTCTAAATAATAAGATTATAGACAATTTAAGTTTTCTTTTTCAGTCTTTTCTAAGATTTCTCAATCTTATGTTATTTTTATAATAATATTTTTTAGCAAGTAATTTTTAGCCCATCCTTCTCAGGAATTTATTATGCCTATATAGGACTACCTGTATTCAAAGTTGAGAAATTAGCAACAAAGCAAAATAGATTAAACCTGGGTCCTATGTGTAGAGCTTATTATTAAAAGAAATGGAATGGCAGCTACAGGAAGGAAGCAGCAAGCACAGACAGAAGAGGTAGACATAAACTAATAAGTACAAGCACATGGAGAATATACTCTGGAAGAACTAACTCAGGAAATGGGAGACTTTTTCCAGTAAAGCTTCCCTATATTTTAAAAGAACTTAAAGAAGTTATAGTGAGGATCCAAGATGATAGAGAAATAAGTGGAAGCTACACTAATCTCCTCCCTGGACCAATCTGGAATTACAACTAAATAGTAGAGAAATCACCCTGAATAACCAACTGAACACTAGCTGTAGAGAAGCCTTATAACTACGGACAAGTGGAAGAAGCCACATCACCACAATGGGACTGGTAGGGAGTGTGGAGGAGGTGTCAGAGGGCTTGCTGGGCTCCCATGTGTGGCAGCTGAAGTCCTGAAGGGATAATTTAGTGGACGTGGGGAATTCCCCCTGAGAAGTGTGGGGTCTAAACCCCAAGCCGGTCTCCCCAGCTTATAGCACCAGACCTGAAAGGAACCCAGGTAACACCCTGCTGTGAAAAGCAGCAGGGTTTCTATCTGTCAGGGAGAGATGGTTAGAGATGAAGAGAGCCTCTTAATGGGCCAGTACACAAAATTTCATTTGCAGCCACTTACCCTGGGCTCTGGCAGAGGGAGGGCAGAGTAGAGTAGAGTCACTTGAGAGTCTGGGTTTGGTGGCTTTGGGGATAGAACTGAAGGAACAGCCACCAGGATCCCTGTGTTAAGTCGCTCTCCATACTGCAGAAGCCATCTTTCTCAGGCAGAGCACTCCTCTCTGAATGCCATCAGCCTTAGGGGAAGCAATAATACAGCTTACAGGAAGTACTCTGCCCCACCCTGTGGAATTTAAGACAGGCTTCTGATTACAGCTTGAGGCTATGTCATTGATTAAATTAACAACTAAGGTGGATCTCTGGGTGCTCTGTGAGACTTCAGTTGATCCTCCCTCAGGCCTGGTGCTGATAAAAGCTGGCCAGGGCAAGCTGTCTGGTTCTTTCTGCACATACCTAGGCCAGCAGGGGCAGCCACACTCTGTGTATGGTGGCTAGCTCCCAACAGGTTCACCAGGGCCAGTCACAAGCATTTCTGACAAAGGCCTACACCAGAGTTTTTGCAAACTTACCTAATACATAGAAACAAAGTCAAAGAAGCAGCCAAAATGGGAAGAAACAGACTCCAAATGAAAGAATAAGAGAATCCTCCAAAAGAAAAGCTAGATAAAATGGAGGCAAGCAATTTATCAAATAGTTTAGAGTAATGATTATAAGGATACTCAACAGTGTGAAAAAATAATAGAAACCACGAAAAAGGATCAATCAGAAATAAAGAATGCCATATCTAAAATAAATAATACACTGAAAGGAATAAACAGTAGGTTAGATGAAGCAGAGGACTGAATCAGTGCTTTGGAAGACAGGAAAGAAAAAAACACCCAGGCAGATCAGCAAAAAGAAAAAAGAATTTTAAAAATAGAGGCAAGCTTAAGAAACATTTTGGACAACATAAAGCGTAACAACATCTGCTTAATGGGAATACCAGGAGATGAGAGTAAGCAACCTATTTGAGGAAATAATGACTGGAAACTTCCCTGACCTGGTGAAGGAAAAGAAACATAAGTTCAGAAAGCCCCAAACAAGTCTGACCCAAAGGGGCCTACACCAAGACACATCATAATTAAAATGATCAGGCCTAAACACAAAGAGACAATCCTAAAAGCTACAGGAGAAAAGCAGGTAGTTACGTACAAGGGAGCACCAATTAGACTGTCATCTGATTTCTCAACAGAAACATTACATGCCAAGAGGGAGTGGCGTGAAATATTCAAGGTGATGAAAAGCAAGGACCTGCAACCAAGGCTACTTTACCCAGCAAGGCTATCATTTAAAATTGAAGGAGAAATAAAGAGCTTCCCTGGTAAGAAAAAGCTAAAGGAGTTTGTTAACGCCAAACCAATGCTGCAACAAATGTTAAAGGGCTTGCCTTAAGAAGAAGAAAAAGAGAAAGAAAAAAAAAAAAACAGAGGAAAATAGTCTAACAATAAAATAGCACTAAATACATATCTATCAATAATCACCTTAAATGTACATGGCTTAAATGTCCCAACCAAAACACAAAGGGTAGCTGAATGGATAAGAAAATAAGACCCATATATATATTGCCTCCAAGAGACCCATCTCAGATGGAAAGATACACACAGACTAAAAGTAAATGGATGGAAAAAAGATATTTTATGCAAATAGAAAGGAAAAAAAAAAGCTGGGTAACAGTGCTTATATCTGACAAAATAGACTTTAAAATAAAGGCTAAAGTAAGACAGAGGACACTACATAATCATAAAGGAAACGATCCAACAAAAGGATATAACACTAGTAAACATTTATGCACCCAACATAGGAGCACCTGAATATATGATGCAAATCTTCACATCTTCAGCCATAGTTGGGGATTTTAACACCCCATTGACTTCAATGGATAGATCTTCCAAACAGAAAATCAACAAGGAGACAATGGCCTTAAACCACACTCTCATGAAATGGATTTAATTGATATCTTCAGAGCATATCACCCCAAAGCTGCAGAATATATATACTTTTCAAGGCACATGGAATGTTTTCTAGGATAGACCCTATGTTAGGACACAAAACAAGTCTCAATAAATTTAAGAAGATTTAAATCATATCAAGTCTCTTCTCTGACCACAATGCTTTGAATCTAGAAATCAGTCACAAGAAAAACACTGAAAAACATGTAGCCATGAAGGCTAAATAACACATCTTAAACAATGAATGGGTCAACAACAATGTCAGGGAAGAAATCAAAAGATACTTTAAAACAAATGAAAATGTGGACACAACAATCCAAAATCTGTGGAAGACTGGAAAGCAGTCTGAAGATGGAAATTCATAGTATTACAGGCCTATCTCAAAAATCAAGAAAAAGCTGAAATAAACAATCTAACTTTGTAGTTAAAGGAACTTGAAAAAGACCAACAAAAAAAGCCCAAAGTGAGTAGAAAGAAGGAAATGATAAAGATTAGATTAGAAATAAATGAAATAGAGTCCAAAAAAATAATACCAAAGATCAATGAATCCAAGAGCTTGTTCTTTGAACAGCTCTTGGTTTGTCAAACCAGATTGACAAACCTTTAACCAGACTCATCAAGAAAAACGGAGAGAGGGCCCAAGTAAATAAAATTAGAAATGAAAGAGAGGAAATAACCACTGATATAAAGAAATACAAAGGATTGTAAGAAAATATTATGAACAACTATATGTCAAAAAACTGGACAACCTGGATGAAGTAGATACATTTCTGGAAACATACAATCTTCCAAAATGAAATCAGGAAGAATCAGAGAATCTGAGTAAACAGAATACACCTAGTGAAATTGAAGCAGTAATCAAAAATTCCCAACAAACAAAAGCCCAGGACTGAATGGGTTCAAACGTGAATTTTACCATTCTGAGAACTAACACCTCTCCTCAAACAATTTCATAAAATTCGAGAGAAGGGAAGGCTTCCAAGCTCATTTTATGAGGCCAGCACTATCCCAATTTTAAAATCAATGAAGACACTACAAAGAAAATTAGAGGCCAACATCCCTGATGAACATATCCTCATCTAAAATCCTCAATAAAATGCTAGCAAACTGATTATAGCAATACATCAAAAGATCATACACCATGATCAAGTGGGATTTATTCCATGGATGCAAGGTTGGTACAATGTTAGCAAATCGGATATATCTCCCCAGGCAAGGGAAACAAAAGAAAAAATAAGAAAGAAATGGGACTACATCAAATTAAAATGTTTTTGCACACAGGTCTTTTATGTCCTTGGTTAGGTTTATTACTAGGGATTTTATTCTTTTTGAAGCAATTGTGAATGGGATTGTGTTCTTGATTTCCCTTTCTGTTAGTTTGTTATTGGCATATAAAAATGCAACTGATTTCTGGATATTAATTTTATATCCCTACTTTGCTGACTTCATTTGTCAGTTCTAGTAGTTTCTTGGTGGAATCATTGGGGTTCTTTATGTACAGTGTCATGTCCTCTGCAAATATAAGCACCCCTACGTTCATTGCAGCATTATTTACAATAGCCAAGATGTGAAAGCAGCACAAGTGTTCATCAATAGATGAGTGGAGAAAATAACTATGAGACATTTACACAGTGGAATTCTACTTAGTCATGAAAAAGAATAAAATTTTACCCTTTGCAACAATATGGATGCACCTGGAGAACATTATGCAAAATGAAATAAGCCAGTCAGAGAAAGGCAAACATCATATGATTTCACTTTTATGTGCAATCCTTGAAAAAATTGAACTAACAAGCAAAAAAAGAGACAAGACTCATAGATAGAGAGCAGATGACAGCTAGTTGGGGGTAAGGAGTGGGGAGATTAAGCAAAAAAGAAAAAGGACTCAAGGACATGGACAACAGTGTGGTGATTGCTGGGTGAAGGGGTGCATAAGGGGACTTGCCACGACCAGCGAGACAAGGGGCTCGTGACGCGCAGTGACGGACTGAAAAGAGGGAGCGACCAGTTGCTCTGCTGGCAAAAGGCGAATTTATTAACGAGTACAGTCATATATAAAGGCAACTAGAAAAGTCTAAAAATAGCACAAGATAAAAAGCTCCTGGGTAACATAGTTTATGAAAACATGACTCTTGGTATTCCTTTGAACTTCCCTTGGGAACGGTCTGATAACAAGGCAGGCAGAGCAATGCAAGGACATTAATGCCCTGAGGCCGAGGACCAGGCCCATACATCATTTTCACAATGTCAGACCCTTACTCCCGACCCCTTAGCAGGCACAATAGTTCCCTACAGGGACTAAATGGCATTGGAAAAAATACAATAAATATTAAATTAAAAAAGGATAACATGTCTTAAGTGTATATTCATTGAATAAAATACAAAGTCTGTGCAGAAGGCATCCAGCCATGTGAAGTGAAAAATGGAGACATTTATTAAAGAAGATTCAAGAAACATTGTACATAGAGCAATGACCTCAGTCCCCTTCAAAGTAAGAACTATGGGACCTTACACAGTTCTCCCAGTCATCATCAGCTGCCCTGTCATATTTTCCTGAGACTCATTGATGGTCTGAAATTTCTTCTCTTTCAAAGGTGATTTTAGTTTTGGGAAAAGCCAGAAGTTACAGGGCACCAAATCTGGTCTGTAGAGGGGCTGAGTCACTTGGGTGATTTGATGTTTCTCAAAAAAAAAAAACTGCATGAGAGGTGATGCATGAGTGGGTGCATTGTCATGATAAAACTGCTGATCACCAGTTGCCCATAGCTGTGGCTTTCTGAACCATCCCAATAGTTTTCACAGAGGAATGTTCAAGCTTAATGCAAAATTTGATGCAGATTTGTTGTTGTACTCCTTCATTCATTTTGAACATAACACCACACAGTAAACATGCTCACTCAACAGTGTATACTGTCCTCACTGACTAGTACAGCGAAGTCGTCATTGTTAACACACGCACATTCCAGTCCACTCTCCTTGGCTGCTGGTTACATCGATGTGGCACAAACTGTTTGTTCTCCTATATAGCAATGGCTGGACTTTTTCCAGGAAGACCTCATACGTTGAACATAATCTCATTATGTTATAAACATTATTTAAAATTACTGTGTTTGAAAGGAAAAGAGGACCAGTTGATATTTTGATCAGGATAGTTTCTTAGGTTAATTTCAACTGGCTACTATTATTTGCCTTCTTGATAAATGGATTGCCTGCCAAGCATTGCTATTCTCCTTTGGTTGACTTCTAGCAATTCATGATATTTTGAACAGATAGATAAAATTCTCTCTGTTCACTCTATCATTTACACTCACATAACCAACTTTATTCATTCCATAACCCTGAAAGAAATAAATGCTCTTCATAATTTTTAAATTAAAAATATTCTCCATGTGAATTTTATTAACTATCTTTTTATGATTTTCTTAATCAGTTTAATAGTATGGACAAATCTAAAATAATTGCCTCCATGAGCAATGTTCCTGTGCAATATTGTATATATAGGGTGTTTTTGCTATGCAGTAATTGATTCTATTATCAGTAATGTAACACTTTAACTGTTATTCACAATAACATTTTAGCAAGCTTTTTCTTAAGTTTTTTAAAAAATTATGTTTAAAGTTAATTAATTGAAGATTAATAGGTGACTAAGCAGAGAGAGCCGGGGGGAGGGAGAGAGAATGTCATGGACACTGCATCAGAGTGGTGATTGCCAGAAGGAGAGGGCTGGGAGGAGGTAGAGGAGAGGAGGGTGGGGGGGGAGGGGGGCGGATAAATGGTGATGGACAGAAACTTGACATAGCAGGGTGGTGAACACACAGTACAGTGTACAGAGGATGTGTTGTGGAATTGTGCACCTGAAACCTGTATAATTTTGTTAACCGGTATCTCCCCAACAACTTCAATAAAAAGGAAAAAATAGATTACTGAAATAATAGCAGTCAGTTGGTCAAAAATAACTGACAGTGCATTCTACAGTATATTGTCTCTTTGATGAACACCAGTAGATGATGAAGTTAGAAAAAAATAGAATACTAGCATTAACTCTTATAAATTTTTTTTTCTGATGAAGAGTAAGTCCATTTGGAAAGCATCACAATCTGATTTGGTTTATCATCTGTTGGGTTTAAATATGCAATATACAAAAATACTTCATAATCTAAGGTAGTTTTGTTATTATTGCTATTTTTATAATATTTGCTTAGAGTTTATTTAATGACTTCATTTCTTCTACTTGGTTGTTAATGATTTTGAACTGTTAGGTATCCTTTCTCTAAAATTTAAAAAGGTATATATTAGCCTTTGTGTTTTTGTTTCCTGAGGAACTTTTTCAAAGGAATGTTATACATATAGTGAACTCTCTGAGAATATTACCATGGTGTGATCTCTAGTTATAAATTTAAAAATTGTTTATAACCCTTAGATGCTTCACTGTTCAGCATTTGTATAGCCACCTGTATTAAGATTAACAGACTTGCTAAATGTGTATTTGCCATTTTTTTCCTGAAGCAATTTTCATTTCATTGGTGAAATCGATTTGTCAGTTTGTTCATTATAACTTTCAAGACTAGAGCTTTCACAGGGCTAAATAATCAGAATCAGTCTTTGCGGTCAGTGTCAGCCTCACTGACGTCCACTGTGCTGTCACCTGAGTTAGCCCAGCAGGGATTAACCCTTGTTAGTGTGATAGTGTCTTCACTTGTGTGTGGGTTTTTTAATACTTAAGATTGAAAGAGGCAAAAGACAGAACAAAAGTAGTAGACTGAATTCCTGAATTGAAAGAAAATGTGGCTTTCCTGCAGAAGCCACTAATGCATTTGTTCCAATTATGGTAATTAATATTTTAAAATAAAAAAATGAGTATTTTTTTCTTGCAAAACACTCTTATAATTACCAAATTTTAGGCTAAATAAGTTGAAGAATATATTTTCATAAACTATTTTGTTTTATATATGTTTGAAAAATATATTTAAGAAAATTGGCTATAGTAACAGGCATTAAACTTTGTGATGGTGTTTTTGTGCTGTGTCCTTGAAATTACTAAATATCTAGAATAAAAGTTGTTGTAATGTGGATTTAAAATGTAATTCTTATCTTCTTCATACTGGAATAGTACATCTAGTATTAGGGCTTTGTACGGAAAAGTAATTTTGGTTGTATGCCTTTTAAAATAAAATTTTCTAGTTGTCTTACACAAAATGAAAATAAAGATTTCCCATGCAATATATAATTTATAATTTGTATTTGAATAATTATATATACAATATGTAATTACGTATTTGTATCGAACTGCAATATAGCAAGCTTTGCTTATATGTAAAATATGTACTCTTTTACATCTTCAATTCTTTTCCCTTAGAATAATAGTTATTTTGGGTTAAATTACAAGAAATCAATTCTTTGATGGCAAAAATGATTTAAAGAAAGTGTGTCTTAAATATGAGTTACTTGTTTTTTTGACTCATGAGATAAATTAGTTTAATTACATGTGGCAATTTTCTTGGCTAGTGATGTAATGTGAAATAAAATTCTCCCTTTCCCCTCCCTGAAAACTGAAGCCAATTAATAGAACTTTTAAGCTCTTTGTCATAGGCCACCATGAAGGTCTGCTGAGAAGAACTTTAATCCAATAAACATTTCATTTAGATCATGAAAAGAAAGCATGAGGAGAAGCTCCTGTATGAGAGGGTGTTACTATGATTCCAACCATGAAGAGATGTGAGGAATTTGCCAAATTAACCAAGGGGTCCTCATATTTAAAGCATAAATGTGTCAAAACTAACAGAATAATTATTTAATTTGCTTGAACTCTATATTGAGAAAACTCTAAAAAGCCACAACTGTTTTCTTCAAAGCCTTCACTGTTGGGCTGGATGGACAGGGCAAAGGGAGGTTGTGAGAAATTCAGATAGCAAATAACACTGGCCGAAGCTGGTCAGAAAAGGGAATAGATAATTAGACGTAATTAGAGTGTATGAATTGTTGTCTCTCTGCCCTTAGCTTGAATAAATTTTGAAGAAAAAACCCGAGTGGTGAAAACCCTTTGATGTAGGAAGAGTCATTGTGGCTTGGCAGCATAAAGGCAGTGTTTTATATTTCTTACATAATGGTTGCGGTACAGAAAGAGTGAATGGACTCCGCACCCCCTGTCTGCTTTATAGCGAGGACTTTTGGATTCTCTTGAAACAAAATGCATCACAAGTTTTCAGTTGTTAGTAATGAGGTAGTGGACCTCATCAGTGCTCAGAGGAAGCCATCTTTAGCTTTTGTTTAAACCTTAATCACAGTTTTTTTCTTTCTGGGAAATCTGTTTTCTTAAATTAACACTTCTTTTCCCTTTTTTGCTTGCACCTCCAATAAAAGAAAAGGATAATGATCAAGAAAGCTAGAGAAGAGTTAAAGAAAAATTATCACAAAAAGACATACATTTTTGTGCTTCTAATCCATGTGAAAAAGATGCTTGCTATATTCCCTTTTGTCTCAGATCAGTAACATTCTGGTAAGTTTTGTAATAAAATGTGTGAGGAAACATTTAAGGTATGATTTTTAGATTGGTTTTTGAAAGAACTTATTTTCAAATTGAAATTCACAAATTTGTTCCTATCTTCTTGTTGTTGTTAAATGGAAATCAGCTTATTTAAAAATACCACACAGTAGATTTACTATAAACTTTACTTATTTGAGAGACATAGTGAAAATACAAGTTTGGGAACTTAGCTGTCTGTGTATACTCTGTACTCCTGGAAGTCAAGAAATTGTTCTTGAGGAATCATTGTATTTATTTTGAATTTTTCTAAGACCTGAAGCAATATATCACCTTAAAATGCCATATCAGTTTATTCTGATAGTTGAATCATGTTTACTTTGACTAAAATATTTTTTAAAAGGGAAATTAGTTATTTCAAAACTCTAAAGTAAAGTATGTATTTTGGTGTGGGGAGGCTAAAACAGTTTATGTAATATCTTCAATATCAAAATAGTATCTGTAAGTTTTACATTTCTGATAAATTTTCACCCTTTTCCATCAGTTATTTTGGAATTATATATATATTGAACTCTACCCTTCACATAGTTTAAGTACTCAGATTTCCTTCTAATTAATATTCTTGATGCATTTTAATTATAAGACTTTCTGCAGTAGTCATCAGTGATCCATTCCTTAATGTTTAATCTATGAATCCATTTTTGTAAGTGTTGCTTTGCTTTAGTGTATTTTTATTCTGACGTTTTGATTCTGGATAGACGTCTTTCAAGCCACAATGCTCTGAGATGCTTTTGGCTACTTAACCCATTTTGCATATTGTGCCATTTGTAGAATAAAGTAGCCTTTTATACTTGAAGTTGATTTGAACTCTGAAAGGCAACACCTGAACATCTCACAAAACTGGATAATTATGGCTGATTGTGTTTTTCAGGTATAGGTCACAGGAAATTCATTTGGGGTAAAGTATGTACAAAGCTAAGAAATATGCAGATTTTCTGTTGTAGGATTGTGTAAAAATTATTTACAGTTAATACTTGCATAAAGGTTAGAAAGGTTGATGAAGTGATATTTAGTTTTGCTTTACTATTCACTGCATGTCAGAATGTAATTATGACTGATTCATGAAAATGTCTTAGAAACGAACCATCTTTATTAAAATGCTGATCAAGATAAGAGCTGACAGTAATAAAGAATAGAACATTTTAGTCTTGTTGCTTTTGAATGATTGCTAATTACCCCAGAGGTCATGTATAGTGCTTGGTAGGATTCATTGACATTATTTCTTTTAAGTCTGCTGTTTCAACAACATCTGAGCATGAAGACACAAACCCTGTGCACATTGAACAATAGTTTGGCCAAGTTTTTGAGGCTTCAAGACATCTCAGAAATCTTTTTCTGCTATAGGGAATTTAGCTTCTCTCTTTGAAAATTATAGTATATTGGGGGTTCTTGGAATAAAATACTTTGTATATCCTTTACTATTGACTGAAGTATTATACACTTCCCATTTTAACTTGATGTTACATAGTATGCATAGGTTGTTAAAACAATGTCCTCTTCAAATATACACACAAATATAAAATTAACAAAATGTGGATTGGCACTCAAAATCCATAGAAAGGACCTCTGAATATATAATCAGAATGTTCTGTTACTGTCAGTAGTTTGTATTCAACTCATTTTCATTTTTATAAAATGTGAACTTTGTAAATTGTCTGTAAAGACATGTGGAAGTCCTTATAGTGTATTCCTCAGCCAATAATGAATAATGGTTGTTAGAATTCATATATTATAAAGATATAATTGATTGGCTGAATAAACTCTGACATACTGTCTAAAATATTATACATCTTCAAAATTCTTCACAACTGAAAGTAGAAGAAACCACAGTCATGTCATACATGTTTATGTGGTTTCTATGAGATAGCAGAAAAATATCAGGTTACAAAGGCAATCCAGACTCTGTCACTGACTGGGCAAGGCTCTTGAATTGCTTGAGTATGTATTTCTTTTTCATCTGTAAATGATGGGATTCCGCTACAAGATGGTTAAGGCTCTTATACTATGAATTTTCAAAAAGATTGTTGTAGAAGTTTACTAATAAATTATTTCTTTTGAACTATGACAGATTTTCCCACAAACATTGTCCTAAATGTGGTGTTAAAGTCCTATACTAGCTACTCTACAAAAATCTAATTGCTTCAAGTAGCTCAAGTGTCTTACCTTTGTAAGATAAACAGCAAAAGCAACAGTCAGATTTCAACATGCATTTATGAAGTGCTAATCACTGGGGTTACAGTGATGACTGTTGTCCTGAGATTAATCCTGCCATCAAGGAAATCAGGATGTTCTAGTGGAGGAAACAGATACACCAATAAATAATTATAATATGGTATAGAAAAAATTCTACAATATAGAATGAGTAAGGAGTGATTGTGTTGGGAGATTACAATGCTAATAATAATATGAAACAGCAATATATTAAATTAAAACCATAAATTTTAAATAAGTTTTCTATTTTCTGTAATGATGGTGATTGTGGAAAATGAGTGAATGAAATGAAAAGTTATATGAATTCTGAATGGAATCCTGTGTCTGACAAATTACAGAGGTTGATGAAACTTTATTATACCTTTTGTTTTTTTTATTTGGATATATCACTGCCATCACTTTGATTTAATAATCATGTTTATTATTTTGTTTTGCTTTTCACTAGAATAGGTGGAGATTTTCCTGGGAAGACTGGACAACAAAGCTAAAAATGGTTTCAGTGTATGTGAGAGAAGTTATCTGACATGTAACTAAATAAGTTGTGAATAATAAGTTCAGAATAACTTCTGAAAAATATAGAGCAAGGAATATATAGGAACTCTTTTTGAAGGGAAAAAAGGTAGCAGGAAAGGGACTGGACTCTATCTAAGTTATAACCAGAAGTTAAGAGGGCCCGTATAACAATGAGGAATATCCCTATTGTATGCAAAAGGCAGAATGCAAACAAAAAGTTATACATGTTAGACATTCATCATTTGGGGAGTGCCTGGAAGTAAGGAGGATCATTCAAGCCCTTTAACAACTGGTACAGCATTGACAGACCAGTCAGAAAAGATGCTGAACAATCAGCCACCCCACACTGGTCTGTGCTAGTGGGTACCAGCCTTGCCTGTAAATAAAAGTGTGTGTGTGCTCACAGGGTGTCAGAGTTTGGAGGTGCCTTATAAACATTTATTTCACCTTCTTGTTGTACAGTGGAGGAAACTGAGTCTCATGCCTAAGATCATCTTGTCTCAGATTGACCAGCTAGTGGCAGAGTCAGGTCTAGAACATAGATTTCTTGCTTTTTATTGATAGTTCTGTCCACAAAACTATGCTGTACAATGTGTGTGTGTGTGCACGTGCACGCACACATTTAACGCTGCATATTCATTATATGTATATGTTATAATCTTTGGGTAGAATTAATTATATTCTCAATTGCTTTTATCATAAGAAACTCTTCATCTTTCTTTGATAAGGCATAATCTACTTTATTAATCTACCTTTAGTCATACACAATAAGTTAGGTATAATGACATCCAAATCTTGTTTTAGCTAATAGCTTAAAATTTATTCTTCAGCTCAGAGATTAGAATAAATTACAAGATTTACTGAGTTCATCTTCTTTCTCTTCTTCTTTTCATCTTCAGATAAAAGTGCCAATGAACAGTGAAATGACAAAAAGTTGAGCAAATACAGTGAAGGAAGAGCAGAACCAGAGTTTACAATATTTATAAATGCTCTTCTGGATACTAAAAGTCTTAATAATGAAGTGTCTGGAACTAGATGATTTATTTTTTAAGCTAAACATTTTATTGAGGTTTAGCTTTTCTTTTTTATTCCAGAAGTTGTGATCATAGTGTAAATGAATCACATACATTATACATTTATAGTATGGTTATAATTTTTTGAGACAAAAAGTTATTGTTTACTTCTGATTATTTGTGTAGAAGAAGAAAAAATCTTGTGGATAAATTTGCCGGATTTTGAAAAAAAAATTGAGTGTGTAAAGTTGCATATACGGTGGGAAGTTCCTGTCAGGCTGGAGATGTGTCGCACAGTTCCTTCTGCGGGAGAAAGCGAAAGCTTGCAGGAGCTGCAATTATGCGTTTGGTAGCATGGTTATAAAAAAGTTCTTGAAAGGCAGATGTATCAACTTCTTTTCAGTCTATGATATATTATTATTATGTTTTTCTTTTTTTAGCCTCAGGAATGAGAACTATGGTTTTCTTGCATGAAGTAAGTGGGAGAAGAATAGAATATTAGTTTAAATTCTGTTTTGTTATGACAGAACTGGAACTGTATGATAGCTATGATTTCAACAAGACAGCTATAAGCTTTTTCAAAATCCCACTATTTGGGGATAATACATGGAGTTCTCTGAGATCTTTTCTTTTATAAAATTTCCTGAGAGATAAGTGAGTTCATATTAGGTTAAAAAAAACCAACTATTACATAAATGTATATATAATAAATATCCAAAGCTTCCCCTTCACTATTTTTCCTTTCCTCATTTCTTCCTGCCCTCCATTCCAATCTCATTTCTACTTCCCTCCTCAGGAGTAGCCACTGTTAAACATTTAATGTGGAGGAGTGACATCAGCATCATGGCTGAATAAGATCTCTTATTTGTGTCCCTCCACCACTCACAACAATTTGGCATCCATCCACAGACACAAGAGTCTTTGTAGGAGTTGTTGGATCCAGCACCATAAACCAAGAGGTCTAGGAGGAAGCTCTCCCACCCATGTATCAGTTAATATGCATACAGACCTTGTCCTGGTTGTGAATCCTGCAGTGGCCTATGAACCAGCTCCAGTCTCTCAGCCACGGACTGGGAGCCTCTGAAAACACTATCTTACATTATCATCCAAGGATGACAGAGCTTTTGTGAATGTCAAGGTTTCTAGTGGAAAAGTTTCAGCACACCATTGGAGAAAAAAATTTTGGATACATTGGTAAGACGAACAGTTGGACTTTATGCAAAAAGTTTCAGCACACTATTGGAGGAAAAGAAAACAAGTTTGGACTCTTTGGAGAGGGTAAGGGGAACAGTTGGACTTTACTCACATTAGTCATTCCACAAGGCACAGCTGAGGACCAAGAAAGATTTTCTGGCCCTGTTATTTCTCCCTCCGGGCAAAGTAAGAGCATGTGAGTGATTGCTTGGCTTTCCCAGCTGTGTGGGATGCTTCCAAAGATGCTCATTTCTCTTTTGCCTGATCCAGAGTTCTGAATTGTGAGTTGCAGGACTGCAGGGCAGAAAGAGGCTGGGAGAGAAGTAGATAGGACTCTTGGAGGGCAATAAAGGGAAGTAGGTTCTACTAACTGCTTAATGAATACCATTAAGAAGCCTTCTCATGAGGCACTGGGGACACCTTACCCACAGATTCTCCCAAAGGGCATTCTCAGACTGATGAGCACCTCACACATTCATGCTCTGCAGCTGGTGCCCTGAATGTGCTCCAGATGGTGATGGCAAGAGTGAGCTTTGGCAAATGGCTAGTGAGCATGTTCTGGCCTGGGCAGAGCACAAACTTGAGCTTTAGTGCCACTTTTGGAAAAACAAGGGAAGCTGTCAGCACTTGGCCTGGTGTGTTACAAGAACAAGAGAAAGCAGAGAAGCTTAAGAATTCTGCCACAAGGTGGAGCAAGAATTGTGGAGCAGGTGTAACCATAGATGGTCTAAGAAAACCTCAGAATTCCCAGAATTCTCTGGAATTCTTAGCAGGGCTGTTGGAAGGTATTTCTCTCCTGAAAGCAAATTGTAAAGACTAGAGGAGGTAGCTGCTACTTAAATGTGAAGACAGCAATGCAGAACTTTTAAGGAACATGAACAATCAAGGAAACATGACATCACCAAAGGATCACAGTAATCTTCCTGTAACTGACCCCCAAAGACATAGAGATCTGCAATTTACCCCATAAAGAATTCAGAATTACTGTTTTAAAGAAACTCAATGAGTATAAGAAAACAATTTAACAAAATCAGCAAAACAATAAAGTGAAAAAAATTTAATTATATTTTATTGATTATGCTATTACAGTTGTCCCATTTCTCCCCCATCATTCCCCTCCACCCTGCACACCCCTCCCACCCACATTCCCCCCTTTAGTTCATGTCCATGTTTCATAAGTTCTTTAGCTTCTACTTTTCCCACACTATTCTTGCCCTCCCCCTGTCTATTTTCTCTCTACCATCTATGCTACTTATTCTCTGTACATTTCCCCTCTCTCTCCTCCTACTCCCTGTTGCTAACCCTCCATGTGATCTCCATTTCTGTGTTTCTGTGCCTGTTCTAGATGTTTGCTTAGTTTGCTTTTGTTTTAGGTGTGGTTGTTAATATCTGTGAGTTTGCTGTCTTTTAACTGTCCTATTTTTAATCTTCTTTTTCTTAGATAAGTCCCTTTAACATTTCATATAATAAGGGCTTGGTGATGATGAACTCCTTTAACTTGACCTTATCTGAGAAGCGCTTTATCTTCCCTTCCATTCTAAATGACAGCTTCACTGGATAGAGCAATCTTGGATGTAGGTCCTTGATTTTCATGACTTGGAATACTTCTTTCCAGCCCCTTCTTGCCTGCAAGGTCTCTTTTGAGAAATCAGCTGACAGTCTGATGGGAACTCCTTTGTAGGTGACTGTGCCCTTATCCCTTGCTGCTTCTAGAATTCTCTCCTTCATTTGAATCTTGGCTAATGTAATTATGATGTGCCTTTGTGTGTTCCTCCTTGGGTCCACCTTCTTTGGGACTCTCTGAGTTTCCTGGACTTCCTGGAAGTCTATTTCCTTTGCCAGATTGGGGAAGTTCTCCTTTATTATTTGTTCAAATAAGTTTTCCACTTGTTGCTCTTCCTCTTCCCCTTCTGGTACCCCTATAATTTGGATGTTGGAACGTTTAAAGATGTCCTGGAGGTTCCTAGGCCTCTCCTAACTTTTTTGAATTCTTGTTTCTTCCTTGTTTTCTGTTTGTTTGTTTCTTTCTTCCTTCTGGTCCACTCCATTGCTTTGACTCCCAGTTTTCCTCCCATCACTATTCCCTGTGCATTTTTCTTCATTTCACTTATTGAAGCCTTCATTTGTTCATCTGATTTGTGACTAAAATCAACCAATTCTGTGAGCTTCCTAATCACCAGTGCTTTGAACTGTGCTTCTGATAGGTTGGCTACTTCTTGGTCGCTTAGGTGCATTAGCTCTGGGGCCCCGATCTGTTCTCCCATTTGAGCCATCCTTGGTTTTGGTTTTTTTGTTTTTGTTGTTGTTGTTTTTTTGGTCTGGTCATGGCTGTTAGGTAGTGTGGGGTGGAGCCTTAGGCATTCACCAGGACGGGGCAGGCCGGTTGCTGGGTTGTGATACTGGATGTGGGGGCAGGTTCCAACAGGGAACAATGGCGCTTCTCCATGCTCTCTTGTGGATTCCAGTCCCTTCAGCCACTTTGCCCTAGCAAATTGGGCCCTTCTGGTGCTGATTTCCATGTGGCTGGGCCTGAGCACGCTCCAGGATGCCATGGGCCTCCCCAACAAACTCTCCTGTGAGGCTGGGACTCCCTCCTGGCACCTCAGCCCCCACAAGTATTTTCAATGGGTGCTTTTAGGCTTCACTTCCCAACGCTGGGGCCCTGCGTTGCACAGTCTGTCTTGCTGTCTGCTTTCGCCTGGTTTATCTGTGCATGAATGTGTATCCACGATCAGCCACCTTTTGCGCCCCGCTTGGCCTCCTCGTGTTCGGCAACCAGCAACCGCCGCCTATGCGCCTGGGGTGACTCCACACCTGGGACCACCAGCTACCATCTTCTCCCACTGCAACCCCTCCTCTGGCTGCCGACTCCACCAGCCAAGGACTCCACCCCTCTTACTGGTCTTGG
This sequence comes from Anoura caudifer, assembly GCA_004027475.1. Taxonomy (NCBI): domain Eukaryota; kingdom Metazoa; phylum Chordata; class Mammalia; order Chiroptera; family Phyllostomidae; genus Anoura; species Anoura caudifer. The sequence continues at coordinate 338,677 of PVKU01000762.1, read as the reverse complement.
TGAATCATTGTCGGACTTCTATACAATTCAATTTTCTCTCTGTCCTGGTTGGGTTTTCTTTTTTGGTTCTATATTTTTATTGTCCTTAATCTCGGTTGTGAGAGGAGGCACAGCGTGTTCACCTATGCCTCCATCTTGGCCGGAAGTTCCCAAAATGAAAAATTTAAGAAAAAGCTAGAAATTATACAAAGAAATTAAACAAATTCCTAAGCTGAAAAATACAATGAATGTAATGGAAAAGTAATGCAATAGTGCATCAACATCAACCTTGATCAAGAAGAATCAGTGAGATTGAAGACAGGAACTTTAAAATTATCCATTGAGAGGAGAACAAAGAGAAAAAAATGAAAAAGAGTGAGGAAAGCCTATATAATTTATGAGATATCATCAGAAGAAACAATCTGTAAATTATTGGGGTTTCAGAAGGAGAAGAAAGGGAAAAGAGAAATAACATTTATTTAAAAAAATAGTGGCAGAGGACTCTACATCTGGGGAGAGATTTGGAATATAAGTTCATGAAGCTTATAGGTCATCCAAAAAGATTAAAGAATTCTCTTCAGGACACAATATTATAAAATTGTCAAAAATCAAAGACAAGGAGAGAATCTTAAAAGCAGCAGGAGAAAAGAAACATGAAACTTACAAGGGAACCTCCATAAGATAATCTGCAGATTTCTCAGCAGAAATAGGCCAGGAGAAAGTGTGATGAATATATTCAAAGTGCTGAAATAAAAAAAAAAAAAACAAAAAACCCTACCAATCAAGAATACTCTGTCCAGCAAAATTATCCTTCAGAAATGAAGTATAGATAAAGCCTTTCCCAGACAAACAAAAGCTGAGGGATATTATCATCACTAGATCTGCCATATGAGAAATGCTGAAATTCTTTAAACTGAAATAAAAGAACAATAATTAGTAACGTGAAAACATAACACTGAACAATAAACTGCTAAAGGTAACTACATGCTGATATTCCTCAATTTATGATGGTATTACATCCTTATAAACCCATTGCAAGTTGAAAAAAATCATTTATTTGAAAATAAATTTAATACACCTAACCTACCAAACATCATAGCTTAGCTTCGCTTACCTTAAACATGCTTAGAACACTTACATTATTCTACAGTTGAGCAATTATTTTGAGTTTTATCTCAAGAGTAATTGCTTTCCTCTTTTTTCTTATCAAAAATAGGAGACACAGATTGGCATTTTGTAGACATGATGGGAATTGAAGAAACAAACTACAGAATCCCAAAAAAATGCTGGCAACATAGTCCATTCTACAGCATCGGTTTTTGAGCTTCATGTTGGCATGGCTGACTGGAAGCTGCAGCTCACTGCCATGTCCACTATCACAAGAGAGTGTTATATTGCACATTGCTAGCCTGAGGAAAGATCAAAATTCAAAATTTGAAGTATGGTTTCTTGTAACGTATATTGCTTTCACATCATTGTAAAGTCAAAAAATTGTAACTCAAACTAAGTCAAAGACTGTCAGAGTCAGAATACTCACACTGTAATTTGGTGGTGTGTTCAACACATAAGTCCACTCTAAAGGTTAAAGGATAAGAGTACTTTTATGGTGTTTTTTCCATAAAATAACTATAGTTAAAATAATTTGTTAATGTATGCACAATATAACAATAGGTAAATAGGAAAAAACAAAAAAGGGTAGCAAAAAGGTAGAGCTTTCATGTGTGATTGAAGTTAAACTATTATTAGTGTAAAGTAGACTGTTTTATGTGTGAACCTCACAGTAACCACAAACCCTGTAGTATGTTCAGTAGACAGACTTCTGGTCAACATGGAGGCGTAGGTAACACGGCTTGCCTCCTTGCACAACCACAGCAAAATTACCACTAAAATATAGAATAGCCATCACTCAGAACCATCAGAAAATTGAGCTGTATGGAAGTCAGACAACTAAGGAATTAAGAAACCACATTCATCCAGAAGCATAGGAGGGGCCGAAACTTGGAGTCGGAGTCGGCGAGTCCCAAACCCAGGTGTGGTGGATATAAAATGGAGGGATATCTCTGGAGCAGGAGATCCCACTCTCATACTAAACCACCCAGACCAGGGTTCCAGTGCCAGAAAGATAACTCTCCATAACTTCTGGCTGTAAGAGCCAGTAGAGGTTGGGTCAGTGGAAGAAATGGCAGGATTCTCGGGCCTCTCCTCTTAAAGGGCCTCATAGTGCATGTGGACTTACTCAGACTCACTCCCTCTGGCCTACAGAGTCAGGGCAGCAGCTTGAAGGGCACCAGTGGCATATGGGGAGGAGCCGAAGTGTCTGGCAAGAGGACAAGAGCTGGGAGACAGCTTCCTCCCAGAGACAACTGCCAACAGCAATCATTGTACCTTTTCAGAGCCCTCTCCCGCACAGACCCACAATGTGGTGGCACTATATCTGAATCTCCATCAACCTGGCTCACTTGGTAAGCCCTGCCTCGATGATTACCTAAGTGCCTGCCCTATCCAACTTATGGCCCACCCAAGCAACCCTTTCACCCTGGTGACAGTGGCTTTTCCATATGAAGGGTTGGGCTAGGCTTAGGCTTCAGACGTTCCTAAACCCACTCAAACTAGCAACAGCTGAACCCAGGCCCTGTACCTCTTGCTGAGTGGCTCCAGGCCCAGCACTAGCAGCAGCCATCTGCAGATCACTTTATAGCTTATGCCAAGGGGCCCCAAGACAGAACACAGGTGGGGGCTGACTTTGGCCTACACAACCCAGGAAACCCCAAAGCCTGTGCAGCAGCAAACAGTTACAAACCACGTCGGAGCATCACCCAACCACCTCTATAAGCCACGGAGGGAGGTTGTTGCTGGCCAGGGGTATGGCCAGTCCTACCAGCTGTCTGGATTGGGTAAATACTTCCCATTGATCTGCTTAAAGCAATCAAGACTCATCTATAAGAGGAGAGTGTAGTCAGCCCACACGGAGGGAACACCTCAAGTACACAGCTTGGGAGATAGGGGAGGCTATGCCACCGAACCCTACTATATGAGGCCATGCTACCAAGACACAGAGTCAAAGAAGCTCTACTTAATACATAGAAACAAACATAGGGAGGCTGCCAAAATGATGAGAAACAAATATGGCTCAAATGAAAGAACAGATCAAAACTCCAGAAAAAGAACTGAACATAATGGAGATAAGCAATGTATCAGATGCAGAGTTCAAAACACTGGTTATAAGGATGCTCAAGGAACTTAGTGGGTATTTCAATAGCATTAAAAAAACCCATGCAGAAATGAAGGGTATATTAACTGAGGTAAAGAACACTTTACAGGGAATCAATAGTGAAGTGGATGAAGCTGAGAATCAGATCAATGATTTGGAACATAAAGAAGAAAAAGACATCCAATCGGTACAGCAGGAAGAAAAAAGAATCCAAAAAATGAGGATAGTGTAAGGAGCTCTAGAACAACTCCAGGCATTCAACAGTTGCATCACAGGGGTGCCAGAAGAAGAGAAAGTGGAAGAAATTGGAAACCTATTTGAAAAGATAATAAAACTTCCCTGATTTGGTAAAGGAAATAGATATACAAGTCCAGGAAGCACAGAGAGTCTTAATCAAGATGGATGTAAATAGGACCACACCAAGACACATCATAATTAAAATGCCAAAGGTTAAAAATAAAGAGCATCTTAAAAGCAGCAAGAGAAAAGAAGTCAGTTATCTACAGGGGAGTTCCCATAAGACTGCCAACTGATTTCTCAAAAGAAACTTTGCAGGCTAGAAGGGATTAACAAGAAGTATTCAAAGTCATGAAGCCCAGGGACCTACAGCCAAGGTTGTTCTACTCAGCAAAGCTATTATTTAGACTGGAAAGGCAGATAAAGTGCATCCCAGACAAGGTAAAGCTAAAGAACTTCATCATCACCAAGCCATTATTATATGAAATGTTAAAGGGACTTATTTAAGAAAAAGAAGATCAAAACTATGAACATTAAAATGGCAATAAATACATAACTATCAACAATTGAATCTATAAAGCAAATAAGAACAGAGACAGAATCAGAGATATGGAGAACATTGGGATAGTGGTCAGTGAGGTGGGGGATCTGGAGGAATGGGGGAAAAGGTAAAGGGTTTAAGAATATGTAGTTGTATTGGTACACTTGTACTGGTAGGTACAGAATAGGCAGAAGGGTGTTAAGAGCAAGTATAGGAGTGCTGGCTGGTGTGGCTCAGTGAATTAAGCGCCAGCCTGCAAACCAAATGGTTGCTAATTTGATTCCTAGTCAGGGCACATGCCTTGGTTATGAACCAGGCCTCCAGTAGGAAGTGTGTGAGACTCTTTTTCTCTCCCATCCTCTCTCTAAAAGTAAATAAATCTTAAAAAAGAAAGAGCAAGTATAGGAAATAGAGTTGTTAAAAAACTTACATGCATGATCCATGAACATGAACAAAGGAGAGGGGATCACTAGAGGGAGTAGGGGAGCTGGGGGAAATGGGGAAAGATTGGGATGACTGTAATAGCATAATCAATAAAAAGAGAAAAACCTATAATAGATTCATAAAAGATAAGGGAATCACAGCACATCACTATGGAAAGTTATCTGTTCACAAAAGGAAGGCAGCAAGAGAGGAAGTAAGGGACAAGGGAACTATAAAACAGCCAGAGAACAAGAAATATGATGGTATTAATAAGTCCTTACCTAGGCAATAATTACTGTAAATGTAAATGGATTTGATTCTCCAATCAAAAGGCATAGAACAGCTTAACGGGTTAAAAAAACACAACAACCTAACTATATGCTGCCTGTAAGAGACTCACTTTAATTTTATGGGCACATTTTCTCCAAGTGAGGGAAAAGAGCGAAGGTATTTTGTGCAAGTGGAAACCAAAAGAAAGCAGAGATAGCTATACTTATATCAGATAAAAATCGACTTTAAGTCAAAAACTGCAACAAGAAGCAAAATGATGATTATATAATGATAATGATAAAGGAGTCGATTCATCAAAAAGATATAACAATCATGAATATGTAAACACTCAATATCAGAGCAACTAACAGATCTGAAGGGGGAAATACACAACAACATAATGATAGGAGACTTAAAAAAATGAGCAGAGGAACTGAATAGATGATTTGTAAAGACATACAAATGGCAGATAGGTCCATGAAAAGGTGTTCATCATCACTGATCATCAGGGAAATGCAAATCAAAACCACAATGAAATATAACCCTACCTCTGTTAGAATGGTGATCATCAAAAAGATAAGAGACAAGTGTTGGGGAAGATGTGGAGAGGAGGAAACCCTTTCACACTGTTGGTAGGACTGTAAATTGGTGCAGCCACTATGGAAAACAATAAAGAAGTTCTTCAAAAAGTTAAAAATAGAACTACCATATGATCCAGCAGTCCTACTTCGGACTATATGCCCAAAGGAGATAAGAGATACTTGCATAATTATTCACAAAGTCCAAAGCATGGTAACAACCTCAGTGTCCATTAATAAATGAATGGATAAAGATGATGTGAGATACACACACACACACGATGGAATATTTTCCAGCCATGAGACAGAAGGAAATCCTGTTGTTTGTGGCAAAATAGATGGACCTTCGGGGTTATGCTAAGTGAAATAAGTCAGAGAAATAAAATGCCATATGATATCATTTGTACGTGAAAACTAAAAAAGCTAAACTCATAGACAGCTGGAAAAAAAATTACTGTGTATCTTTTCAAGTATTTTTCTGTACATTTATATGCATACACATCTCTAAATATGCCTAAATATGTAGTTTTTTTCTGTTGTAAATTAATAGAATAATAGTTTCATCTTAATCTGAGTTGTGCTTTTATCCCTTGAAGATATCCTGAAGATCTTTTGATATTATATATAATTCATTTTTTAAAAAATAACTGCTTTGTATTTCATGTTATAGCTGCACTACCATTTTAAAACTATTTTTTGTATACATAGGTTTATTCTAGTTTTTCACTTTTCAAATAATGCTTTTAAAAACCTGTTTACAAATGTATTTTTAATCACATGAGTCAGTGTTTCTGTAGGATAGTTTCTTAGAAATGGAATTTCTAGGTCAAAGGTTCTGTGCAATTAAAGCTTTGTTAGGTTTTGTCAAATTACTTTTTACTTTCGTATCAACTAACATTGAAAATTAAATGGTGAAATTGAATTTGCAAATAGCAAGATGATTTTTTTAAGGAGCCACATTAACACTTATAGAACACAGTAGAGTATTAATAAATAAATGATAAGAAATCATGTGTACTTGAGTGTGATCTCTGGGAATTTTATTGGATGTTGCATGTACATATTAAGTTAGCAACAGATTATTGCAAAATCCTAATTACTAAAATATTTACAGGTAGTGGAATTTTTGAACTTTTGTTCCATGTCTTGTTCTGAATATAGAAGGGATGTGTCATGGGGACAGGCACGTGGCCTGCAGACCTGAGTTCACGTCTTCTGTCTCTATGAGCAAAATAACTCTAGACAAATATGAGGTGTGTGCAGTAAGTACCCAGCCTTGTAGTAAGAAAAATAGACACATTTCTTGAAGAAGATACAAGATATAAGAAACATTGTACATAGGACAGTGACGCCTCAGTCCCCTTCAAAGTAGGCACCTCGGGACCTCACACAGTTCTTCCAGTTACCATCACCTGCTCTGTCATATTTTCCTGAATCTCATTGAGAGTCTGAAATCTCTTCCTTTTCAAAGATGATTTTAGTTTTGGGAAAAGCCAGAAGTTGCAGTGCACCAAATCTGGTCTGTAGGGGGGCTGAGTCACCCAAGTGATTTGATGTTTCACCAAAAAACTGCATGAGATGTGATAGATTGGTTGTGGTGGGTATAATCAGCCAGGTTGGTATAGTTCAGGACCTTCATTTTACAGATGTGGAATGTACTCAGTTTCATCTTTTTATCATGAGGATACCCTGCCTTGGGATGAAACCCTTACTTGGAAGAGGGTAGAACTCCTGTCTGAGTTTTTCTGTCTCAGCTGGTTTCTAACAAAGACTCTCCTGGATTATTCTTTAGTTAGCTTCCTCTGAGTCCTCTTCTCTGCTAGGCCTCAGCTGTGGCCTACCATGTCCATGTCTGTCTGTTCTGAGTTCAGTTTCAGCAAGAACCCTGCTAAATCAGTTCCCATTTTGTCATAAAAGCTCCTTAGTAAAGGGACTGTACTGGTAGCCTTATTCCTGTAGTTTATACAGGAATACTGCTGCTTTGCACCTAAGCTTTGCACACAAATGAGTTTGTTAATTATAAATCCAGTTGACCAATATTTACTGAGCATTTACTATGTACTATGTACCAGATGCTGTGCTAGGTGCTGGGACACAGTGATGAACAGCACAGACATGATCCTTGTCTCATGGAACTTACAGGCTTGAAACCCAAATCCGTTTCTACTGTCTCAACCATTATTAGGAAAACTTCCCATTTGTTATGTGCAGTGTAATATAGCTGGACAAAGTCTCTAAAAACTGTTCCTTTTCATTTTTCTATGGGTTAGGTTGTAAGTAAGTAAACAAATCAGTTCATTGCAACGTAGCTGCTTCTCAAGGTAACTGTCAAGACTAGGCCTTGTTTGGTTAGCATATGAGCGGGGCACAGCACAGGTGCGGCCTTCTTAAGCAGGCTGACAGTGCTGCAAGAACTTCCTAATAAGCCCACGTAAATTTTGCATTGCCTTATAAGAGTCCTGATTGCTTGAATGTACCTTGGGGTCTGGTGGCAATATGGCAAAGTGGTTAAGAATCTCAACACTGGAGCCAAAATGCTTGGGTTTGAATCCCTCAAAAGTGAACCACTTTTGAGCTCTCTGATAATTGATAAGTTACTTCTCTGTGTTTTAGTTTCCTTATCCATTAAAACGGGAATAATAACAATAATAACACCTACCTGGTAGTGTGGTTGAGAGAACTGAGAGGAATATATATATATAATGTATATGTTATATATAATTATATACACACCCTATTTTTCGGACTATAAGACACACCCCCCAAATTTGGGAGGAAAATGCAGCAGTGACTCTGCTCCTGCCTGCTGTGACCCCGCTCCACTGCTGCTACCATCCCCCCACAGTGAACCAGGTAAGCTACATTCGGACTATAAGACGCAGCCCCCCTTCCTCCCAAACTGGGGGGTGCGTCTTATAGTCCAAAAATAAGGTAGGGGTGTGTGTGTGTGTGTGTGTGTGTGTGTGTGTGTGTGTGTGTGTAACTTAATTACCTCTTTAGAGGCTCTATCTCCAAATATAGTCACATTCTGAGGTACTGGGAGGTTAGGACTTTCAACATATGAATTTGCAGAGGACACAGTTCAGCCCATAGCAGTGATTTAAATAAACACAAAACAAACCTTCCTCATAAATTTTCTTGACTGTACAATGGAAATTAAAATATGATTACTTTTCTCTGTGTATGATTATTTTAAGGATTATATGAGGTGAATTCAAGTCAGTTGTCTAGCATAATTGAGTCATATAATGGGCACTTTGCAATTGTTAAATTTCTTCCTTTCCTGCTTTTTGGAAAGGAAGAGAAATTCTGCAACTGCTTGATAAAAAAGAAGGGATACAGACCTTACCTACTAAGGTGATAGGGTGTAGGTATTTTAAGTGAGAGACAACTGCGGTAGCTGGGAAGTAGGAGTAAGGCAGTGGGGAAAAGTGTTTTATTTACTTTGGAATATGATATGCACAAGAAAGTAAAGGAGCCGAGATGGCCTGAGGGGGACTCAGAGGCTGGGGTCTACTCTAAAACTCAGAAAGTCAGAAGGACAGCACTCATGTGAGAGAACTTCAGCAATGGTGTTCCGAATTTTAGACTGAAACGGATCATAATTCAATCCTTTTTTTTTATGGAGGAGGAAACTAGCATCCAGAGTGGTTAAGTAACAGGCTGAAATCACATGCTTAGGCAATTGGCAGAGGACTTAATCAACTTTGAAAAATTATGTATGATTGAGAGCAGAAGAAGATGGCAGTTTGAGGCAAACATCTGAATTCTATCAGACTATTGGAGCTAAAGCTGTATCTTACTCATTATTTTATCTCCAGTAACCAGGTAAGTGTCTGGCATATAGACTTTGATGTTTGTTAGGTTGATCCAAAATAAATAAATTTGCAGGGGACTTGTTAACCCATTAATGTAACATTTTATCATATAAAATAATGTAACATATTTATGAAATATATGGAACATCTTTAGTGTCATCCTGAAAATCAATATATAAAAATATTATGTTAACACATGAGATCTGTGACTGAAAAGGTCAGTATTAGCAAACATATATTTAGGAATGCTCATATAGTACTGGTTTGAGTGTAGATTGTACAGTCAAACCTTGGAAAATGCAATATTCACTAAAGCTGAGCATATACTCTTAGCCTACGGTCAAGTAGTTACTCTTCTGTGTATGTATATCCAACAAGAACATGGGCATGTAAAATCATGTTTTGTGGCTGCATTATTTGAAAGGGCTAGTAATTAGAAACAGCCCAAATGTCCATCAGTAGTAGAATGAATCAGTAAATTGTTGTATATTCATATGGTGGATATGATATAGCAACCAGTAAACTACAACTATATACAATGTGTGGATGGATGAATCTCACAAACATGAAGGGACCCAATCACAAAAGGGTACCTACTATGTGATTCCACTCAGATAAAGCTCCCAAAACAAGCAAAGTTCTATGGTGCTAGAATCAGGATACAAGTTACATTTGGGGAGGTAGAAGAAGCTACTAAGGGGATCCAGAGGTGCTAGTAATGTTCTTTTTTCCTTGATTGAGCTGGACCTTTATAATTTGCATACCTTTTTGTATTTATTTTTTGTACTTAAATTGTAAGAAGTTTAAAATACACAAAAGTTTATGTATTGAATTTGTATTGCTTAAGCTTAAAAGTAGTAGCATGTGGTTGTTTTAAATGAGGCTAACAGTTGCCTTAGAATGTATAGCTGCTTGAGTATATTTACCTGAAACTATATCTGCCTCCAAAGAAAGACACCTCCACCCAGTCTTCCACATTTTTTTGTTCAGTATATTTCTTGTACTCTTCCTTGTCATTTACATATGGAATTGTATTCTTTGTAAGCAAAATGGTACAGCATGCAGCATATATTTCCTGTATTTAAATCTAAAGTTATTTTACATATAAAACTTTTAAGGTATCAAAAAGAATTAAGCCTAGAACTATGCATATAACATCCCAATTTATCTTTTCTTCTCTGTTTCTTTCTTTCTATTTCATCTTCATTTCTTTCTATTTCTATCTTCATCATCAACATCATTGTTGTTGCCCTCATGATATTATTCAGAATTGCTAAAAATATACACAGTAGGTCTTAGGGAAAATGCAAACTGCTGGAATATGGTTCTTTTAGTAGTACATTTTTCTTTCCAAAGTCCAAGGCCTTTGACTCTTGAGTATGCTCCCAGGGGTGTGTTAACCTCCCTCCTCTTCTTCCCCAAACTTCCTAATTTCATTTTTGGACTGTGTAATTGTATTTGTCTTTTGTATACATAAATAAACTATTTAAAAATACATTTTCTTTGGTAGCTGATTAGTTTTGCTCATTTGAATTGGATGATGATAAGAGGTCACAGGTCTTGTAATATCCCTCAAATTAGGAAATTACTTAGAGACCATATCTCTTTAACTAGACTCATTCTCAACTTGGAAATAGCTTAGCCTTCATTCTCCTCCACCCTTCTGCAAAGTGTTTTGAAGAATCTAGCTTAAAGGAATAAAATCTGAAAATTAGAGGTTTATTTTTCTTTAAAAATATAAACTGAGTGTTAGTATTTTTCAGACAATTAAGAGCTAACATTTAAGGGCTTTGGTTATAGTTCCTTTGCTGCTGATTAGGTATTCCTTGGTGGTGATTAGTGAATGTACAAATGCAATCATTTGGCAGGGCTTAATCACTCATGTGAGAGGGAAGTAAGTTACCCAGAAAGTGAAATTGAAGCATGTGTAACTTTCATTAACCTTATTGTTTTAATTGCAAAAAAAAAAAGAGAGAAATATTTTTTACTAAATTGGGAATATTGAGTCATATAAGATAAATTGTGGTTTAAAAGAAATAGAGAACCTGGGGAAATGTATGACCAAATTGCTGTAGTTTAAAAGTTATATTTATTATATTAACTGTGGTACAGGTATCTTATGAATAATTGGCTTTTACAATACCAGGACAGATTTCCGAGAGAGAGAGAGAGAGAGAGAGAGAGCGAGAGCTACTGAAGCAAGTGCCTCTCCTTTCTTTGTACTGGATGGCCAAGTACCCAAAATTATAGCATGGGCAAGGGAGAGGAAGTATGTTTTTTCCCTGAGTGTAGTACTTTACTCAAGATTAAGAAGAGAGATATATGGCTATACCTTTTTATTTTCTACAGATCCTCTGAGGTAAGGGGAGAGTGGAATGCATCTATGTGGGCAAAAGTGTTTTTGTTTTTGTTTTTGATGAGGTGAATTACAGGGTCTGAGTCCTAAGAGTGAGGCCTGGGGAATGGGTTTCAGCAACTTAGAAAGGTGAGCTAGGGTGGTATGTATGGGGAGGCCGACTAGCTGCTCAGTCCAGGCATTACAGGGTGGCATGACTGTTAGGTTCAGTGGTAGTTCTTCATATATGAAGTTCAAAAGCTCAGCTTTGGAGGCTTTCCCAGAATACCAGCTTCTTGGAGATTATTTTATACTAATCAAATTCACAATTGCTAATGTACAATTGATCCTTGAACAAGATGGGCTTGAACTGGGTCCTCTTTTAAGTGAATTTTATTCAATAAGTATTATAAATGTATTTTCTTAATATTTTTTCTAGCGTACTTAATTGTAAAAATACAGCATGTAACAAATAACATACAAAATATGTGTTCACTGACTGTTTATGTTATGTGTAAGTCTTCCAGTCAATGGTAGGGTATTAGTAGTTAAGATTCTGAGGAGTCAAAAGTTATATGTGGATTTTCGTCTGCGCAGGGGATTGGCATCCCTAACATCCTTGTTGTTCTAGGGTCAACTATATAAGTCAAAATGCTGTACCTACTCCAGTATTCCAGCCAAGATTTCTGGGTCTTCCCTTCTAGGGCGATTAACTGTCCCAGTTTGCCCAGAACTATCCTAGTATTAGCACTAAAAGTCCTACATCCAGAAAACCCCTCAGTCTTGGGGGTAGCCCCTCAATCCCAGAGGGATGGTTGATCACTTTCTTTTACTTCCCTGAGCCAGTGCGGGAGGAGGGGAAATGCAGTCATTGCTGCTGTGTACAGTCTGTTCCCCATGGCGTGGGTGATAAATATCCACTCAGCCCTAGCATAGCCAGGCAACCCAGGAGGCAATTTCAGAGAGAAATGATGTTGCTATATCTCAAATGTACTGAGATAGTTTTCATGATCTATTGCTATATAACAAATGACCACAAAATTATCTTCCTCAGTTTTTGTGGGTCAGGGATTTGAGAAACACTCAGCTGGCAGTTTTGGCTCCATCAGTACCATGGTGGCTACAACTAGAACAGCTGGGGACTGGTCAGACACCTCTCTGTTCATGTCATCTCAGGGCCTCTCCAGGGCAACTTTCTGCATGGGCTGCTTTAAGCTCTCTCATGGCATGGTTGCCACTAGGCAGTTTGATATTTACCTGACCGTTCAGGGTTCCAGAGCAAGCATTCCAGCCAACAAGTAGGTAACATCTATCCAGCCTTGAATGTCACCTCAGATACTATTGCATAACACTATTTTCACCATAGCACAGGATTCAAGGGAGCGGGGCACGGACATCATTTCTCAATGGTTGGAATGTCAGTGGCACACATTGGGATGGAGAGATTATTGCAGTCATCATTTGCAATTCACCACAATTACCTTGGCTCCAAAATGCAGTTTTTCATTAATAAAAGTAGTGAAGTTATTAAAATACAATTTTTCCTCATGAATTTTCATAAAGCAATTTTCGTTTTGAATGAAGACAAAAAGATCAGCCTGTAAATGTTTCTTGAATTGTCCCCCAAACCATGCTCACCATTGTTTTACTGGACTGAATTTATCTATGTCTGTCTATCTGATATATATACCCCCAAAATAAAGTCAATTGACCAAAAGTTGTACTAAGAGTGTTAGAGGGTCTGTGTGATATGTCCATGCACATAAGCACCCTGGGGAGGGGAGCATGAAAAGAAAGGAGTAATTGGGAGGAGAGAAGAACATCAGTGGCACAGGATGACTCGGGTTGAAGGGAGGTGTTCACTGCAGAAAGAACTCTGAAGGCTTTGATGGCTGGAGAGGGAACTAAAGGACAAGGACATTAGCAGTCATTTAGAAGTGAAGGGAAGTACAGAAGGTTTGTCTGCAAAAAGTCCAGCCATTGTTAATATAATGAGATCAGTTTGTACTACATCAATGTAACCTGGCAGCCAAGGAGAGTGGACTGGAATGTGCATGCCTGAACATTGACACCTTCACTGTACTAGTCAGTGGGGGTGGTAGATACCGATGAGTGAGCATGTATATTGTGTGGCTATCACATTCAAAACAGCGATGTGATGGTGAGCGATGACTGAATGAGTAGAACGACAAATCTGCATCAAATTTTGTGTTAAGCTTGAACATTCCTCTGCGGAAACTGGATGATTCAGAAGGCTGCAGCTATGGGCAACTGGTGATTGGCAGCTTCATCATGACAATGCACCTGCTCATGCATCATCTCTCTTGCAGAGTTTTTTTTGTGAAACATCAAATCACCCAAGTGACTCAGCCTCCTACAGCCCACATTTGGTGCCCTGTGACTTCTGGTTTTTCCCAAAACTAAAATCACCTTTGAAAGGGAAGAGATTTTGGACCATCAATGAGATTCAGGAAAATATGACAGGGCAGCTGATTGGGAGGACTGACAGGGCGATTGGGAGAACTGTGTGAGGTCCCAAGATGCCTACTTTGAAGGGGACTGAGGCATCATTGCCTGATATACAATGTTTGTTAAATCTTGTATCTTCTTCAATAAATGTCTGTATTTTTCATATTACATGGCTGGATACCTTCTGGACAGACTTTGTACATATTGCAGCTCTTGAGTATGATCAATCTGGTTTGAAATGTGGATACTAATGTTCTGGCCCAACTGGCTTAGCCTGTATCTCACTAGTGTGATGATTAAGACCTATGAGTTATTCTTTTTGATAGCTTCCAGCTTCTTACTGCCAGGTAATAGAAATTGGGATTTAAAAAAAAAAAAAAACAGTGTGGATGGATCTGGAGAACATTATGCTAAGTGAAATAAATCAGTGAGAGAAAGACAAATACCACATGATTTCACTCGTATGTGGAATCTAATAAGCAAACTGAACTAACAAGTAAAATAGGGAGACTCAGAGAGAGCTGGCTGAGAGCTCTGGGGTGGTGTTACAGGTGGAGGGAGTGAACAAAATGGTAAAAGGACTCATGGACATGGACAACAGTGTGGTGATTGCAGTGGGAAGGGGAGTGTGAGGGGGACAAATGGCAATGGAAAAAATACAGTACATTTTAAAAACCAATGTAAAAAAACAAACAGTATGACTAGCATAAAAAATGTAAAGCAGTTATATGGGGAATTTGCTGACAGCATTGTTTTATTAACAAACTTTCAGGAAGGCATGCTGAAAATCTTAATTTTTTAAACTGATTTTTTTGGCTTGCTATATATTTAATATTCAAGTTTTATGATTCTTGTTTGAGCTCTGTTGCTTTGTCCTAAACTCATTATTTTGTTGAGAAAAATGTCAAAAATTAAAAAGATAGGATAGCAGGATGATTATAATTCTAAGCCATAACTTGTTTAAAAATATATTTTATGTGTTTGATTTGTAGGAGTACTGCAATACAGTCCAGTTAGACTCTGGGATAGATTACCGGAAAAGGGAGCTTCCTGCTGCAGGAAAACTCTACTACCTGTAAGTTTGTTCTTTTTTAAATTTTAATTTCCTGAATTTACTATCTAATAATAATTGGAAGAGGATGAGAAAAATAAGCAGGGTAATTATTAGATCGTGAAAGGCTAGTTTTGAAGCCTGTGATTTTTAAAATACAAAATAATATTAACTTCTTTAAACTGCATTTTTTGCCATCCGCATTTGCATGATTTATAATGTGTGATTGGATGAAACCCTAATTAGCTTTTTGGGGAGGAGTGATGACAGATGGTTAGAAAGTAATGAGTATGCTCTTATAAGACATTCTAGTAATAAGAAAATATCTTTATTGTGCTAAAGTGATTAATTATTTGTAGACATATTCTGACAAATGTTCCATTTCTGTTCCCCGAAAATAGTTGTTTTATTTTGTCAGACAATCTGTTTGTATTTATCATTGTTGATTGACTTCCATACATAACTATGTAAAATTTGTATACACAAGTACAACTGGATACATTTTGTCTTTTAAGGGCTAAAACTTTCCTGAGTGGACCAATTTATAAATAATACATGTCTTCAGCTTGTGCAGTGAATGTTGAAAAACAAATATAGTTTGTAAAATGTATATTTTAGAACCTGAAAAGGAAAAAGTGCTTTACAGATGCACACTGTTGTTTTGTATGTGCCACCCATGTTCGGCACATCGTAGGTTCCCAGCAAATAGGTCTAAGGCAGCAATTTTCAACCTTTTTCATCTCATGGCACACATAAACTAATTGCTAACTTTCTGTGGCACACCAAAAACAATTTTTTTTCCTGCTCTGACAAAAGAATAGGTATAATTTTGATTCATTCATACCAGATGGCTATTGTTATATTGGTTGTTCTCATTTTTTTATTTGACAATCTAAGGGAGAAGAGGTCAGTGCCTTAAAACATGAGTCAGGTATCTCATGTTTTAAAAATTCTAGCAGCACACCAGTTGAAAATTGCTGGTCTAAGGGCTAATTGTGATTTAACTCTAAGGCATGTTTCTGCTAATTTAAATTTTGATGACAATGAGTATATGAGAGGTTCAGAAAAGTTCTTGTCCCTGCCACCTTGTAAGCAGAAGTACTTTACTGTTTTTGAAGCAGAAATTAGCTAGAAAAATCACATAATTAAAATTGCATACTTTACAGTGTACCAAGGGGACTATTTCAGTTTATTATTCAGATTCTGATGATTATTTATAGGAGGTTCTTCATCTGCCCTTAAGTACTTTGTCTTTAAAGTACTTTATAATTTTAAAAAACCCTTATAGCACTTTTTTCTGCTTTAACTTAGACTCCCCCCATCCCCCAGTTTCTTTTATGTTTGTGTTTTCTGGACTTTTTATTCTTTTGATATTCGCAGACTCTTCTGATTCTCAGCTATTTATTTCATGATATTCCAGATGTATAGTACTTAGAAATTAATTTATTATTATTATTCTCTTTATTTTTCAAAGAAGGTAATCCTCGTTCCCTGTTTTCTCACAAAGTGTACCATGTGTGGAGGAATTCAAACATTTTTCTAATGGGAAGCTCCCTAAGTAAAGATGGTAGCCTGGGTCTAGAGCATGATATTTGTTTCCTAGTGCTAGAGAGGTCTCAGTGGATTTACAGGAGGTGGAAAGGCTGCTTTTGCTTGGAGCACAGACATTTTCTCTTTGACCTGCCTTTGTGTCCTGATGAAAGTAATACAGTTCTAACACAATGAAATTCAGGTTGTACTTAAAACATGTACTGGAAGAAAACAAACTCTGACAACATCTGAGTCCATGAAATGAGAATCTACAAAGGATTCCATGAAACTCTGGAACAGCTTTCTTAAAATATATATAAATTCATTTAATCCTCAAGGAAGGTAGATTTGGTCACAAATTTAACATCAAAAGGGCTTTCATCATAGTCTGGTAACCAAGAAGAGACAGCCTGGGGGCAGGCACACTTCAGTCAAAAGGGTATGGCAGATATGTATCCCTATGGAGAATTAGGAATTAAAATAAATCATCTCAAAAGTGCGAGAATAATATTAGATGCCAGGACAGGGTGCTAGGGATATAATTCATTGTTTTACATGGGCCCTTGGATAGAAAAGAACTTCTTTTATGACAGAGTGGAAGAAAATTTATTGTTTATATATTAATTTCTGATTTAATTAGATTTCTTTTTGCCTTGCTCTTACAGGAAAACATTAGTTTTTCTACCTTAACAGATTTTAAACTGCCATGCTATATAGTTCCCCGTTAAAACATGTGTTTATTTTATTACCCTCTACCTAGACATCTGGAATAGGTTCCTGAATATGCAAGTCTAGACTAACCCCATGTCAATTTCACTAGCACACCAGGGGCCTAAAAGGAAAAAATTTCTAGCTTCCCTCTGGGGGAACATCAGGTACTATCTCAGAATTTCTTTTCTTTTCTTTTCTTTTAATTTTTTTTATTTTAATTGTTGTTCTTGTACAGTTTTCTGTCTTTTACTCCCATCCCAGCCCACCGCCCCAGCCCTCCCCACCTCTCTCCCATTTCTACCCCTGCTAGTTTTTGTCCATGTGTCCTTTATACTTGTTGCTCCAAACCCTTCCGCTTTCCCCCTGAAATTCCCTCCCCTCTCTCCTCTGGTGACTATCAGCCCCTTCTCAATTTCAGTGTCTTTGGTTATATTATGCTTGTTTGTTTGTTCTGTTGATTAGGTTCCTGTTAAAGTTGAGATCATATGGTATTTGTCTTTCCCTGCCTGGCTTAGTTCACTTAGCATAATGCTCTCCAGCTCCATCCATGCTGTTACGAAGGGTAGGAATTCCTTCTTTCTTTCTGCTGCATAGAATTCCATTGTGTAAATGTACCAAAGTTTCTTGATCCATTCATTTACTGATGGGCACCTAGTCAGAATTTCATATAAGCAAAATCCCATATATGATCTTTAACTAAATAGAAATATTCATTAACTCAGTTTTTTATTAGCCTGATTTCCCAAAACCAATTAAAAATGTCCCCAAACACTAGAGGGTATTATTTTACATATCAATGAGCATCTTCTTCAGACAAGAGAACACCACTGCTGAGGGACACATTGAATTTTCCCCAGGCCATTTTCCTTGTCACACCTACCAAGGTTATGGTTTCTTGAGAAGGGGAAGTCAGGTCACCTTGGACTCACCCTTTATCTGTCACTTTTCATTTTTCTTTGTCATTCAGGAGCTGAGTTACACAGCTTCCTTTTTCTACTAAGTCTGTTGAAGGAACCGCAGGTGGGGATGGGGAGAGGGTTCCTGTGTAGACACTATCATACTCACATACAAGCTTCTCATCTTTAGCATAGCCTCAGAGAGCGTGTTATGGTGATTCCCTCCTTGCTCCCTAGTCCCACTGGGGTGCGGATGGTGAGTTTTGCTGAGGGCTTAGCTGGATGCCTGCATAGGCAGTGAATTGTGTTGTAGGAGAGGAACTCAAGTTTGAGGAATGTCCTATTTTCTAGCTAGAAGTAAGCAAGCTTACTTTGTGTCTCAAGTTAGACATTGCCTCATCCCTCAAGGTTTTTTACTACAAACACAACCTGAGAAATGGTTAGATGCATTCTTGGCAGACTCAGCAAGATGCATAGGTGAGAGTCCCATGGAGGACCATTTCTCCCAGCAGGGTACATTTGACAGTCTTCTAACCTTGAAGAAGCCAGGCTTTCTTCCTTTATTTCATTTAGCTCCTAGTCACTGAAGTCATCTAGCACTTTGACAAAATTACATCTGAACACATTTTTCAGTTAAATTGTCTCAAGGCTATTTCAATTCCATGTATTTGGGGACTACAGATCATACTGAGAATGATGAAAAATATGTTACAACTTTTCAGATATAGCCCCCAAGTTCACATATTTTTTACCTGGCTAATAGAGTAGACTTTTATCCATCTTTAGAACACATTTTTTTTTTTTAAGTTTCACCTTAAATACTTTTACTAATTTTTTTTTTCTTTTAGCAATTATTCTGTCTCAAGTATTCTCAATATTGCACTTGGGAAACAACTATTCCAAATAGGAAATCATTCCTGAGAATATATATTTGAACCATTAAAAAAAATGTTTGTTGGCAAAAACACAAAGCTTCAAAGTTGTGGCTCTGTTTTAGGAGGTCTGTGAAAACACAGCCTGGATTTCATGCAAGTTAAAATGTACTTTCCACAATTAAAAACATGTTGTTCCTGGTCTGTGACCTTCCCTACACACACCTTTCCACTCTCAACTGAGAGAAACAGATCAATGAAAATTTAAGACATTTCTTAGCTCAATTGTTACATCTTCTTCTACCTTAAACTTTGGCTGAGATCTGTCTTCTGCCTGGAGTGTTGCCATCTTCTGGTTCAGCAGAGTCCCATTCCATCCACGGGTTTCTGACCCAGACATTGGAATCTATAGTTTGAGTCTTAGTTTTTCTTACCAGTTAGAGTACCAGCTCCATCATTTCCTGTTTCATTTCCCATTGAAGAACCTCTGAAACATCTGCCAGTAGAAGCAACTTGACAATGAAGCCTAGCCCCCATCCTTTTAGACTTTAATTTGTTTTAGTTCCATGTACTAGACCAGGGGTGTCCAACCCGCTGCTAGCGGGCCGCATGTGGCCCAGGATGGCTATGAATGCAGCTTAACACAAAATCATAAGTTTACTTAAAACATTAGTTTTATTACTTAGATATGTACATTTTCTATAGTAATCACAAACTTGGGACCTGCTTGACGATTTTAAAAGATTATCAAAAAGGCCGCTGCAAAATTAGGGTTATTATGTGAGGACTTTTTTGCTTATCTGTCTTGGCAGACATCATGAAAATTAAGCATGGATCTTTTTTTTTGCTCTTCAGTTTTGGTTAGTGTTTGTGTATTTAATGTGTGGCCCAATACAATTCTTCTAGTGTGGCCCAGAGATGCCGAAAGGTTGGACACCCTGTGCTAGATCATCCATAGTCCCTAGCAGGCTGTATACATACCCCATTGAAATAATTTATTTCTCATCAGCTACAAAAAAGTTTTCTATGAACTTAAGCTAGTTATGGCCTGCCATGGTCTTTTTCCCTTTGGGTCCCTGAATGGTCCCATGTATCTTTTAGGGTCCTCTAAACATTCCTATTTCTGACACTAATTTGTGTGGTGTCACAATTGGAGCAGTGATGGTATTGAAAGAGAAATACTACACAGTTAAAGGATACAAAATTTATTTAGCAGCAGAGGACACAGAAACATATCCATATGGAGTCACTTGCACAAACAGAAGACAGCACAGCATATTGTCACTTAAAGTTGTTTTTCTAGCCCATGATTGTTCATTAGCTGGCAAAGAAAGCAGAACAAGGATCCCATCAGGTCACCTTTGCATCTTGGGTGGTTGAGTTGGGGAGAGTCTAGCTATGTGCCTGCCTGCTCACTAGGTTCCGTTACCAGGTGCAAAGCCTAGGACATGCCTGAGTGCTTACTGTCAGTCAGCATGCACCTAAGGTCAGTTTACCATCCTTCATCAAGACTAGATACTAGGCCTTCCTGAAGTCAATTCCTCAGAGGGCAAGGGACAGAATCTCTGCCTCTGGCAAGTAGAGACATTGTCTCGTTTCATGAGGTTCAAGCAGTTGATCTGGCCAGTTTTTCAGTCTGGGAAAGGGAGGAAGACCTTTGGGGACGTTTTGATGTTTACAGATTAAATTTTATTCCTTCTTAGCATCGTGATCAGAACATACAGGTTTACTGACAAGAGATAATGATATTCATAAACTAAAATATTTACTGATAAAATAATATGGTGTCTGGATGTGCTGCAGAATAATCCAGTATGGTGGACTTAAGGGAAGGTGTAGGTGAAGAAAGATGGGACATGTATTCAGTGGGTGATTGCTATATATAGGCTTTATTATTCTATTATCTCCACAAAGATTTTATGTGTGGAATTTTTCATAATAATAATCTTTAAAGTACAAAATCCTCTGTTTTTTCAGTCATGCTGGTGAGAGTTTTATTGATTCTGTTGATTTTCTCAAAGAAACAACATTGGTTTTATTGATTTTCTCTAGTGCTTCCTGTTTTCTATTTCACTGAATTCTGCACACTTTATTATTTACCTTCTTCTTAGTTTGGATTTAGTTTGCTCTTCTTTTTCTAGTTTTTAAAGATATAAACCCAAATCCTTGATTTTTAAACATATCAGCTTCTTACAAAAGCATTTTAATGTTATATTCTTTTGAATACTACATTCATTTTATCTCATACATTTTAATATGTCATGTTTTCCTTTGTGATTTATTCTATGACCCATGGGTTATTTAGAAGTGTGTTGTTTAGCTTCCAAACATTTGGTGATTTTTCTATACATCTATTGGTTACCATTCCCAAATTAATTCATTATAATCAGAGAACCATAATAACATATTTTATAGTTTGAACCTTTTAAGTTTATTGAGGCTTATTATATGGCCCAGAATCTGATGTATCTTGGAACATGTTTCTTGTACACTTGAAAAGAATGCATATTCTGCTGTTGTTGGTAGATTTTTCTTTAAATGTTATTTGGGTCAAGCTGGTTAATAGTGTTGTTCAAGTTTCCTGTGTTCTTACTGATTTTTCTTCTACATTTTCTGTCAATTGTTGAGATACAGATGTTGAAATTTCTGGTTTTGTCTATTCTCTTTCTGTGTAGCTCTCATTTTAGTGCTCTACCTGGCAAATTCTAGCTGTCAGAGCCTCCCCAAATTCTGAATTCTGTTTTGTGATCTCACAGAGGCCATTGGGATCTGGTTGAATTCCCTGAAGCCTAGAAACTCTTACCAGACAGTAAATTGGGGCTCACCTCAATTGTTTTCCTTCCCTCAGGGATCACTGCCCTGTGCTTTCTGATATGCAATATCTGAAAACCATTGTTCATATATCTTAGAGAGCTTGTAGCTGTTTAAGAAAGGAGAGTAAATCTGGTCCCTGTTACTTCAACATGGGTCTTCAATCCATTATCTTGAAAATTGGTAAATAAAAAGAATCAAGTGTTTTTTTCTGTCTGTCTTAAAGGAACTTATCCTTAGTATAACAAAAAATGATGGGGGATATTTATAGAAGTTTTATAGATAACAAATGAGAAAAGAATGAGAGAATTTGAATGTTTGAATTTGAATGAGAGAATATCACCATTTTGCAAACCCTTCATAATTTGAATCTAGTTAATGATCATAAGTTCTACAGTAATTGCAGCAGAGATGGAATGTGAATTTGATCAATTTATAGAAAATATTAGGGGCAATGGAATATGTTAAATGACATCAAAGCAATATATTAATAAAATGTAGACTATATTTTTAAAAATTACATAAATAAATTGCTTCTTTAACAATAAACAAGAAAAAGAGAGAGAGGGGGAACCTAGAGTTTAAAGGAGACTTAAAAATCATGTAAACCTTTTCCCTTAAGTGGCCTGAGGTGACCTCTGAAAATGGTTTGCTATTCACTTGACCCAGAAAACCCTACAAAATCATGCAAATCAGGAGGTTCAAAGCTTTGTGTACACATTAAGAACACTCCTGAAACTGCCCAGGCAGTCAAGCATATGCGTATCCAAAAAGCCACCAAGTATCTGAAGGATGTCACTTTACAGAAGCAATGTGTCCTATTCCATCATTACAATGGTGGAATCTATAGGTGTGCCCAGGCCAAACAGTGCAACTGGACACACTTGTCACTCTTGTGGGTGGCCCAAAAGGAGTGCTGAGTTTTTGCTGCCCTTGTTTAAAAATTGCAGAGTAATGATGAACTTAAAGTTTAAATGTAGATTCTCTGGTCATTGAGCACATTCAGGTGAACAAAGCTCCCAAGAACTTACAGAGCCCATGGGTGGAGGAACCCATTTTTGAGCTCTCACGCCACATGGAGATGACCTTTCCTGAAAAAGAGCAGATTGTTCCTAGACCAGAAGAGTAGTTTGCACAGAAGAAAAAGCCCAGAAGAAACAAAAACCTTATGGCCCTGGGAATAAATTCAGCACCAAGTAAATGCTAATAAAAGTTAAAGAAGAAAAGAACATATAAACCAATTGCAGTGTGTAGAATTTGTTTAGACTCTGAATCAAACAAATTATAAGAACAGAAACAAAAACAAAAACTGTGGAAGAATCAGAGAAATGCAAACACTGAGTATATCATGACATTGGAGAATTATTGTTAACTTTAAGGGTGATAAGGATATTATTTTTACTTTTTAACAGCTTTATTAAGGTATAATTCACATGCTATAAAATTCCCCATTTAAAGAGTATAATTAAATAACTTAGTATACTGGGCAACCATTACCACTACTCATTTGAAAACATTTTTTTTTCACTCACAAAAGAAACTCTACATCCCTTAGCCATTACTTTTTCTCCCCACATCTACTCCTGTCCCCCAACCATCTGAGGCAATCTACTGATCTACTTTCTGTCTCTACAGATTTGCTTATTCTGGATATTTCATATAAATGGAATTATAATGAGACGTGGTCCTTTGTAATCAACTTCTTTCACTTAACATAATGTTTTTAGGATTTATCCATGTTGTAGTAGGTATCAGTACTTCATTCTTTTTTATTGTATTCCATTGTATAGATATACAACTTCTATTTATACATTGTCAGGTGGTGGACATATGGATTATTTCTCCTTTTTGACTTTTGTATGAAATTTTGACTTTTGTATGAAACACTGCTATGAACACTCATGGACAAGTTTTTGTGTGGACTTACATTTCTATTTCTCTTGTATAAACCTAGGAGTGGAATTTCTGGGTGTGGTACTTTTTTAGTCTTTTGAGGAACTTTCAGACTGTTTCCAAAGCAGCTGTACCATTTTTAATTTTTAAAAATTTATTTATTTTTAATTTTTTCCATCACCCTTTATTCCCCCATACCCTTGTCCACCTCCACCAACTCCCCTGCCCTGCCCCCCACGATCACCACACTGTTGTCCTCAATATTTTATTGAGGATTTTAGCATCTATGTTCATCAGTGATAATGAGCTATAATTTTCTTTCTTTGTAATGTCTTTTTCCTGGTTTTGGAATTAAGATAATGCTGGCCTCATAAAATGAGCTTGAGAATCTTCCTCCTCTTGAGTTTTTTGGAATAATTTGAAAAGGATAGGTGTCAGTTCTCCTTTGAATGTATGGTAAAATTCTCCTGTGATGCCGTCTGGTCTAGGACTTTCGTCTGTGCAGAGTTTTTTAAATTAGTGCTTTAATTTCACTAGTTGTAATCTGTCCATTCAGATTCTCTGATTCTTCCTAATTCAGTTTTGGAAGATTGTATGTTTCTAGGAATGTATGCATTTCATCCAGATTGTCCAATTTGTTAGCATATAGTTTTTTGCAATATTTCCTTCCAATCCATCGTATTTCTTTGGTGTCAGTTGTTACTTCTCCTCTTTCATTTCTTACTTTGTTATTTGAGTTTTCTCTCTTTTTTTCTTGATGGGTCTAGTTAAAGGTTTGTCAATCTTGTGTATTTTTACAAAGGACCAGCTCTTGGTTTCATTGATCTTTGACTCTGTTTTGTTTATTTCTGCTCTGGTCTGTATTATTTAATTTCTTCTACTCACTTTCAGTTTTGTTTCTTGTTCTTTTTCTAGTTTCTTTAAATGTAAAGTTTGAGATTTTTCTTGTTTCTTGAGGTAGGCCTGTTATGCTATGAATTTTCCTCTTAGGACTGCTTTCACTGTGACACAGATTTTGGGTCGTTGTGTTCTCATTTTCATTTCTTTCAAGGTGTCTTTTGATTTGTTCTTTGATCTCATTGTTTTCCTATTCATTGTTTAGTAACATGTTATTTAGCCTGCATGATTTTGTATATTTTTCCATTTTTATCCCCTGTGGTTGACTTCTAGTTCATACCATTATGGTTAGAGAAGATGCTTGATATGATTTCAATCTTCTTAAATTATTGATACTTGGTTTGTGTCCTAACATGTGGTCTATCCTAGAAAGTGCTCCGTGTGCACTTGAAAAGAATGTATATTCTGTTGCTTTGGGGTGAAATGCTCTGAAGATAATAATTAAATGCATCTGATGTAGTGTGTCATTTAAGGCTTCTGTTTCCTTGTTCATTTTCTCTCTGGAGGATCTATCTATTGAAGTCAGTGGGGTGTTAAAGTCCCTACTATGACTGTATCACTGTCAGTCTCTCCCTTTATGTCCATCAAGATTTTTTTCTATATATTTAGACACTCTATGTTGGGTGCATAAATATTTACAAGGGTTATATCCTCTTGTTGGATTGCTCTATCAACATGTAGTGTCCTTCTTTGTCTCTTACTATATAGCCTTAGTTTTAAAGTCTATTTTGTCAGATATAAATATTACTACTCCAGCTTTTTTCCATTTCATTTCCATGAAATATGTTTTTCCATCCATTTACTTTTAGTCTGTATCTTTCATTCTGAGGTGGGCCTCTTGTAGACAACTTATATATGGGTCTTGTTTTCTTATTTATTCAGCTACCCTATGTCTTTTGACTGGAACATACAAGCTGTTTACATTTAAAGTGATTCTAGATAGGTATATATTCATTGCCATTTTTCTCTTTTAACTATGTTCCTCTGTTTTCTTCCTTTTCTTCTTCCTCTTTTTTCTTGTTTCTCCTCCTCTTCCTCCTTCTTCTAGAGACTGTAACATTTCTTGTAATACTGGGTTAGTGGAAATGAAGTCCTTTAACTTTCTGTCTTGGAGGCTCTTTATTTCTCCTTCAGTTTTAAATGATACCTTTGCTGGTTAAAGTAGTCTTGGTTGTAGGTACTTGCTTTTTAGTATTTTGATTATTTCATGCTATCACTTATGGCCTGAAATGTTTCTGTTAAAAAACCATCTGACAGTCTATGAAAGCTCCCTTGTAGGTAACTAATTGTCTTTCTTTTATTGCATTTTAGATTCTCTCTTTGTCTTTTACCGTTTCCATTTTAAATATGATATGTCTTGGTATGGGCCTCTTTGTGTCCATTGTGTTTGGAACTCTTTGTGCTTCCTGAACTTGCATGTTTTTTTTCCTTCACCAGGTTAGGGAAGTTTTCAGTCTTTATTTCTGCAAAAAGATTCTTGATACCTTGCTCTCTCTCTTCTCCTTATGGTACTCCTATGATTCAGATGTTGTTATGCCTCATGTTGTCTTCAAGGTCTCTTAAACTATCCTCATTTCTTAAAATTATTTTTTGGTTTTTTTTTTTGCTCTAATTGCTATTGTCTTCTACCTTATCTTCTAAATTGCTGATTCAATCCTCTACCTCACCTAACCTGCTGTTTATTTTTTTCTAGTGTATTCTTCATTTAAGATATTGTATTCTTCATTTCTATTTTTTAATGGTTTCTATGTCCATTTTTGTGCTTACTATGTCTTTTTTAATCCTCACCTGAGGATGTTTATTGATTTTAGAAGAGAGAAAGACACATTGATTGGTTTCCTTCTGTACAGGCCCAGACTAGGGATTAAATCCACAACCTAGGTATGTGCCCTGACTGAGGGCTGAACCTGCACCTTTTGGTGTATGGGATGATGCTCCAACACACTGAGCAACCTGACCAGGGCTACTCTCTCTTTTTTAAAGTTTTCATTAATTTTATCCATTCTTCCCCTAAATTCCTTGAGCATACTTATAGCCGTTGTTTTGATCTCTGTGTCTAGTAATTGCTTGCCTTTGTTTCAATTAGCTCTTTTTCTGAAGATTTCTTCTGTTCTTTTATTTGGGGCATGTTTCTTTGTCTCCCCCATTTGGCTGTCTCTTTGTGTTTGTTTCTATGTATTAGGTAGATCTGATGTGACTCCCAGTCTTGATAGGGTGGCTTTATGTAGTAGATCTCCTGTGGGATTCCATGGCACAGTGTTCTTGATCACCTGTGATAGATGCTCCAGGAATATCCCTTGTGTGGGTTATGTGGGCTTTTCTGTTAAAATTGAGTCTTGATTGATATTGGCCCATTTGTGATCAGTGCTCAAGCAGGCTGATGGTGAAGATGAACCCTAACCAGAGTGTATGAACTGTGTAGGTGTAACCACATGAAGCAGAATTTGCCTTAGCAGGATCTGATGCCTGCTGAGATCTCCCTTAGGATGTATCACTTGTGAAGTTTATTGGGTCTTGCTGTGATGTTTTCTGAGCTAGCCACTGGGTGTGTTGGTTTGGAGGCCTCTTTGGAGGGACTTTGTTGCGTACCAATATCAGATGCTGCCTGTGACTGGCCATGGGCAACCTGTTTGGAGCTACAAAGCAATCCAAAGTTTTGGCTGCTTCTCTTGGGCCTAGCTATGCATGGAAAGAACCAAACTGCACACCAAGCCTGGCTTTTATCAGTACTGGGCCAAGGGGCAGGTCAGCCAAAGCCCCTAGGAACCCTCAGGGTTTGCATCTACCTGCCTCCACCTGCCAGCTACCTGTTAGGCTTAGTCAATGAAAGAGCCTCTGGCAGTATTGAATTTTCATGCAGTACATTCTCAGTGAATCACCAGGTAAGGGCAAGAAGTTTTCACCATATCTACACACATTCAAACTCAGTGCCAGTGCTAGGTCTGTGGCTACTCAGCAAATGTCCCAGAGTATACCAAATTTGGCTGCCACTTGCTGATGCTCACACCCCTTTGTCATCACAAAGGGGTGTGAGCACCATGGGCCAGGCCTCAGGAATTCTTCAGGGTGAGATCAACAGAATTTTTCAGGCCCAAACAGACCAAGATTTCCCGTGGTCAGGTGTACGAGGGAAAATTTTTTCCTATCCTAGAGCCACACAACTCAGTCTGTTCCAGGTTCTGCCAGAAGCCCAATTTTGGCAGTGTGGGCTCATTGGGATTTGGGAGAGGAGGGGTGCTGGTCAGGCTTGGGAGAGTTTGGGGGTGTGGCCCCCACCCCAGAGCCACACAACTCAGTTTGTCCCCAATTCTTCCCTGAACTCAACAGGGAGAAGCCACCAAGAGACAAGAGGGTGGGCCTGCCTGCTGGGACCCCAGAGAGTGGCATTAGCAGATCTCCCATGAGGGGAGGCTCCAGTCAGGTTTGTGGAAAAGTGGGGGTAGGGAATGGCCTCTGTGCCAAAGCCACACAACTCAGTTACTGACATCCCCTGAGTCTGCCTAGACCTCTACACCCTGGTCCACACAGCTGACTCTAGCAGGGAGGAGGCTGGGCAGGGTAGGTTGACAGGGAGACCAGAGGGTGGGGCTATTGCATTTCCCTAGGCTGATGCCATGTGTGGGACATGCTCCATCCAAGAAAGATGGCATCTGCAGTGCAGCAGAGTGACTCAGCACAGGGAGTCCTGGCAGTTGTCCTCTCAGCTCTCTCCCCAGAGCCACAAACCCCAGTCTCTCCGCTAGGACTCTAGTCTGCTCTGCCCTCCCCAGAGCCAGGGTGAGTGGCTGTGAATGAGGTTTTGTGTGTTGACCCTTTAAGAGGTTGCCTGTTTCTCTAGTAGACCCCCATATCTTTCTGGCAGACAGTTGACTTTCACAACCAGATATTATGTGGGCATGTCTTCCCAGCTCTGGTGCCCTAGGCTGGGGATCCCAGGATGGGCTTTAGATCCTACACTTCTCAGAGGGAATCCCCAATCCCCGCAGCTGAGATATCCCTCTAGAATCTTGGCCACCAAATGTGGGAGCGAGGCCAGCCCTTTTTGCATATCTGTCCTTCTTGCCAGTCTCTATTTGGCTTGTTCTGTAAATCCTTGGTTATGACACATCTCGTCATCTGGTCCTCAGTTGGTTATTGAGGTTACTTGCTCTATATTTTTGTTTAGTTTTTGGAAAAGATGAATGTAGCTTCTATATACTCCATTACCATCTTGAATCTCCATGTTTTAATGACTTTCACTATGTATTTTTTAAGTGAAGTATTTATCCCTGTAAGAAGTATAAAGTATAAAGTTTCATTCACATTGAAATGTTTCAAATTCGAAATGAAGCATTGTTTGTTGCAAAGGTCAGTAATGGTAATAAGTCTGTACTCTTAAGGCCACCTATAGGGAAAAGGCTGCTATAGGGGGAACTGTAGTTTGTTCTCAAAAGTAGATGCACAGTAGTATCCTTCTCATAAGAACACCTCCTGATATTTTATGGATGTGAGAGGCTCTGTGATATTACAAACTTATAACTGCGTATTAGTAAGAGAAACAGTTTTCTGCTTTATATCCTGTTTGTTAAAATCACAAAATATCCTATTTGACGTATTTTAGATGCACATTTAAATATTTGTTAATCATATGTTAACTCAAGGACTACTGAATTAAAATTAATTTCAACAGTTTTTGAAACTCTTTGAAAGACTGCTAAAGAGTGGCACAGCAGCAGAAGAAATTCATCTTGTATACACTTCAATATGAGGTTCTGTCAGTCAGTTCAACACGACTTTTACCTTCTGTTCCTTTATTGAACTGTCATTTGACAGTAGCGTGTCACAGTGATGGTTTTCCAGCAGGCCACCCAGCACTGGAATGGAGTGGGCCCACCATTTCTAGCTGAACACAGGGACAGAGTATTCAGTTGTATGGCTGTACTCATGTAATGAAGTGTAAATACTCCATATACACAATATGTACGTGAGTAAGTAACATGTATACTTAGGCCTATGAAAGTGCAGAATAAAGTTTTTGTATTTCCTTAGAATTCTTTTCTTATTATTATTTCATCTTCAGATTAATCACGTTTATAACTATAGGTCAAGCTTCAACATTAGAAAAGCTTATCTGGCAAAAGTCCCAGTTCATTAATTACTTGCTGTATACTTTTTTTTTTCCTTTAATCTTTTAAAACTCCCTGGCTTCTCTTTCCCAGATAAATGTGACCATCTTCTCCTGAAGAGGAGTTAGAGTTTCTTACTTCCTAGCTTTTTTATCTTTTCAAAAATCTTTAATTCTCTATAGCCTTTCTGAAATTTTATAGAAAGAGAAACACATTTTGGACCTACCAGCTTGCAATTCTATGTATTACATCACTGATTTATTTGGGGGGGAAATGCAATAAATAAATTTGATAGAAATTTTATATGGACTTTGAGGCTGAGAGGGAGTGAAGGTCTGGAATTTGAGAGCAAAAGGTGCTAGGTCCTACTTTCTGTGTTATACACAGGTCAAGATTAATGGAACTAGGTGAGTTAGTCTCCCAGCGATTAGAAGGGTGGGAAATTTAGAGACTGAAATGGATCTCTGAACAGTCAATTAAGCCTTTGAGTGATTAAGAAGAAGATAAATACTAGGACAAAATCCATCCTAACAACTGATTCCGTTATGTAAAACAAGCCTACAGGATTTGAAATGCAACCAAGTCTGTTTTATATTAAGGCAAGTATAAACCAACTTAATCTTGGACCTGCCTCCAGCCCCAGATTATGTTTGGTATGAGCACAAAGAGCTGTACAGCATGAATGCACAAGGAATCAGCAGAGTGAGAAGGCTCACTGCCAGGGAAATTTGGCACAAGAACTCTAAGAGGAAGGGGAAATTTCTCCCTCGTTGAATCAACTTTGGCTCTCTGGAATAGAGAACATGGAGAGAGAGGGACCAAGGAAAGCCAACCCTATTCTACTTGTTGATACCTTAACAAGCTGTTGATTTTTAAAAAGGGATGAAGGGGCAAAGTGTGGGTAGCATTCTGTTCCCCTGAGTCAATCCTAATGAAGTGGGAGGTTCTTGAAGAAATTAATTTCCATTTAAATTCATGTGTGACCCTCTTCTAGAAACCTCCACTTGTTTGAAATTTTTGTTGAGAATTTCAAATGATCCAGCAATAACAAGGTCTCTTTTTGAGGTGTTCTATTTCTTCAGTCTAAGTTTTATGTTGAATGCCTGATTTCAGCTATAGAAATTTTCTCAAAGTTGGAATGACTGGTTACTTTCCTCTCTGTTTACTAATATGATATGGAAAAATAAATTATGATTCTCATACTGCCGAAGCGATTGGGCTTTTAATCCAGGGTACTGTACTCACAGGATTCTTGTGTGAGTTAATGCCAAATTAAATTTCCTGGCAACAAAATAGTGGTTGATTCCAAGGCTGTTCTGACTTAAAGACACAATGGTATTACTCAAAAGAAAAACAGAAACCTGCCCCTCTGCTGCATTTCTGAGCTTAACAAAAGGTGATGGGAGCAGTGGAATGGGGGGTTATTACCACGGAGTTACAAAGGAAGAGGAGTTCGTGCTCTGCTTGGGCCCCCGACACCCTGCTGCCCAGCAAGAAGCATATGGGAAGCATGACTCTGCTTCTTCTTCAGAAATGACTTTAATTCTCTTACTATGGCCAACTTTTGATATCTGTGGGCAGATTTTCTATTTTGCTTCTTATCTGCACAAAGGATTCCTACACAGTAGCATCTCACTGAAGGAGCAATTACCCAGAATTAAAAGAAGTCACTTAAATTCTTTATCAGTACTCCGTTGCAGGAGCTTATGTTTCTGTCGCCCCTCACGAAAGGGAAGAGGATATGAGTCATAACATCTGAGCTTAATTCCTGTGTTTTCCCTTGATCATTTTGATGTTACCCAAGTCACCCTTCCTTAAGATACACCTCTTTGTAGTTAAAGAGGGAACCACACAAAGCTGAATAGAACATGTTCTTCCATGCTATGTGACATGATATTCTTGTAGCCTCAAAAGAAAACTCTGAATTTAGCTCCCTTTTACACGGAAAACTCATGTTTAACTTAGTGCCACTTTTGGCTGTAGCATTTTCATGCAACTGCTGTGGACCACCAGGTTTTGTCCCTTCCTCAAATTTTATTGGTCCTTTATGTTTGTAATTTGAGTCTAATTTGAATCACTGTTTGTATTTTTTATAATCCAGATCCATGTGTATGCTTTTTGTACATTTGTTTCCTGACTATGCCTATTGCTAACCTTAGGTCTTATGTCCCAAACACTTAATTTTTAAAAAAACTGGTTGACCCTGGTTCTTTTTCAGGGTTTCACAGGCATGGCTGCATTTCAAGTGTAGATCTTCCTGGGAGACAGTGCTGCTGGGTTTTCAAAGAGCTTCTCTGGGATGCTGACAGGAGGGCACTGGGGTTGTTGACTCACTGCAGTTACTCCAGTTTTCTCTGATAGAAATACTATGTATTCCCTGTTTTGAAGTTAAAATTATTTCTCTGGCTGAAATTTTTACAGTAAAGTTGTATTCTTGAAATTTCTTACTTAAAAATGTCAAGCAATCTTAAATGTTTTGAAAAATAGTTTTAAAATTTTTATATATACTATAACATGTTACTAAGATAATCATTTTGGATTAACTAGTGTATTAATTAAATTATATAGGTATTTTATGCCCCACCCATTTCCAAAACAATTCGAGGCAACTTACATTAAAATAATTTATGATACATTACCATAATCACTAAAATGGAAGAGATAGAAAATACCAAACGTTGGCAAGGATGCAGCACAGTGGAGCTCTTTGTACACTCAGGTAAGAGAGTAAATTGCTACAACCATTGTGGAAATTGGACAGTATCTGCTAAGCGGAACGTAGGCCTACCCTGTGAGCAAGTAATTCTACTCCTGGTAATGCATCCAACAGGCACGTATACATAAGCTTACGAAAGGCATGTACTAGGATGTTCAGAGTAGTACTATTCATAAAACTCCAAACTATAAACTATACAAATGCTCATTGTTAAGGACTGAATTGCATCTCTCCAAAGTTCATAAGTGAAGCCTTAAACCCTTAATGTGCCTGTATTTGGAAATAGCGCCTTTAAGGAGGTAATATTGAGTAAATAAAGCCAATTAGCTCATATTAATTAAAGAAATGAGCTTATATGAAGCAATATGTACCCTAACAATCAACTTGAGAATGATTTGGGACACATTCTTAATAATTTGATCAGTGTCTTCAAAATGACATTTTCTTTGTGTGAAATGTTTGTCAACCAGCAAAGATCAGGACTAGCAGATAAGGTAATTAATGCTTGTGTTTTTAAAACCTTTAATTTTAAAAATAATTTTTATGTAGTAAATATTTGTGGTATTTAAATTTTAAAATAATTGTATTTTGAATTTATTTTGGGTTAATGTTTCCTTTTAATTTATTTTACTATGAAAAATCTATATTAGGTAGAGATCATTTTTATATGTTGTTAAAATATGTATTCTTATCATAACATACTAGTTTATAATAGTGATAAGCCATGAATTTAATGTTATACTGTCATTTTACAGAAAACTGCTGAAACTTTTAGTATAGCCCTATGACGGAAAAATGATTCACTGTTTATTACTATGGACACTCATTATTATTTGAAAACAAAATATTGAGATAAATACAGAATAACTTAGGATTTCAAGAAATTTCAAGAAATTTTCAAGATTAATTAATATCTTTTGGGAGCTTGGAAATACTTTTTCTGGGATTCCCCAATTTTCCAGATGTATGCTGACATTCCCCTCCTCCCCAACCCACCCCAACGCACACACACTCCTCTGGTTCATTAAACTAGAAGGATTGTGAGTTTTCTGTTCAAGTTTTTGTTGCCCCGAGCAATACTGACTTCATTTATTTTTTAATAGTTTATTTTTATTGTGTATTTTCCATTACCATTTATCCCCCTTATACCATTTGTTAAACTAAATCAGGAAAAATTAGAGAATCTGAATAGACAAATTACAACTTGTGAAATTGAAGCAGTAATCAAAAAACTCCCAACAAACAAAGCCCTGGAACAGAAGGCTTAACAGGTAAATTTTACCAAACATCCCAAGAAGAACTAACACCTCTCCTCAAACTATTTCACAAAATTCAAGAGGAGGGAAGACTCCCAAGCTCATTTTACAAGGACTACATTATCCTAATTCTAAAACCAGATAAAGGCACTACAAAGAAAGTTATAGGCCAATATCCCTGGTGAACATAGAAGCTAAAATCCTCAATAAAATATTAGCCCAATACAGCAATGCATCAAAAAAGATCATACAGGGGACTTCCAGCCAAGATGGAGGTGGACACACTGTGCCTCTTCACACAACCAAAATTAAGGACAACAAAGATTTAGAAACAAGAAAACAAACAGAACTGAGAGAAAATTGAGCTGTACAGAGGTCCAACAACCATTCATCCAGACTGGTAAGAGGGGTCAAGTCGCGGCAGGAGGAAGCGGAGGTTGGCGGACCTAGGCCTGCAGGTGGTGGCTAGCAGGCCCCAGGCACACAGGTGGCTGGCTGACCAGGTGGTCCCACATCCGAGCACAGATAATCCAGGTGAAAATGGGGAACAAGACAGAACTCACAACCCAGGGTCCCAGCGCCAGGAAATAAAATCTAAAAACACCGAGACCCCACCCCCTGGGTTGTGATGACAGCATCACAACCTAGCGACCGGGCTGCCCCATCCTGGGGAACACCTAAGGCTCCGCCCCTCACTACATGACAGCTGTGACCAGACCAAAAAAAAATTGCTCAAATGGGAGAACAGATCAAAGCCCCAGAGCTAATTCATCTAAGCAACCAAGAGATAGCCAACCTATCAGATGCACACTTCAAAGCCCTGGTGATCAGGATTCTCACAGAATTGGTTGATTTTGCTCACAAATTAGACAAAAAAATGAAGGCTACAATAAGTGAAATGAAGGAAAATGCACAGGGAACCAATAGAGATGGGAGGAAAACTGGAACCTGAATCAATGAAGTGGACCAGAAGGAAGAAAGGAACAACCAAACAGAAGAGAATGAAGAAACAAGAATTCAAAAAAATGAGGAGAGTCTTAGGAACATCCAGGACATCTTTAAATGTTCCAACATCCAAATTATAGGGGTACCAGAAGGGGAAGAGGAAGAGCAACAAGTGGAAAACTTATTTGAACAAATAATAAAGGAGAACTTCCCCAATCTGTTAAAAGAAATAGACTTCCAGGAAGTCCAGGAAGCTCAGAGAGTCCCAAAGAAGTTGGGCCCAAGGAGGAACACACCAAGACACATCATAATTACATTAACCAAGATTAAAATGAAGGAGAGAATTCCAAAAGTAGCAAGGGATAAGGGGATAGTCACCTACAAAGGCGTTCTCATCAGACTGTCAGCTGACTTCTCAAAAAGAGACCTTACAGGCCAGAAGGGGCTGGAAAGAAGTATTCCAAGTCATGAAAGTCAAGGACCTACATCCAAGATTGCTCTATCCAGCAAAGCTGTCATTTAGAATGGAAGGGAAGATAAAGAGCTTCTCAGATAAGGTCAAGTTAAAGGAGTTCATCATCACCAAGCCCTTATTATATGAAATGTTAAAGGGACTTATCTAAGAAAAAGAAGATTAAAAATAGGACAGTAAAAAGACAGCAAACTCACAGATATTAACAACCACACCTAAAACAAAAATAAAAGCAAACTAAGCAAACAGCTAGACCAGAAACAGAAACACAGAAATGGAGATCACATGGAGGGTCAGCAACAGGGGAGTGGGAGGAGGAGAGAGGGCGAAAATGTACAGAGAATAAGTAGCATAGACGGTGGGAAGAAAATAGACAGGGGGAGGGCAAGAATAGTGTGGGAAATATAGAAGCTAAAGAACTTATGACACATGGACATGAACTAAAGGGGGGAATGTAGGTGGGAGGGGGTGTGCAGGGTGGAGGGGAATGATGGGGGAGAAATGGGGCAACTGTAATAGCATAATCAATGAAATATAATAAAAAGGGAAAATATCATTAAAAAAGATCATACACCATGATAAAGTGGAATTTATTTCAGGGATGCAAGGTTGGTACAGTATTTGCAAATCAATAAACGTGATACACCACATAAACAAAATGAAGGATAAAAACCACATGATCCTATCAATAGATACAGAAAAGCATTTGATAAAATCCAGCACCCATTTATGATAAAAACTCTCAGCAAAGTGGGAATAGAGGGAACATACCTAAATGTAATAAATGACATATGTGACAAACCCACTATTAGCATCATACTCAATGGACAAAAACTATAAGTGTTCCCCTAAAATCAGGAAGAAGACAGAGATGCCTGCTTTTAAGTCTATTATTTAGCATAGTACTAGAAGTCATAGCCACAGCAATCAGACAAGGAGGAAAAAAAGGCATCCAAATTGGAAAGAAGTAAAACTGCCTTTATTTGCAGATGATGTGATACTGTACATAGAGGACCCTAAGGATTCCACCAAGAAACTACTGAAACTGATAAATGAATTCAGCAAAGTAGCAGGATATAAAAATTAATGTCCAGAAGTCAGTTGCATATTTATATGCCGATAATGAATGAGCAGTGCTGACTTTGCTGTCTTCAATCTAAAAGCTATAAAATATTTTTCCCTTCTTCCGAGTGTCCGCTCCCCCCAGAATCTGCCTGCTTCTGTTCACTGTGCAATGCCTTCAGGTCACCTGTTTTGTTTTTTGTTCAGTTTATTGCTGCTATCAGCAGGAGGACATTTGGGGGAAGCTTATCTGATCCTACTAGAAATAGAACCCTTCTCCATGTTGTGATAGAGCACACCTTCTAGTATCTTTCTAAGAAGTCTACATGGGAAATATATTTTTGACTGCTCATCTGTCTGAAAATGCCTTTATTTTGCTTGATTAATAGTATGACTTGGCATGGATAGTTTAACAATAATGTTCCTTTAGAATTTTTTAGACATATACCATCATCTTCAAGTTTCCATTATTGCTATTGCAAAGTTGCCATTTATTGCTGTTGCAAAGTAAATGCTGTGAATGACCTTTTATATTGACCTTTTATATTTGACCTGGTTTTTCCTCTTGAAGTTTTTAGGATATTCTTTCTTTATTATTGATTTCCTGAGATTTTATGATAATGTGCCTTGGAATGGAGCTTTCATCCCCATTCTTTGTGCTAGGAGTTCAGTGGACTCTTTCAACATAGAAAATCATGTCCTTCAATTTTAGGAAACTTAATTTTATTTTTCTTTCATTTTTTCTTCTTTATTTCTCCATGGTTTTAACAACTCCTTCTGATTGGATATTGAACCTTCTGGATTGATCCTCTGATTCTTTTATTTTCTCTTCTATTTTCCATCTTTTTGTCTTTTGCTCCAATATTTGAAAGATTACTTCAACTTTTTCTCCCAGTTCCTTTCCTGAATTATTTTTATCTAGCAGTCATTTTTAGGGATTTTTTATGCACTGATTTTTATATTAATTTACAGCATACTTCTTTGTTTAGTGGATGCAATATCCTCCCTTCTCTAGGCATATTAGAATGATTTTCCCCTCCTAGTCTCTATTTTTTATTTGCTTCCTTCAAGATCCTTTCTTCTGTTTTTTTTTTTTTATGTTTACCTTTATCTTTTATCCCAGAGGCTTTACTTAAATGTCTAGAAATACTTGGTTGTTGACTCACACTTAAGAATGAGGCATTCAAAAGCTTATTACAAGTTCTGTGTACAATATAGGGTTTTATTAATTGATGGGCATCATTTGGGAGTAATAGGTGCTAGTCAGGTTTACATTGAAGAACCCCACAAACGTCAGTATCAGCAGGTCCTTCTTTGTCTATTCAGTTTCCTCCAGTCTTTCTGTCTACTTCAGAAAGAAGACAGGGATGGATGCTTGGCTGGTAGGGATCTGGATGCTGAAGTTGGTTTTACTGTTTAAAATCTAAGTTTTCAGTATAGTATCTCTCCCCTTTTCTTCATTGTTAAACTGTCCCAGATGGTGAGAATGGAAGAGGTACAGGAATCTGGCTGTCCAACTAAAGGGGTGGAATTGAAGGAACTGCCTTTGTCTTATTTTCAGAGAGTTTCTAGCTTGAGCAATTACCTGTATCTTTAAGTTCATCTAGTAGTACCAAATATTTAGAGGGTTTTCTGGTGAGAACTGCTTTGCTTCATCATGACTCAGCATGCCTCCTTCCACGTTCTGATTTCTTAACCTACTGAGATTCTGCTCTTCCAACTAAGGAAAGCAATGCCAGTCTTCTTTTCCTCCAGACTCCCCTAATTTTTCCAAGTGATTCTCTTAGAGAACCCTTCCCCTGCATCACTTACCTTTGGGGAGGGTAAATCCTCCTCTTCCTTCCTAAGGAGAAAGGAGGGAGAACACTCCTCACAAATCCTAGGCATGAAGGCCATGACTCCTGGTCCTCCTTCCCCGCTCTATAAAGACACTGTCACATCAGGATGAGGAGGGGGGTGGTTTGCAGTAGGGCTGGCTCCCCTCATCATTTAACCATTGGGATGGGTGTCTGGTTCCCGTTACTGGTGGCTCTTTTGTGGTGCTCTTTAGAATTTGACGGTACTTAACACTATGGCCATCAACTTTGGGTCTTTAATTGCAGTTCCAGGACAAGAGGGAAAAGTTGCACTCAAAAACTGCGTAATACTCTATTGTATGGTTATCTACAAATGGACTTCACCAAATTCCCTATTGTTGGGCATTTAGGTTCTTTTAAAATTTTTTATTATGTTAAGAGTGTTACAATAAACATCCTTATACTCATTAACCATTATTATTTTCATGGTAAAATGCCCATGACTGGAATGGCTGGTGATGTGAAATGCATGTTTATAATACTTTTATTTTATGTATTATCTAGTTGCCCTGAGCTCTTGTATACTCCTCCCAGCAGTGTGAAGAGGGTTCTTTTTCTCCATACTTATGTTCGATCTGAGTGTTTTATCTTTTCCCTTATCTCTGCCATTTTGGATGAAAGAAAGGCATCTTACAGTTTTACTTCATATTTGTTGTTACTGGTAAAAAATGAACAATTTTATATATGCTTCTTGCCCATTGAGCTGTATTTTTTTATGCAGTGTGCCTGTTTGGAGCCTTTGACAGTTTTTCTATTGGGGTACTCAATTTTTTTTATCTGTCAGTTTTTTAATACATTGACAATATTAATTGTATGCCATAAATGTTGCCACTTTGTTCCTGGTTTAATATGCTTATATATTTTACTTATAATATTTTCTGAGATGCAGAAAACTTAAATTTTTGTGTATTGAGATAGATTAAGTGACTTAATTCTCTGAATCTGTTTTCTGTAAAAATGGGAAAACACACTGCCTGGTGAGGTGGGAGTGGTATAGGTAAATTAACTGCGACATAATACTTGCTCAACAGATGTTAGCTTTTTAGTTGTTCCCTGTGTGACGCATTAAAATAGTTAAGAATCATCTAGAATTTTCACTAGCATTACAAACTTACACAAAGATGTTTAAAGCAGGTATGAACCTGGATAATAAACTTAATCTTTTAAGCTAATCTAGGTAGGTAAGTTTTAATTTTTCTTTTTACTTTTCTAATTCTCATCCATAAAAAAATTAATGAACTTTGATGAATCCTCTTTAGCAGAGAAATGTGAAATCTGAGTGGAGTGTGGGAACACTAGTGTTATCTTGTAAGTCATTTGTTAAGGGATTTTGAATACACTGTTCCTGGAATCCTGGTAAGGATTCCTTTCATAGTGTCCTTATTTATTTTATATCAGTATAGACATGTCTACTGAAATCAAAATACACACTAGCTCCCTTTGCTTGTAAGACAATAGGAAGACAAGATTCCTGCCCCCCAGAAGGTCAATAGAGCTTACTTCCTGAAGTAAACTGCAAGTTGATATGGATGAGTCTGTTCAATTGTATGTATGTTACATAAAATACTTTTACAAATATTTATTTTAAGGCAACTTAACACCAATGAAAATTTTTTATTTTATATGTTGTAACTTCTGAGTAACATTTTATGATAATGTAATAGAATTCTTATAAAGATACTGTTATAATAAAAGTAATTGTGTAATTTCATGTATAATACCACCATAAATGAAATTACATATAGGAATTTCATAGGTGACATGGATGGTGTGGCCTGGCTAAAGTCTAGTGAGCCACACCTGAATATTACAGTATATTAGAGCACAGCGTAAAAAAGAAATCACCACTAAGGCAGTTTGTAAGCTATTGTTCATTCACCAAACTTGCTTTTAGAAGTGTGTCTTCTGTCTTGGTAATTTTTCAGAATGTAGTTTTCCCCCCCATATTGGGCAACATGCCTGTCCTAAGGAGAGATTAACTTTCTGAAACCCAGCAGACATCCGGGATGGCTGGCATCACTCTCTCCTTTCTGTATCTCTTGAAAAGGAGCTCACTTCCCCAACAGCTGTGCATGTGCACACCACCACCACTGGATGGGGGCATTTCCAAATGAGTTACCAAGACTGATGTTGGCAAAGCCATAAAAACATGCCCGCGCTTGACATGGGCATTGACATTTATGTTGGCTTGTGTGATTCCCTTGTACCTTTAAAATAAAGGGAAAAAAAATAAACAAATGGGACTATATCAAATTAAAAAGCTTCTTCACTGGTAAAAAAAATCATCAAAATGAAAAGGGAACTGACTGTATGGGAGAACATATTTGCCAATGATACATCAGACCAGGGTTTAATCTCCAAAATATATAAAGAACTCAAATGATTCAACACCAGAAAGACAAACACTCCAATTTTAAAAATGGGCAAAGGACCTGAACAGACACTTCTCCAAGGAGGACATACACAGGGCCCATAGATGTATGAAATGATGCTCAGTATCACCAGCCATCAGAGAGATGAAAATTAAAACTACAATAAGATACCACTTCACACCTGTCAGAAGGGCCATTGTTAATAAATCAACAAACAAGTGCTGGCAAGGATGTGGAGAAAAGGGAATCCTAGTGCACTATTGGTGGGAATGCAGACTGGTGCAGCCACTCTGGGAAACAGTATGGAATTTCCTCAGAAAACTAAAAATGGGCTGATGCAGACTTCGTCCAGCGAGGTCTGTATGTTATGGATGAGACAAACAAATTCCCACAGACTACAGAAGTCCTGTGGAGAAAAAGGGACAGTATGGCCACTCTCGGAGATGGAGAGCACCCTGACCCTTGCCTGGACTGGCTTTTATTGCTTTTCTGGGAGCAATACCTCAAGGAAGGTCTTCATTTATCATTGTCAGACAGTAATGATCAAATAATAGATAACATTCAAAGAACTATGTGGGCTTATTCTGAGTTAGGGTGAGTTAGGTAAAGTGCCATACAACTTTGGGAAACGAACTCATTTTATGCTTGGACCCTTATCAGAAAATTGAGGGCATTCTTAGCAAAG
This sequence comes from Anoura caudifer, assembly GCA_004027475.1. NCBI lineage: Eukaryota > Metazoa > Chordata > Mammalia > Chiroptera > Phyllostomidae > Anoura > Anoura caudifer. The sequence continues at coordinate 297,686 of PVKU01000762.1, read as the reverse complement.
CAGGTTTCGCAGGATTTTATGCATTCTTTCTTAGGCCTGATCATCCCGGAAAACCGCCTGTTCCTGCCCAGGGCTGCACCACCCTTCTGCATTGTTTCAGGCATAAGTCAGGTGGTGGAAGTAAGGCAGCCAAGAGATTAGGAGACTTCTTGCAGACTGAATGAGGACTCAGGCTATATCAAAGCTAAGGGGTGAGGGTCCATCACCCCCTTTTTCTGTAGCCTCCCAAGTCCTTCCCAAGGGCCCCTTCATGACCATGCCTGTCTTAGGTCATCGCTCCCTTGAGGAATCTTACCCATCATTGGCTAACCAGTCATCCATCTGAGGCCAAACAGGGTGAAGTAAAGGGGGCAAAGGCTGTACCCCTGCCAGGAAGATAAGCTTTGTCTCCTTAGTGGTTTATGGTACCAAGGTCTCTTTACTCAACCTTAGCCATGGGGGGTTACAGCCTCTGAAACCAGGCAGGGTGGTTCCCAACAATGGACCTGCCTTTTGACCCAGCAATTCCACTCCTGGGAATATCACCCTAAGAATCCTGAAATACCAAGTCAAAAGAACCTATGCACCCCTATGTTCATAGCAGCACAATTATAACAGGCAAGTGTTGGAAACAGCTTAAGTGCCCATCAGTACATGAATGGATTACAAAACTGATGCATTTACACAATGGAATACTATAAAGACTATAAAGCACAAAGAAAGAAGAAGGAATTCCTACCCTCTGAGACAGCATAGAAGGAACCGGAGACTATTAAGTGAAATAAGCCAGTCAGCAAAAGACAGATACCATATGATCTCACTTATAAGAGGACACTAATGAATAAAATAAATCAATGAGTAAAACAGGACCAGAGACATGGAAACAGAGGAAAGGGGGGACAAGGGGAATGGTGGAAAGAAGGAGAAGGGATTAGTTGAAGAACATGTATGAATGACCCATGGACATGACAACCATGTGGGATGGATTGTGGAAGCAGGGGGTGAGCTGGATGGAGGAGGGCAAAGGGGAAAAATTGGGACAACTGTAATAGAATAAACAAGAATGAAAAATTGTTTTTCTGTCTCTGTACTTACTTTCTGCAATGTCTTTTTATTATCTTAATATAGTTCTGTTCAAATGTTGTACAAGTCTTTATGTAAGTCAAATAACATACCCCCTACAAAGTTAAGCATTGCAAATAGTATTTTTAAAAATTTTTTATTTATTTATTTTTAGAGAGAGGGGAAGGGAGAGAGAAAGAGAGGGAAAAAAATACCAATGTATGGCTGCTCCTCACATGCTCCCCACAGTGGGGACCCAGCCCACTGCCCAGGCATGTGCCCTGCCTGGGAATCGAACTGGCAGCCCTGTAGTTTGCAGGCTGACACTGAATCCACTGAGCCATACCAGCCAGGACTGCAAATAGTATTTTTAAGATCCTTTGAGGTGGAATGGTTATTACTTGGAATATAACAATTCCAAACTCTTCATAATGACTGTGTGCTTCGTTGCACTTTAAAAGCATTTGCTGTAGAACGGTTGAAGAATTAAGTGTTTGTATGTTAGATGCCTGCCCCTGATAATTATTTCTAGGGAGATATTAGTTTGGTTTAATTTAAGCTCAGTTTAAAGAGAAAATAATTTACCATATTAATTTTCAATGAGATTTTATTAAGATGGATGTCCAGAATTGAGTTTGATTTGCTTCTGCACCTAGATAAGAGTGATTTCTGTGCCAAAATTAAGCATATTGGCAGATCATTCTAAGTTTGTATGTAGATAAAGTTGAAATAAACTTCCGTTTTCACTTGAAGTTTTTTTTTAAACATTTATTTCTCCTGCCAGTTATTTTACTTTATTGACTGTTAATTTATCAACTCCTCTTGAAAAAAAGGTGAGAGGAATAAAAGGCCATAGTATTATCACATTTATATATGTGGGTTCCCTAAACCATATGGTGATTTTTAATTAGAATACAAAAGAGTCTCTGACGAGACTAACTGCACAGTAGCTGCAGTGGTGGGCGTTACAGATGGAGAGAGTTTTCAACCAGGACACTCTTGAGAGAAACTCTGTGGTTTATAATTGTCCTTCTACTCAAAATCTGATAAAATTATTGATGTGCAGATCAAGTTGGTATTTTGAAGCTGGTAATTTAATTCTGGATACTGATCTTCTCAGTCAGTGGCTTGACTTGATTTTTTAAAAAAAAGCAGCTTCAATATTTAATTTCACATGTAGCCTCTCAGTAGAGATTTCAAAGGACACTTTGCTGGATGCTTGACTGCCTTGTCTATTTGCTCTTGTTTTGCATGCAAGAGAGAGCCAGAAGCCTTTCTTCTCATTGTGTACACATAGTATTAATGGATTTACTCTGACTGTATCGTCTCATTACTGGAAACAGCCAGAAGCACAGAAGTCTTTCAGTGTATGCAAATAAGGCAGAATCATCTACCTGAGAGTTAATATTCTCTGCTTTTAAGTGTATTCTAAATCTAATGTTTGTATTTAGAGCATAACATCCTGTTCTCTTTTTTTATGGGCAAAAAGCTAAGCAGGCTCCGGCAGCTGTTTGATGTTGGCTTCAAGTGTTATTAATTTCATATTCTATTATTCTTTTCACTGTAGCACAAGTGAAGCTGATGTGGAGGCTGTCATGGATAAGTTGTTTGATGAGCTGGCTCAGAAACAAAATGATTGTACGTAAGTTAATTTCTCTTGAAAGAGAATACATTTAGAACACAATGCCCAATCTCCACTGACCAATTAATAAGTTCCATTGCTGTATATGGGTTGATGCCACGCTCAAGTGGCAGTCATTGTATCAGCATTTTGTCTAATTTATGTGTTGAATCATGTGCTATTATTCATCAAGCTATGCATTTCCTATCTGTAAGAGATGAATTTTATAGTAATTATCCAGACAAGATTGAGTCTTTGTTCATGTTCCCATAGTAACTAGACCAAGGATTCTAAAAGTGCAAGGCAGAGAGCTGTGGCTGAATAAAGCCTGTGGAACCGTGGCCGACTGCACGTTTGAAGAGCTGTGTGAGAGAGTAAGTATCCAGACACGTCCAGACTCATTGGCCTTTCCACATGTTAAAACACTTCATATTTTCCTCTCTGCTTGTTTTGGATTTTAAAATACTATTCACAGAGTCGGAACTGATTTAAAAGTCTCATTAAGGGAAATACTTATCTGTATATGCCATGTGCTTTTATAGGTATTGGCACAAAATTTGCACTTGGACTGTAAAACAAAAATTAGAAATATAGAGAGAACTGTCAACTGTTGCTGGAAACAAAACTAAAATCAGTATTAGGAATATTTTATAAAAGTGAAACAAGATAATAATTATTTTTTAATTGAGGTGAGGTTAGTATGTGGGGGGAGGAAGTTGAAGTAATATTACCATGATCCAAGGAAGTATGACAAAAGCATTTCTGTTCCTTGTTCTTATTACCCCTCTATTATCACCGTATTATCTGGCCTGTTTGTGCCAGCGTCAAAGAAAACATATTTATAACTGTGATATCTGTGTTATGTAATGATATATTCAACAGAGAAAAATGTACATATACACATACATTCATATAAATGAGAAAGACCTTGATTGCACATTCATTATAGATATGAGTTCTGTCTTTTAAAAACTCTGAAATTCTCAGTACTTAATGGATATTCAATATATTTATTGACTGTAAATCTTGAGAAAAGCAAATCCAAATTACACATACCTTTAAGCATAATAACTCAATTGTTTTGTATAAATTATCATTCCAGCTGATCTCTGATTTGCTTTGATGTTTAGGTAACTAAAAAACAATTGTTTTTCAGTAAGGGGAAGAAAAAAGTCTTCATGTATACCTGCCATCCATTTCATGACTATTTCTCTTAAAAGCTGGCTAGTGACTTAATTACTTCTAACCAATGTACATTTGTCATTTTTAAACAAGTGAGATGAATCCAATTTACAATTGTTCTTATAGAAATAAAGTACTTCAAAACCAATAAGGTTTAGGATCATCTGACAGGGGATAATGTCAATCTCTGTTAGGGAAAGTCATTCTGGCTGATACAGACCCTTCACACTTCTACTGGATCAATCTTTTAAAGAAAAAAAAAGATTTAATTTATTTACTTTTAGAGAGAGGGGAAGGGAAGAGAAAGGTAGAAAAACATCAGTATGTGGTTGCCTCTTACACATCCCATACTGGGGACCTGGTCCACAACCCAGGTATGTGCCCTGAGTGGGAATTGAACCAGCAGCCCTTTGGTTTGCAGGCTAGCACTCAATCCACTGAACCACACCAGCCAGGTCTATTGGATCAATCTTATCAAGGTTGTTATAACCCAATATCTCTAGACAAAATTTTATTAAGGCTTGCATTTAAGTTTTACATACTTTGCCAGAGAAACAAACTTGAGAAAAATATTGTATGTCCAAAAGATAAAGCTCCTCCTCCTTCCACCAAAGGGTCCTGGTGAAGAGGTGGGAAGGACAGACCCATTGTATCTGGGAGTAGTAAAGTAAAGACAGTCTCTTGGAGCACATACTGAGTAGATAAAAAATACAGTGTTTATGTGTGTTTTTAATGTGCTCATGACTTCGGGAGACTTAGTACCAGGAAAAGGCTGCTCAACAGGGACCAAAATCTTCAGTCTGTGGTTTGGAGACAGTGGAGAAGATTAAGTGGAACTTTATCTTGAAAAATAAAAATAATACATAAAAGTTAGTCACTTTTATCTTATTTGACAAAAATGTAGATTATAATAGCACTATATATAAATTCCTTAGAATAGCAGTGAACGAATTACTATTTATTTATTTTAAAAATTTATTGATTGCTTTTTTTTGAGAGATAAAAAGAAGCATCAGTTTGTTGTTCCACTTATTTATGCATTCATTGGTTGCTTCTTATAAGTTTCCTGACTGGGAATTGAACCTGCAACCTTGATATATCAGGACAGCACTCTAACCAACTGACCTACCCAACCAGGGCCAAATTATTATTTATTTTTGGCATAACTCTCTAGACAAAGTTTTAAGTTGATAAGTTAGTATATCTCACACTTCATGATTTGGTTGTTCAGCTAAATAGAAAATCATTTTTACAAAAACCTTTAAGGATTTATTTCCTGAGTTTCTTTAAAATCTTTTAATACATGAAAATTTCAATTAGTTTCTTTTAAAGTTTTGTTGATTTCTTTTCTTGCTCAAGTTGGCAAGAACTTCATTGGTTGGTGGCTTTGCATGGGTAGGTTTTCTTTTTATCTGCATTGTAATTGTGTGACGTTCGCTACATCCGATAAGCATGGAATGGCTGCCAAAAGATACCGACCTGATGGCTGGGCTTAGGTACTAGCCCTAGGCTGTGAGGGATGTTTGAGGACAAGCTACTTTTAAGGGTCAGTGCATTTGCGACTGTTTTCTTGTTATGATAATTTTGTATTTCTTTGCAACTTTATAACTGTGGCAATGCAGATATTGAATACTTACATGAAGAAGACTCTTGAAATCATTCAGCTTCAGATGTAACCTAACCTCTTCATTAGTTATAATGATTTTATGAGCCATGCTAAGTAGTTGCCAAAAACCATTCAGTAAAGGGGAAAAAAACATATTTAACCCAAGGTAAAGAAGTTGGTGTGTCTGTAACAGTTCCAGCTTTGGATCATGTGTTCTAGCTCTGGGAGGCTCTTGAAGCCCCAGGCTCATCCCACCCCAACTCCTGACACCAGCATGAAAAAAAGCTTTGGCAAGGTATGGATGGGTTAATAGTCTGTAATGATTATTTTTTCACCAGGGTTCCTCCCAAGGAAAAATTATACACACACACACACACACACACACACACACACATTAGATAGAAACTAATCTGTTTGTATATTGATAGGGAAAAGAAGATTTTGAGTATAAACCCTTGATGTATGCTGTGAGTACACTAAAAAGGCCCAGGACATTCCTTTCCTTGCACACCTCTCTCTCCTGTCTGCTTCAAGCATGTAACCTCAGCTGTGGAGCCCCGCAGGTTAGCACGTAGCCTGTTGGTGTCACTGGGCTTCTCTTTCTTTGCAAATTTGCAGTTTCACATTGTTGGGCTCAGACAAGCAGTCCCAGTCAGGAGACCCTGCATCCCTGGTATAGTAATAGCAGCAAACATTGCCACTTGCCAGGCATCATTCTAAGCACTTTTTACTATATTAACTCATTTTATATGTAAAATAGGTAGACACTATTATTGTCCTCATTTCATAGGTGGACAAATTGAGGCAGAGATGGATCTTCAGTTACTTTCCCAAGATCACACAGCTAGTAAGTGGCAGAGCCACGGTTTTGAACTTCTTGGTAGTCTGGGGAATAAGACTGTGCTTTTAATCACTACACTGTATCTGAAAATGTTCTGGACAAGTTACAGCAAGTTACATTAATTATATCAAATTACATTAATATAATTCTGGTTCTACCATGAAACATAATCAGATACTTTGTGAATTCACACATTTGAATAAGCTTTGATCCTTTCATGGATCATGAAGCTGGGTATGGAATAGAGATTCAGTCTGAGAGCCCGGGTGTGCTGAGAACCTTAGTACAGAACTATTCAACCCCTGTGCCTTGGCAAATCCTTGGGAATGGGCACAGCTATTGACGCCTCTGACCTCCTGAAGGCTGCATAGGGCCTCTACCTCCAGGCTGGGGACATTAAGCCTTAGGCAGCTTCATTCCTTTACTCCTTAATAAAAATGTTATCATGTTCGCTCCCTGCCATGATTCGAAAAAGGTTGGGAAGCCCTGATTTAAACTGTGGACAGGTAAGGGAGAGTATGTCTGGGTGGTCCTAGTTCCCTGTCACTCCTTCTGTATCAGAACAGAGGTAAAAGGGAAGTGAAGCAGATTCATCTCTGTGGGCATGACATGAGCTTTTAGGTTTCCATGCTGTACCTAGACACAGTTACTTGGCAAAGCCGTAGAGTAATGGAGAATTAAGAAATACGATTGTTTAAGTAAGTGGTTCTCAAGAGTCCTTGAGGTCAAAACTCTCTGTAATAATACTAGGTCACTTTTGCCTTTTTCACTATGGTGACATTTACAATAATGGTACAAAAGCCATGGTGGGTTAAATTACTGGAGCCTTAGCAAAATCAAGGCAGCAGCAGTAATCCATAGTATATTCTTCATTGCCCATGTAATCATTGTAAAAAAAAAATCTAGTTTCATTTAACAATGTCATTGAAGAAGCAATAAAAATTATTAACTTTGTTAAATAGCAACCCTTGAGAACGTGTCTTCTTAGCATTCTTCATGAGGGAAGTCCACAGAAAGCACTTCTGATATGTATCGAGTACACTTACAGTCCCAAGGAAAAGCACCTGTGCAGTTGTTTGAGTTGCTAGCTGAACTAGCCACTTTTTTCAAGCAATGCCATTTTTACTTGAAAGAATGAGGGACACGTGGACTTCCGGCCAAGATGGAGGTGTAGCTGGACATTCTGTGCCTTCTCTCACAACCAAGATTAAGGACAACAAAAACATAGAACTAAAAAAAAGAAAAGAAAACCCAACCAGGACAGAGAGAAAATTGAATTGTGTGGGAGTTCAACAACAACAATTCACCCAGATGGGTAAGAGGGGTGGAGTCAGCGGCCAGGGGAGTCCGAGGCTGGTAGAGTCAGATCATGGCGGGATAAGCCAGTGGTGGTCCTGGGCGCACAGTCACTCCACCCGCACAAGGCAGCCAAGCAGACCGTGGACACACATTTGAGCATAGATAAACCCGGGGAAAACGGGCAGCAAGACAGACTGTGCAATGCAGGGCCCCAGCGCTGGGAAGTGAAGCCTAAAAGCACCCATTGAAAATACTTGTAGTGGCTGAGGTACTGGGAGGGAGTCCCAGCCTCACAGGAGAGTTCGTTGAGGAGACCCACAGGGTCCTGGAGTGTGCGCAAGCCCACCCACATGGAAATCAGCACCAGAGGGGTCCAGTTTGCTTGGGGGAAGCGGCAGAAGTGACTGAAATCTGGCAGAGAGTGGAGCAAGCGCCATTGTTCCCTCTTGGACCCTGCCCCCACATCCAGCATCACAACCCAGAGACTGAGCCTTAGGTGTTCACCAGGCCCTGCCCTGGTAAATGCCTAAGGCTCCGCCCTTCATACGTAACAGGCGCGACCAGACAAAAACAAAAAAAAACAAAACCAAAGATGGCTCAAAAGGGAGAATAGACCAGGGCCCGGAGCTAATTCATCTGACTGACCAGGAGGTGGTCAGCCTATGAGATGCAGAGCTCATAGCGCTGGTAGACAACCTATCAGAAGCACAGTTCAAAGCTCTGGTGATTAGGAAGCTCACAGAATTGGTTGATTTTGGTCGCAAATTAGAGGAACAAATGGAGGCTACAATAAGTGAAATGAAGAAAAATGCACAGGGAACCAATAGCGATGGGAGGAAAACTGTGACTCAGATCAATGGAGTGGACCAGAAGGAAGAAAGAAACAACCAAACAGAAAAGAAGGAAGAAAAAAGAATTCAAAAAAAAATGCAGAGAGGCTTAGGAACCTCCAGGACATCTTTAAACGTCCCAACATCCGAATTATAGGGGTACCAGAAGGGGAAGAAGAAGAGCAACAAGTGGAAAACTTATTTGAACAAATAATAAAGGAGAACTTCCCCAATCTAGCAAAGGAAATAGACTTCCAGGAAACTCAGAGAGTCCCAAAGAAGGTGGACCCAAGGAGGAACACACAAAGGCACATCATAATTACATTAGCCAAGATTCAAATGAAGGAGAGAATTCTAGAAGCAGCAAGGGATAAAGGCAGAGTCACGTACAAAGGAGTTTCCATCAGACTGTCAGCTGATTTCTCAAAAGAGACCTTCCAGGCAAGAAGGGGCTGGAAAGAAGTATTCCAAGTCATGAAAATCAAGGACCTACATCCAAGATTGCTCTATCCAGCAAAGCTATCATTTAGAATGGAAGGGAAGATAAAGCACTTCTCAGATAAGGTCAAATTAAAGGAGTTCATCATCACCAAGCCCTGATTATATGAAATGTTAAAGGGACTTATCTAAGAAAAAGAAGATAAAAAATAGGACAGTAAAAAGACTGCAAACTCACAGATAATAACAACCACACCTAAAACAAAAGGAAACTAAGCAACCAACTAGAACAGGAGCAGAAACACAGAAATGGAGATCACGTGGAGGGTTAGCAACAGGGGAGTGAGAGGAGGAGAGGGGGGAAAAGGTACAGAGAATAAGTAGCATAGACAGTGGGTAGAAAATAGACAGGGGGAGGGCAAGAATAGTGTGGGAAAAGTAGAAGCTAAAGAACTTATAAAACATGGACATGAACTAAAGGGGGGGAATGTGGGTGGGAGGGGGTGTGCAGGGTGGAGGGGAATGATGGGAGACAAATGGGACAACTGTAATAGCATAATCAATAAAATATAATTAAAAAAAGAAAGAATGAGGGACAAACTATGGCTATTCAAGCTTAGCAGATATTTTCTTGCAAATGAATGAAGACTGTTACTTTGAGAAAAACAACTAAGAGTAGTTGCTGCCAGTGACAACATTTGAGCAAATGAGTGAAAATTAGAATTTGGAACACTTGTTGCCACTACCACGAACTTGACAGCTTCCCAATTTTCGTGCATTTTTTTTCTCATAAGATTGATGGTGATATTAACAAATGCAACATTTTGACATTGTATAATTAAACATGTCAGCATGTAGAAGATCTACATAACTTATTGAACCAATATTTTCTAGCAACCATTGCAAAATCATACATGACAAAACATTCATTTAAAGTGCAAGAAAGTCTAACAGAGTTTTAATGTAACCGAATTTTAAAAATACACTGATATTATTGAAGATTCTACTATGCAACTTAACATTTTAAAAACAATTTCTTGTCAAGTTTTAAGCAATTTTAAAATAAATTCTATTTTTTAGAACAGTTTTAGTTTTACAGGAAAATTGAAGAAAATAGTACAGAGAATTTACATATCCTCCCAAATTCAGCTTCCTATTAATGACATCATACATCAGTATGGTGCATTTGTTACAATTAATGAACCAGTATTGATACATTGTTGTTAACTTAAGTCCTTATTTCATTCGGATTTCCTTCGTTGGTACATAATGTCCTTTTCTGCTCCAGGGTCCCATCCAGAATTCCACATTACCTTTAGTCGTTCATTATGTTTCCTTAGGTTCCTTCAGCTGTGGCAGTTTCCCATGCTTTCCTTATTTACAGTGATCTTGACAGTTTTGAGTACTGAGGAGTACTGGTCAGTTATTTTGCAGAACATCCTTCAGTTGGGATTTATCTGATGTTTTTCTCATGATTAGACTGAAATTATGGGCTTTGGTGAGGAAGACCCCATAGGTCAAATACTATTTTCAAACATCATATCAAGAGTACATATTATCAACCTGACTTATCACTGTTGATGTTAACACACTGGTCTGAGTTGTGTTTTTCTGGTTTCTCCACTATAAACTTACTCTTTTCCCCAGCTTTCTGTAGTGTGCTCTTCGGAAGGAAGTTCTTACTGAGTTTTCATGTAGCAAAGAATAGCCACCATTATCTGATAAGGCTACTAAAATACTTTCCCCTTTTCCAACTGTGTATCTGTGTGAGGTCAGGTTTTCTTATATACTCCAACCAAAACAACATATCATGATAGATTGAATGTAGAAGCAGATATAAGAATTCTGCTCTCTTCTGCAAGGCAGGCATTAATATGATTTGCAACAAATGCAAAACAATGCCAGTCTTCTTACTAAATTATTTTCATTTTGGAAAATATAATGATTTTCATTAAAATGTTATTTATGTTAATTTGATGGGTTATATGTAATGGCTTTATCATTTGTTTAAAAGATTTTATTTATTTTTAGAGAGGGGGAAGGAAAGGAGAGAGAGGAGGAAAGGAATATCAATGTATGGTTGCCTCTTGTGCTCCCCCTACTGGGGACCTGGCCCACAACCCAGGCATGTACCCTGACTGGGAATCAAACCAGCGATCCTTTGGTTCCCAGGTCTGTGTTCAATCCACTCAGCTACACCAGCCAGGGCTATCATTCTTATTTCAAGTAAATTAATAAATATTTTTTAAATTTCCTATTTTAATTTCTAATACAATATATGTGAGGAGAGATAACCCATATAAACAGAAAACTCTTTGGGTTCTTCAATATGAGGGTAAAGGGATCCTGAACCAAAAGGTTTAAGAACCACTTGCTTTAGGGTTAACTTTTGTGGACCAAAATGAAAGAATCCTATTCAAAGAAAGCAAGCAAAAACAGAATTCTAAAGGCTTAATGAGTAAACCAACTATACCTAAATTTTCCTTATTGAGAAATGTAATTTTTACACCTGCAGAAAATTGTTTCCTCAACTGATAACTGTGCTCACAAGTAACTATTTGCAAGAGTAGTTTGTTATTTGTGTCGTAAAAATAATGATAGGTGGCCAGGTGTGTTTGTAAAAAGTCTGAGCAAAAAAATATATCAATTGATGCATATGCATGGGTCTACACATTGTTCACTGTCAACTTCATGTTCATTAGCTTTCTTCTTTGGTTCTTAGTATTCAAGGAAAGTAGGTACATCACATACACATTTTGCCTTCATCTGTTTATTAATCTTGATTATATCATAGTTTATATATCATTAAGACTTAAACTGTACTGAACAGTAAGTATCTCTTGGAGAGTTGTTAAGAGACATTTCCCTTATCTTTCTGTTTTATGCTTTATTTCATTTGATGTATTCCAAATGAAACTACTTGTTGGAAACTACTTCTGGATTATGCGCTGTTTCCTACTCTCTCAATAAATATTGTACTAAAGGATGAATAGCTTTTATCTTTACTATTTGGCCAAGAGTTAAGTCTTTTGGTGTTTGCATGCCAACAGTGGTGATTTTCATCCAGAGAATGAGGGCATTCATCACTAGAGGTAAGGTGGCCCACGAATTTCCTTGGCCCTTTACCTTCCCAACAGCGTTGCTGATCTCTGGTGGCCATTTCTCAAATATGCTGATCTCTGGCAGTACTGTGTCCAGAAGAGGCAGGCAGCCAGCACAGGGCACAGGTAGAGCAGAAGTGAGATGGAACCGAGATGAGTAGAGAAAGGGTTAGATTCTTGTAGGGAGGAATGTGAATCCAGTGTCAAAAATGAGCCCTGAATCTTTTTTGTGCTCTCTTTCCTTGCCCACGTTCCTACTCAATGCCTAAGGGGAAGAGTCATAGTCTTAGTCTTGAAAAGCACCTTGGAAGTCATCTCATCTATCAATTAAACCAATCCTGAATCCTCCTACAAACTCTGGTCTTTCAGTTGCTTTGCAGTGCCAATTTGGGGGATGCTATTGACTGTGTGAGAAGGAACATAAGATACAGGCAGTTAGATATAAAATTTCAACATACATACCTTGACCTAGACTGCTTTATATAGGCCCTCAATATTATAAGAAAGATTTTTGGAAAAAAACTTCCTAATTGACTTATACCATAATACTTAAAACATAAGATGTATACTAGTAATTTTTTATTAATGATTTTATTTATTTATTTTAGACAGAGGGGAAAGGAGGGAGAAAGAGAGGGAGAGAAACATTCCTCTTTTGTGTGGTTGCCTCTCACACATCCCCCACTGGGGACCTGGCCTGCAACCCAGGCATGTGCCCTGACTGGGAATTGAACCATGTGACACTTTGGTTCGCAGGCCAGCACTCAATCCACTGAGCCACACTAGCCAGGGCTATACTAGTAATTTTTACCTGAATTTATTTAATTATTCTGAAATTTTGTAAATAAAAGAAAAATAGAATTCTCTGCAAGGTTGGAGTTGAACTGAAGGATCAGGTTTTACTAATTGTTGATGATGGTTTGTATCCTCCAAGGAAATAGCTATATGTTGGGTTAAAAGTTGTTGATGTGTTTTGTATTTTACTATTTTAAAGGAAAAAGAAAAGAAGACTTAGATAAATGTCCATAAAAGAGGGGCTAGATTAGAAATTTGAAAATGTAGCCACTTAGAATAAATGTGGTCATTTCCATGATGAAAAGTAGGGTGAAGAAGAATCAGAAGGAATGGAGAAAAACTGGGTTCAGAGAATACCTTCCTACTTCTTTCACATGGGGGGTTTCCTGTACAAGACACATTGTGAAGCTGGACAGTGTTGTTCAGTTTCTGTTCCCAAACCAGGGCAAGAACAGCTCCTTAGGTGCTGTAGCCTGTGGCTACAGACTTTAAACTCTGCAAGGCGCATACTGCTCAGACTCAGCTTCCTGAAGCTTCTCTGAGGGACAAAACTGGCTCTTATGTTCTGTGAATATATTTACTTGTGCTGGTAACTAGAATGGTTTAAAAGCATGTCTGGTCCCTGTCCTGGTGGAGAAAGTGCCTAGCAATTCCCAGAGGGTATCAAGGGAAGAACAAGTGTGCTAAGATCTGTATACCTTCAATATGTCCTCTGTCTTAGGAGTAAAATTATTTTGAGAATCAGATCTAGTAGTAGAAGTAGATACAACTCTTTATATTCCTTTTAAGATCATTTATCTAAGAAAGTATGACAAAGTAATATTTAATATTTGTGTCAGTATTTGGGAGGAATGTGCCATTTGCCCACTCAGACAGGGATTAAGGAGCATGAACCTCATTTTTAACATTGAAGTAGTCATTAGCTTTTTTAAATTAGAATTTGCTTTAAATTTTTAAGTGAATGATATTACTTGGATTTAATAATACATGTATCACAGCTTTAAACAATAATTGGGAATAGTTCTCTAAACATAAGGCCTATATGATGAAATGCTTGGTAAAGTGTTAGGAAAATCTAGGCTAACCAATAGATATGACTATAAAACACATTAAAGCTAGTCGTTTGACTTTTTTTTTTTTTTCAATAGCTTTAACACTGCTGGCTTTTCTGATGCTCACTTGGCAACTGGCACTTTTTTAGTAGAAAAAAAATTTTATCAAATAAAAATTGATTTGTAATTTTCAAGTTTTTCTGTTCCCACCATAAAGTACATGATTTGATATACTTCATAGAATGTTCCCCTTAGATTACATCAGTTGACTCAAATTTAGCAATTATTTAGCATATTGCTAATTAGAATATTTAATAAGATATATCCCATCACATATATTATTACTTTAAGATATGTTTTATAAGAAAAAGTTTGAGAATTGCTATAATATACTATTTCTGTTTCTTAAATTTGGTGAAGATACTATTGAGTTAGACAAAAGATTTTGAGGAAAAGCTAGAAATGAGCCGTAACATCAAGAAATTAGACTTCCAACAAAGATGAAGGTGTAGGTAGATTTTTGCCTCCTTGCACAACCAAAAGAAGGATAACAACCAATTTAAAAATAAAAAATAACCAGAACTGCTACAAATTTGAACTGTATGGAAGTCTGACAACCAAGGAATTAAAAAGAAACATTCATTCAGACTGGTAGGAGGGCCGGAGATGGGCAGCTGGGGTGGCAAGGAGGCAGCTGGTGTACCAGGTTGGGCAAATCAGTGGCTGGTGGAGTAGATGGTCCCACATTTGCATGCGGATAAACCAGGAGGAACAACTAGGGAGTGAGACAGACTGCACAACTCAGGGTTCCAGTGCAGGGAAATAAAGCCTCAAACCTCTGGCTGTAAAAACCTGTGGGGGTTGCAGCAGTGGGAGAAACTCCCAGCCTCACAGGAGGGTTTGTTGGAGAGACCCACAGGGTCCTAGAATGTACACAAACCCACCCACCTGGGAATCAGCACCAGAAGGGCCCAATTTGATTGTGCGTAGCAGGGGACGTGACTGAAAGACAGCCAAGAGCTGAGCAAGCACCATTGTTCCCTCTCAGATCCCTCACCCATATACAGCATCACAACACAGTGACATGGCTTGCCCCAGTGAATACCTAAGGCTCTGCCCCTTACAATGTAACAGGCACTTGGAGACAAAAAATATATATATATGGCCCAAATGAAAGAAGAGATCAAAACTCCAAAAATAAAACTATGCAATGAAGAGATAACCAACCTATCGGATGCACAATTCAAAGCACTGGCAATCAGGATGCTCACAGAAATAGTTGAGTATAGTTGCAAAATAGAGGAAAAAGTGAAGGCTATAGAAAGTGAAATAAAGAAAAATATACAGGGAACCAACAGTGATGGGAAGGAAACCAGGACTCAAGTCAACAATTTGGAGCAGAAGGAAGAAATAAACATTCAACCATAAAAGAATGAAGAAACCCAAATTCAAAAAAAGGAGAGGCTTAGGAACCTTTGGGACAACTTTAAACACTCCAACATCCAAATCTTTGGGGTGACAGAAGAAGAGGAGGAAGAGCAAGAAATGGAAAACTTATTCAGGAAAATAATGAAGGAGAACTTCCCCAACCTGGCAAATGAAATAGACTTCCAGGAAGTCCAGGAAGCTCAAAGTCCCAAAGAAGTTGGACCCAAGGAAACACACACCAAGGCACATCATAATCACATTACCCAAGACTGAAGATAAGGAGAGAATCTTAAAAGCAGCAAGAGAAAAGGAGACAGTTACCTACAAAGGAGTTCCCATAAGACTAGCAGTTGATTTCTCAAAAAAAAAAAAAAAAAAAAAAAAAAAAAAAAAAAAAAAAAAAAAAAAAAAAAAAAAAAAAAAAAAAAAAACAAAAAACCTTGCAGGCAACATGGGGCTGGAAAGAAGTATTCAAAGTCATGAAAGGCAAGGACCTACATCCAAGATTACTCTACTCAGCAAAGCTATCATTTAGAATGGAAGGGCAGATGAAGTGCTTCCCAGATAAGGTAAAGTTAAAGAAATTCATTATCACCAAGCCCTTGTGATATCAAATATTAAAGGGACTTATCTGAGAAAAAAAAGATGATCAAACTATGAACAGTAAAATGACAACTAACTCACAACTATCAACAACTGACCCTAAAGCAAAAACACAAACAAACTAAGCATACAACTTGAACAGGAACGGAATCACAGAAATCGAGATCACATGGAAGGTTATTAGTGGGGAGGGGAGAATGGGGGTAAAGGTACAGGGAATAAGAAGCATAAATGATAGGTACAAAATAGACAGGGTATAGGAAATGGAGAAGCCAAGGAACTTATATGTATGACCCATGGACATGAACTCAGGATGCAGAATGCTGGTGGGAGAGGGGTGCAGGACAGAGGGAAACAAAGGGGAGAAAAAAATGGTACAGCTGTAATATCATAATCAATAAAATATATTTAAAAAATAAAAAAGAAAATGATAAGATTCCCATATATTTTAGGGTCAAATATTACTTAACTCTTATATCTTTGATTGTTAATCAAGAAATATATGTTATGTAAGATTCTCCCCTCCACCAAGATCATTACATTGATTTCAGTGATCAACAACTATTTAAGTGCTTCTGTATCTGTATGCCGCTGTATTATAAGGAATGCAAAGGAAGTGTAAGAAGTTTCTTTCAAAGAGTTTACAGTTTATAAAGGAAATAACATGAACCCAATACCAGATAGTGTAGTAGAGTAGAAAGAGGCCCAACTGTGTCAGGAAATATAAATTCCAGTCTTCACTCAGATACTGTACTGTGTAGCCTTAGTCAGGTCACTTAACCTCTGTGGGTCCAAGTACCTCATTTCTAAAATGCATGATGTGATCAGCTATCACAGTCTATTTTAAAGAGCTGTGTTCACTAGTTAAGTATATATCATGAGTGCATCAGGAACTAAATGTAAGGATAGTAAGGACTGGGAAGGTTCAGAGGAAACATGAGATATAAGGAGGAAATAAACCGGTCTTGACATTGAAAGGTGAGTAGAATTTAGATGAACAGACTGAAGGTATTTCAACCATGATCTGCAGCCAAGCACCAAATGTTTCAGGAGGAACAGAAGATACTTGCTTAGTGACAGCAGAGCACATGTTGGAGAGAAAAGGGCAGTAAGAATGAAAATCTCAAATACATACTTTGTAAAAACTAGACTTCTTACCATGATCTCCAGAATCATTTTAGGTTTTGAACAGGAACATGGTACATAATGTAAGAAATGTTTTAGGAAGATTAATGGGGCAGTGTACTCTAGGAAAAGTTGTAGCTTCCACCACTATGTTACAGTGCATCAGCAAATAGTATCTCCTCTTGGGAATGCCCTCCTTTCAGGAAGGAAATTTAGTTAAATAAACCAACATGCTACCTATTTGTTTAAATTATCTTTTACGCAGGGTAACAGAGAAAGCTTTACCTTTTCTATATTTTGTGGCACTGCTCCCAGTCATTCAACTGAGTACTTAATGGAGAGCTGGCATAGTTCTCAGTGCTATAGTGGGTATGAAGATCAATAAGAATCAGTCTCCACACTTACACAGTCTTAATTTAAAAGAGAAAATGCAGTCAGTACCTAGATCACTAGAACGTGAGGCAGATTATAGTGAGCACTGCAGGATCAGTATGACCATAATGCTGTGAGTAAACAGAGAAACTGGGCCTTGGAGCCTGGAGCGTTGGAGAATCTGCTGGTGCGTGGGAGGTGGGGGAGGCTGTGAGGGGTGGTTTTTTCATTATTTCTAAGAATAGGACATCGAGAGAGCAACCTTAGTGATCCCTTCCTCCTCTGAGGGTTTGTTTTTATGAAGAACACAGAGGTAGGAAATTAAAGAGTGTATTCAGAGAAGTGAAGACTCAGGAGGGTTCTACTTCCATTAATGACAGAGTAGATCCTATTTGACTAAGTTACCTGTAGATCACAACTATAACTCTGAAAAAAGTAAAAAAACTATCTGGAAGGCACTGTCTTGGTTGCTATATGTTGAGCAAACAAAAACAGGGAGAAAGTGGAGTATAGTCCACACTTGGAAGAAAGGATTGACACTAATGAATTTCTGATTTTTTATAGGGTTGTTTTTGGTGTTGGTTTTTGGTTTTTGCCTGAGAACAATATATTATAGTTGGCCTCATATGGGATATATAAAACTCAGTAGAGACCTGAACTGCTTCTTGCTTAAGGGACCAGAGCAGCTGGAAAATACAGGAGAAATCATGGAAAGGAGAGAGCCACAGAGAAGGAGCCCAAAATTCTTTATAGAAACTGCTCGAATTCTGGACTGACCTGCAAACTACCTGTGGACAGTGAAGGCTAAAAATAACTGAACAGAGATTTCAGTTCCTGCTTATTTCATAGGAGACAGAATTTGGAGTATGGAACTAACTAAGTTATTAACCTGCTAAGATAGCAACAATAACAAAAAATCAATATTCTTTGGTAGAATATAACAGAATCCAAAGTCTCCACAACATCGTTTGCAATATCTAGAATGCAATCCGAAATGACCAGATGTATGCAAACACAGGCCAATCTGACCCATTGTAAAAGAGAAGAGATAATCAATGGAAACTGATCATGAGATGACAGATGTTGGAATTAGAGGCAAGAATTTTTAAGTAGTTTTGACATCTATAATAACCTTGAGTTATTATACTGAGAATGAACAAATGGGAAGTCTTAGAAAAGAAATTAAAACTGTGTAAAAGGACCAAATAGAAATTCTAAAACAAAGTTAAACATTCTAGACCTGAAAGTTTTAAAGTTCACTCTATGTACTTAATGTCAGATTACAAATGGCAGGAGAGTCAGTGAACTTGAAGGCAGGTCAATAGATATTATGCAACCTGAAAAATAAGAGAAAGACTGATTTTTAAAAAGCCTCATGGCATAAGAAACTATCAAAAGTCCAACTACATCATCGGGGGCCTGGAAGGAAAGGAGAAAGGGAATGGGTAGAAATTTTAAAAAAATAAATAATGATTGATTTTTTCATATTTAATAAAAGATGTAAATATACAGATTTTAGAAGCTTAACAAATCTCAGACAGATACAAAGAAAATCAGCACTAAGCACACCATAATCAAACTACTGAAAACCAAACATAAAGAAAATTTCAAAGCAGCCAGGGTAATAATATGATTAATGAGACCAACTTCTCATCAGAAGCAATGGAGACCAGAAAACAGCGCAACAACATCTTTGCAGTGCTGAAAGTGAAGAGAACCCTGAGAATCCAGAATTCCCTTTCCAGAAAATTTAAGAGTCATGGATGGAACTTAGGTTACATGCAGAAGAGTGGTGCGCAGACAGACAGGGTAGGTGGGTTGGAGTCAGCATAAAGGGACTTGTATGCCATGTGGTTGAGTTTGGGTTAGACCTTTCATCAGCAAGCTAGTCATTATTTTTGAAACATATCTGTATGGCATAATGTGGCAAAGATGTGAAGATTGGCACTGTGACTACCATGTGCAGAGCCTCTGGAGGAGATACAACCACTCCTCCAGATGGGCATGGAACTAAGTGAGCAAATTTGCCTTTAAGGTGTGCCCCTTCCTCTAGGTGCATACTGCCTGTCACCAGGGAGCATGGCTTGGCAAACAGAGCATGGACTGGATTTCAGCTCCTAATTCCCTTCTAAAATGACAGAACAAAATGAATATAAGAGAAATCTATAGGATTGGATGCAGGGAGGTTTCAGGTCCAGGGCCACCTCAGGCTCTGAGGTGTTGACACTTTCAGTTTGGATGATCAGAGGAATGGCAGGACCCTTAAGAGAAATACCTGAGGTAGGAAAAGGGGGCTTTTAGACCATCCAGGACTGAAGATTAGAAATTTAGGACTGAAGTTATAGATCTGGCAGTGATTTTTAGAGATGTGTTAGTTTGGAATCTAAAGAAATCAATGACCTGATTGATTGACCAGTCAATCACCTGAACTGGCATCAAAAAAGGAAAAGATGAGGGTGAGGTTGGAAAATCTTATCACCAGAGTCAGTGGAAGGAACCAGAGCTGAGGTCCTAGTATAGTTGCATCAAAGGCACAATAGAAACACTGAAAATTTCCCCTGGGACTTTCATGATGGGACTTCGTGAAAGATGCCGGCAGACAATTTTGTCAACCATTCCTTCTGACAGTGTACGTCTGTATTGTACAGATTCTTATATCCTAGCTGGGGGTGTAATGACAAAGGACACTTCACTGAGACATCTGCTACAGAGGGCGAACAAGTGCTTTACAAAGTAAGCTTTTCTCACTATTTGGCTTGATCCAGAGAAATAGTTTAAAAATTTGAGAGATTGGATAAACTCACATTCAATCCATTCATGAAAGTTGAATCTTTTCATAAAAGTTGGGCAGCATTTAATTCAGGGTCATCTTTTTGGCAAGAAAATGGAGTGAAAATGCTATTGGTCTTGTTCACTTTGAAGGGTTTGGCCCTTTGTTTATTCAGCAGCATAGAGAGGCATTCACCCTTGCTCTGACTCATTTTTTAATATCTTTAGAATATGAATTAGAATTTTCACCCAGTATTTCCATGATTTGGAAAGCAAAAGAGTAGGAGGGAGACTAATAACTCTCTGATACCCACTTCTTTTCCAACTCTAATTAGGCTTGTCAGATACCCAAGTCTAAAAGGGTTCCGTTTGTCCCCAGTGACCTGAGATAAGGAAAAGCAAAACAAGAATAACAAAATCTCTTCATTTGTAAGAGTTTAACATGTTCAGAAATCCTCATTCTGAAACTTAAAATAAGTTCTTTGCTATTCTAAAGCCTTTTCACTCTTTCCTTTATACTGTCCCAACTGTCACTTTTTATGCCTCTTAGCTCTGATTTCCAAGGGAAAAGGAAGTTGATTGACCTTTTGTTGCAAATGCACATGTAGGACCAGCAGCAGAGGGCACAGAAATTCATCTTGCACCATGTGTGTAATCTTCAAAATTTCTTCTAGATGGATCTCTAGGCCAGATATATTTACGTTTTTCCTCCCACGGAGATGTAGCGAATACTGCCCTCTACCGAGGGGATGCTCAGGATGGCTCGATTAGGTTAATGATCAAATGCTAGTTACTGGTTTCAGTGATTTTGGTAGAATCGTGTTGTTACTAATTACCTCATTATTACCATATACATTCCTATTAAAATCATTATATTAAAAATATAGAATAAAAGGATGGAAACATTTTAGCCTTGACTGCATTATTTCCTTCTGTAGTCTGTACAGTCAGATACCAGAATGTCTGAGGCATTATGTTTAAATGTCTATTTGTTTTGAACTATGGAAGAAAATTCCCTTTCCAGTGTAAATTAGAAGGGGATTATTACAGAATTATTTTAATAAATTTTAATTAGTTTGTGAAATAATTCTAGCAATAGATGGACTATTTCTTTCCCCTGCCAATATTTTTTTCAGTGTCTGCTGGATTGCTAACGTCTGGATTAGTCATTTCGAAGAACTAGCTATGTGAAGCTAAAATAATTTTTTATTCTTTATTATTTTAAAGGATTAATTACACATGGTTATTAATAGTAGAGGATCACATTAAACCAAATACCTTGTAAGCAAAAACTCCTTAAGGAAACTAACCAATGAAACAATTATGCATACACACATATATTTGTATATTGCATGTTTTTGAAAAGTGTCATGCAATCTGTGTTCCTGAGTATGAAGAATATGAGTTCTCTTATTAGGCTAAATCAGTGATTTTCAACCAGTGTGCCGCAAGAATTTTTAAAACATGCAGTACCTGACTATTTCAGGGGCACTGACCTCTTTTTCTTTAGATTGTCAAATAAAAAAATGACAACAGCCAACACAACAATAGCTATCTGCTGCAAATTAATCAAAATTATGCTTATTTTTTTTCTGTCAAATCAGCAAAAAAATTTTTGGTGTGCCCAGAATTTTAGTAATTAGTTTGTGCACCAGGAGATGGAAAATGTTGAAAGTCACTGGGCGGAGCGTTCAGTATAATGCACCGTGCAGCTCACTTGTGTTGTTCCCATGTCTGTAAATCTGGTCTGCTTGCATTGGCTTGGTGCTGAACAGGTTTTAGCAAGGGAGCCATGAGAAAAGTTAGTAATCCAAAGTTTCTCCATGGCTTCATATAAAATCTAAAGCTTAAACCTCTAATTACCTTCCTTCAGACACTTTAGACACTATGAGGACTAAGTAAGAGGTCTAGCCAGGTTGAATAATCCTGGGAGTAGATTCCAGAACTTGGTTAGCCAATGTCTGTATGGGAGGCCGCAAGGCCCTTTTCCCTCGGCTTTAGGAACAAAGAAGCAGTCCTCTTTTTCATGGACTCCAGGCTACTGTCTGACTCTCCCTCACATCGTCGTTAAAACAAAAACTTAGGCTAAATGAACTACCTAGGCAGGATTTTCTATCCCAGAAGTATTTGGAGTCTTTCTAAGTAGAGGGTTCTGAGCACACAAACTCACTTAATTGCTGTTGACTCCGTTGGTATGGTTGACAGCAGTTTATCCCATTTCCAAAAAGAGAAATTCTTGACTCCCCTCAAATGTTAGCTGTGTGATAAACAACTGGATGCTAATTAATTGCCTAACAAATAATAGTCTGGTTTACTCAATCCCAGGTGGTTAATATAACCCATTACACTAATTTTTACCATCTCATGGAGACTCTTTTTGTTTTTAATTGAATTTATTGGAGTAACATTGGTTAATAAAATTAGGAAGGCTTCAGGTGTACAGTTCTATAACACATCATCTGTACACTGTACTGTGTGTTCACCACCCCACGTCAAGTCTCCTTCTGTCACCAGTTTGCAGTTTTTATCATTGCCTTGGAGTTGTATTGATACTTAAATTCAGTGATGCTTGTTTGTAATAATAATACTAATGACAATGATTTCCTAATTCTTTGTATTCTTCTAATGTTGTGTTTTTAATCTATCCTCATACTTTTTATTTTGGCTTTCCATGGTGCAGGCCATAGTCAAATATTTTTATGCTAATTGTTGGGGTTTTCCACTCCCCAGATGAACTGGCAACATTTCTACAAATAAATCCAGCAGGGTGCTTTTCACATATTAAGCACTCAATAGATCTGGTTTAATGTGGTTTATGTTTTGTGACAGTTGCCAGTTCCAGAACCTCCAGAATTAGATATTTCCAGAATTTGGAGATCCATTACATATACAAAGTCAAGTAGGGGTGGGGAAAGGGTGCAGTTGCCTCTGGTTTGCTATATTGATTTTATTCTTGTTGAGTCATTATTGCTAAAAACTCACTGTTAAAATAAAATATGACACCCCCCTCAAAGAGTACTATATTAACCATTATTATTTGGCCACAGAGGGGATAGGGAGTTTAGCAAAGATCTGGTAGATTTGAATAGAACTAAGCTCCTGCCATTGAGAGTATATAAGTCAAGCAGTAAAACTTATCCTCAGCACACCAAAAAACATCTTCTGAAATAGAATGTGTAAGAGTTTCTGGAATGGCAAGATATTTCCCAGCTGTGTGTTACAGATTTCATATTAATGAGATTGCTCATATTAAGATGCGATATAACTTGATCCATCTTGGGAAATTATTTACTCTACAAATATACACATTTCAGTGCTCTGTTTTTTCTAATTACTATCTTTATTAACTTGGTATATATAAATTGCTTTAACATCAATTGCTATATTTTTAGTTTGTTTTGAAAGGGACACATTCATTCTGATTTCATTCAAGCATGTGTTTTTCTATTAAAAGGTAATTCTCTTTAGGATAGGAGGTATTGTCATTTCTGTGCAAACAAAGCAAGATGCCACACACTTGTTTAATGAGGAACTATCAGGGTATCACTACAAAGAATTTATAAAGAGGAGTCTGTGCAGATAAAGAGTAACCCTTAGGACAGTATAATCTAGACAGCGCTTGAAATAATAATCATCCTACTTGAGCTCAGATAATGGTGGCAGAACAAGCATTAGTCAGGCAGAGAAAAAAGACATTCAAGCTGACAGCTCATTTGTGTGTGCTGAAGTGGATCAACGGCTCCCGGCAGGGCAGAAGGCAGTCGGTGGTGAAGCTCATGCATTTCACCTTGGTGTGGCATTGAGAAAATCCCACTCCTGGCACTAGGGTCATGCTGAAGCGGACAGCTGTGCCATTTCTCATAAAGGAGAAAGAAGACAGCAGGCAGGCTCTTTCTTCCTGAAAGTTTGTTAGTGAAGTACCTGTGCTCCATGTAATCCAGCTGTATACTTTCAGTAATTAAGGAAAACAAATGCTCTCTGCAAACTCATTATAGATTTAAAGTTCTTTAAGTTTTCATCAGGTTTCCACAGAAACAAAGAGTTTCAAACAATAGTTGAGAATGCACAAACCATCAAATAAGTGGATTTTAATTGTTCCTGCTTAGAAAATTATTCCAACAACCAGCCACATCAAAGACTATTAAACTTTTTAATTGCTCAGGTAGAAAGATGGAGAATATCATCATTATCTATCATAAAAATCTGCATGAGATAATGCTCCTTGAATTCTGAGCTAGAATAACATACTCAAGGATGATACTAACCGAAGTGCCATTTAGTACTCAAAAATAGTCATAAGCTTTAATTATTCATAGGACACAATGCATGAATTTACAATACTAATTATGCTTTCAAAAACTGTCTTATGCTATGGTTTACTTATGTAGGAGGATCAGCTAATGCAAAACAAAAGTATAAATGTTTGCAAGTGCAGTAGGCATCACATGCATGCAAGTTCGTGTGAGTTAGTGAAGTTAAAAGAGTAGAGAAATGTGTCTTCTCTGGTTTTGCAAAGTTCTTGTAGGATTTAGCACAATGCTTTGTATTTATTAAGCATTCAGTGGTTATGATTGATTTTGAAGAAGATGGGGTGATAGTATGTTCATTTATTCACCAGTCTTGCCTTATGCAAGGCTGTTCCCTGGTCCGGGCTAGGTGCTACAGAAAGACGGGAATAAGAGAGTGCTGACCCTTCTGGGACTCAGTCCTGTACACTGGAGTAGATGAGGGAGGCAACTGCAAATTTATGTAGATTTGTGACTCCTCAAGCTCTTCAGTATATGCATTTATGTTGAATATTTTACACATTCATTCATTATTATTCAGGAAGGTGTAGGAGACTAAATAGCCAAAAAATGAAAGCAAAGAGTATGCTTTGTTTGGAACCCACTGATCTTCATCATTGCTTCACTGCATCATCGTTCTGTTTTTATTCTTTTTTTGTCATAATATATTTTGTTTCTCTCCTATTTTGAAAGTATAGAAAACTCTAAAAAATGAAGATCATAAAACTACCCCTAAGTCTATCACTCAGACCATTGAAAGATAGCAGTTGTTAGCATTTTTTATATATTAGCTTCTTCCCTACATATATAATTTGAGCAAAACAGATACCTAATGCAATTATAATTTTGCATTAATATATCTTTTTATCATGTTTCCATATAATTTTTATAAACATCATTATTTGTTGGGAGCATATTATTTCATTATGTCAGTGTGCCATAATTTCTTGAACCATTCCTCTGTTGTTGTATTCTAAAGTTGCATTTTGGTTCACATAATTATGTACAGTCCCTGTGTATTGCCTCTGGTTGAATTTCTGATTATTCCCTATAGATTGATTTCTAAAGGCTGATGATTGGAGCAAGTTTATGACTTCTTTTAAGTCTCTTAATACAATCCAACACATTTTTTTCTGAACAACTGAACTCATTTATTCTTTGAGCAGCAAGAGATGTTGTAGTACATGCTCACCAGCATTGAGTAGTATAATTTGTTTTTTTTGCAAAATTACTATCTCAAAAATATGTTATTTTTGTTTTTCTTTAGTTAATAGTGAGCTTATATTTTTCATTTATTAGCCTCATACATTTTATTTATTTTTTGTTTCATGAATTCTCTATTAAAATTTTTATCCCTGTTTTGTTGGAATGCTCTTATAGTTTTAGTTTTATTACAAGCAATGCTTGTCTCATCCACTTTCTTTTTCATATCAACTTGCTCTCTCCCTATAGCTTTCTGTTTTTACTCAGTTGGGTCTTCTTGCATTCATTCTATAAGGATGGCATATAATTTTCTGGCTTCTTTTCTTGACTTCTAGTTCTTGTATACAGTAAATCATAAATTTTATTTTTGGAAATAAGGTTACATTATACCACAAAAATTCCAAATTGATTATAAAAATAAATATAAAATAAATGACAATATGTTTCCATGTGTTTGTCAATTATATAAAGCTAATATTTTGCTATAAAAGCTAGATCATTTTTTCTGCATGTACTGGATATGCTAATGACTTCTAAAATTATGGGCTTTTTCAGGTAAATATCTCCGTAGCAAGTATGATTTTTCAGTTAGTTATTGCTGCGTGCCAAATTATACCCAAAATTCAGTGTCTTTTAAAAATAATAGCTCTTCCTTCACATGCCAAGGGTAAAAAAATAAGCATTTATTATTGCTTTCATCTATAGGTCATCTGGGAAGTTTTTGGATCTCTTCTGGGCCCACTTTTGTATCTGCAGCCAGCTTTGCTGATCTTGGTTGGATTTTCCCATCAGTTTTGGTGAGCCAGATGTCTGTAGGCTGGCCAAGGATGCTTTCTCAGCTTAGACAACTGGCTGTCCTTCTTAGGTTCTCTCTTCCTCCAGCAGGACAGCCTAGGTGTTGTAACAGAGTGAGTGGAAGCATGCAAAGCGTTTTGAGACTTGAGCTCAGAACTGGAAATTTGTCTCTTCTGCCTCATTGTTTTAGCTGTGGTAAATTACAAGGCCACCCCAGATTGAAGACTTGGGCAGAACAGGCTCCATGTCATAGTGGCAGAGCTGGAAAGTCACAATCCCAAGGGTGTGGACAAGGAGCCAAGAACAATTGGAGCTTTATGTAATCAGACAGCCTCATCTAGGCATTCTTCATTTCTCCAAAAACAATATAAGTGGGTTTAAAATTGTCATAATTTTCTAGATAATTTTTTAGTGAATACATTTGAATGCCCCAAACATCTTTAAATACGGAGTGCTAGAGAAAGGTGGGGTGAGTCCTAGGGTGGGATTAGTATCAATTTATCAGTCATAGTGATCAGGATGTCACTCACGAGAAATGATAGTATCTGTATGTGGTTTCATGAAAATATTTATTATATTTCTGTATATTATATAGAAACATGAAAAGATAAATTTATAAAAATATTTTAAAATAAGTCAAATATTGAATTTGAACAAAACTTTTAAATAAATCTTCTCAGAATCATAATGAGAAACTTGCCTTCATAAACATAACTTTTAAAAAAATCGGGCTTGATGCTGGAAATGGCTAAATGCAGTTCCTGAGTAAAATTTTTAGTGATAATGCAAAGAAAATTTGAAGAGAAAGTTTTGATAGTTAACATCTTTTGTGAATAGGAAGTCTTAGAAAGTCTTCCACTTCTAGTGATGGTGGACTCTTTCTCTGTAATTTGCACCAACCTTCTAGTTAGACAATGAAGGAGGCTGGGTGAAATAAGTATTAGGATAGGTTAACTGCTGAAACGAACAATGTGCAAACAAATCTCAGAGGCTTAATAAATGCACACAGCTTTTTTGCTCCTATCACCATCCCGTGCAGATTGGCCGGGAAACTCTGCCCCATGTGGTCCTTCACAGATCCAGGCTTCATCCCTGTTGTGCCTCCACCTTCCTTTAAGGGTCAGTTCAGCCAGCAGATGAGTAAAGGAAGTGAATATTTTTTGTGGGATGTTTTTACAGGCCGGATCTAGAAGTGATGCACATCACTTTCTCTCACAGTTGGCTTGCCTGAACTTGATCACATGGTCATACCTAAATGCAGAAGAGACACTGGGGAATATGGTCTTGCTGTGTGCCCAGGAAGTAGAGGAAAACATAGATATTGGTGAGCACTAGCAATGCCCCTTAAAACTGAACTGGGCTGAGCTGAGCTTCCTTTTGGCAATCTCCCTGGGTTAGTGGGACAAGAGTCAGAGACTAGGACCAGCCAAGGGTGGGAATCTAGTAAATTGCCTCTTTCTTTTGATGAAGCCCTGAGGATTGCACTCTAGGAGTTGAGTGTGAACCAGAAGTCAACCAGTTCTTTTGTGGACTTAAGTCAAAACCTTGTGTGATCTGAGTAGTTCAGAATACTTCAGACCTTGAACTTGGATTTTTTTGTACAAGTATTTTTTTTCAAAGATAAAATCCAATACACAAAGATAGCCAAATGTATGAGGAGAAAAGACTGAATGAGAACAAGGAACAATCAACAATAAATTTATGAACTACAGATACTGAAATTATGAGTCCATATTTTAAACAATTAGACTTACATTTTGAAAGATGGTTTTTAAGAGATAGGCTTGAAAATTTTACTGTAGGGATCTAGAGACTATAAAAGGAGATTTATTAGTGTTGAAAAAGAACCAAGAGAAATTCTAAAAATGTAAAGTACAATAACCAAAATTTAGAACTCAGTGGATGAGTTTAAGAGCAGATAAAATAAATGCAGCTGAGGGGAAACATAATGGACTTAGAAATGGAGGTCAGAGGAAACTAGCCAAAATGAACCATGAGGAGTTGGGGCAGGGAGGATAATACAAAAGGGAGGATAAAAGAAATGGAGAACATGAGGTTTCACCTAGGTTCCTTTAGAGTCCAGGAGGAGAAGGGAGAGAATAGAGCAGAGGCAGTGCGCATGCACCCAGTGGGCTGGAGGTCGTCGGACATAGCGGGGAAAGGGGGCACTGGTAACACTGCTCATCGAGCTCACAGGGAGAAACCTGCTCAGATGGAGACACGGTATAAATGGGAGCTTGTCGGCTGTTACTTCGGCCTTTGATCTCTGCCTGGGGAACTCTGATGCTTAGCTGTGAGGACCAAACACGAAATATTTGGGGAGGCTGCCATTCACCTTCCCCTTCCTCTCTCTTGCTACCCTGGAGTGAAGAATCATTAGTGGATTGTAACTATAACTAAAGTCAAATTTCATCCCAAATATCAAATCCTTTATTCTTTTGTCAAACTTTAAAGGAGAAAATATATGTCCAGCCTATGTTTTATTTTCTTTTTAAATATCCCTGGGAAAAAAATCCTACTTCTGTAGAATAAGAAAACAAGGAAAAAATGGTCCATGTCAAAACTGGTATTATGATCTCACATAGATGAGACACAAATGATAAGATGCTCATTATAAAAATGACCTTCCAAAAAAGCATTATTGTAGTTGCTGTTTAAAAGTAACACAAGTTCAGCCCTGGCTTGTGTGGCTCAGTGGATTGAGTGCTAGCCTGCAAACCAAAGGGCTGCTGGTTCAATCCCTGGTCAGAGTACATGCCTGGATTGTGGGCCAGGTTCCCAGTAGGGGAAGCTTGAGAGGCATCCACACTTTGATGTTTCTCTCCCTCTCTCCATCCCTTCCTCTCTGTCTAAAAATAAATAATAAAATCTTGTTTTAAAAAAGGAACACAAGTTCATGGGGGGCGGAGGGAGGGTCAAATGAGTATAACAAAGGAACAAAATTCATGTTTTATTCCACTACCCACAGATAAGCTGTGTTAACATTTTGCTCTGTATCTTTCTAGACATTTTCCTCCATGCACACTAGGATACCCACCAAAGGCTTGCCTTGGGAGTGGGGCATTTGGGCCAAGTAAGAAAGGATATGATTTTTTGTGTGTATTTCAAATATTTTTTGAGGCAAATAGGTTTAAGAGAAGGAATAGGCAGGCCTGCCCCCCAGGCAATGGTATGTTTTAGTCATACATTGACTCACTAATTCATGCAGCATATATTAACCACTTTCTATGGGTCATGTACTGCTTCAGGGATTCTTCATTATGTGGGCCTTGGGCTTTCCCCTACACATGGTACTAGTGGTATCACCAAAAGACATATGGGAGGGAGCAGGCCTGTGGCAGAAGCTATTTTTATCATCTCTATATGACTTCATGGAAGGTGAATGTGCCAGGATGGCAGAAATTTTGGTGGGTTAGGGATAGCAGGAAGTAGAAAAGTGAGCAGCTTTTACCTCTGTGTGGAAAGGCAGACGCAGGTTAGATTCGGTTGAATTGTTTTCTCATTAAGCTTGCAGGGTTTCATGAGTTGAGGAAAAGGTTACTTAATAGTTAATAAAAGAAGAGCTACTATTTATTTTCTGTTGTATGCCCAATAGTGTGTATGCATATGTCATCTCATGTACTTATAAATAAGTTAATAGCTAACATTTTGAGCACTTACCGTGTGACAGCTCCAGTTTTAAGATTTTGCATGCAGTCAACACATTGAGCCCTCGGGACAGCCCTCAGGCCCTGTGAGACAGGTCCTGTGATGGGGGACACAGAAGTTCAGAGAGATTTACTCAATGTCACATGACCAGAAGTCACAGAACAAAGCCTTTTCTATATTTTTGTCCACAACTGTTTAACTTATTTCAATTAATGAAAAAGAGCATTTCAGATTAATAAAAAATGCCCATCTGTCACCAAAGTCAATCCTGAAAGTTTGTTCCTTCTTTGGCAGTTTGGCATTGAAACCAGTATAAGAAAACATACTTTTTAAATATTTACTAAAAAATCTATTTTTTAATTTTTTTAATTTTATTTATTTATTTTTAGGGAGAGGGGAAGGGAGGGAGAAAGAGAGGGAGAGAAACACTGATGTGTGGTTGCCTCTCACATGCCCAGTACAGGGGACCTGGTCCGCAACCCAGTCATGTGCCCTGACTGGTAATCGAACAGGCAACCCCTTGGCTCCCAGGCACACCCTCAATCCACTGAACTACACCAGCCAGGGCCAAACAAGTCTTTTTTATATTTAAAATTAATCTTAATCTCAGTGGAGCTGATTTGCTTTGGGAAAAGACTTTCTGGCGTAATACATTTCATTCTTCTTTCTCATATTTTTAAAGAAAAAACAATATTGCTATCTCTCCATGGACCAGATTGGAATTTCTTTGGCAATTAATAACCTTTCCTTGTTTTAATGACTATTTTTTATTGTGGTATCATTACACATAACATACAATTTACCATTTTTATCATTTTTAAGTGTACGTTTTGGTGGTATTAAGCACGCTCACGCTGTTGCGCAGTCCCCATCCGTGTCCATCCGCAGACCTTTCTTTCCATCACCTCACACTAAAACGCTGTGTCCATTAAACCCTGACTCCTCCTCCTCCCCAATGGCCATCGTTTCTAAAGGAGATAGATAGCTATATTAAGCTCAGTTTTTCTTTTGAGAATGAGCACATAATTTTGTTAGGGATATGAAGAAAGGGATATTTGCTAATATAATGGCAAATGCAGAACCCACTGACAAAGGTATATATAATTTGTAAAAATAGCTGAGTGGGCAAAATCCTGGTTTTCAGTTGCCCTCGGCACTTCAGTGCACTTCTGATGATGATTTTCCTTGGGCATGTAGTTATACTGATAGAAATCACGTCCATGCATAAAGAGTGAGCTTAATTATACATAACTACATACTGAAGATGAGGTTTTACCTTTTTTACATATATTTTCTTATTTACAAAAGGTGAGATACTAAATTCTAACTTATCTCAAAAAAGTAGTGTGTGCCCCCCTCAGAGCATGGGAGGTGTGTTGCGGGTTATCCTATTTGGCATGACAGCACTGTATTTGGTGATTGTTTTCATTACATGAGGATTCCAGTCTCATCTGGCCCTTGCTGTGACTCTGAGGATGGGGAAATGCATGGAGGCTGATTGAGGGTTTAAGGTGGTGGAGCAGCACTAACTGGTCCCATAGCAAATGACACTTCTTTTCACCCTCAGCTCATTTGTACCGAGCCTAATCTTTTAAGCTCAAAATAGTAAAAGTTCAAAGCAGCCAAAAGGGTCTGGTTGTTGATGTATGCCTCAGGTGCTGTGCTAAATGCTTTACCTGCATGATTTCATTTAAAATCCTATGGGATAGGAGTCAAATTCCCATATTACTGATGGGAATACTAAGGGTCAGAAAGATTACATAACTTGCCAAAAGGACATAGTTTGTAAGTAACAGACTGAGGATTCAAATCCAAGTGGTCTAGAGTCCCCATTCCTAGCTACTCTGTTAACATACGCTCCTGGTCCATGGCAGGCTTGGCAGCAAGGTTTCCTTGTGTGAAAGCCAAGCTTAAACCAACCACACACACACACAGACACCGTCTCAAGATGCTGTGTGGCTGAGGTGAGCAGGGGAGGCCCAGCTAAGGCCAGGCACTGGGTCTGGAGGTGAAAGTGCTCCAGCAAGGGAGGCAGATGGGAAAGGCAAGGTTATCTCCTCCCTGCATTTGGTGTCTGGTTGGTGAGTGGAGATGGGGAAGGTCCCTAAGCAGACTTCCAGAGGAGTCAGGTCATTCTTGGGGCTCTCTCTGGTTCTCTGCCTCTTTGTCCCAGGTCTCCAAATTGCTGCCTCCTCCTCAGAACTGCTGTCTCTTGAG
Source organism: Anoura caudifer (assembly GCA_004027475.1). Lineage (NCBI taxonomy): Eukaryota > Metazoa > Chordata > Mammalia > Chiroptera > Phyllostomidae > Anoura > Anoura caudifer. The sequence goes on along the minus strand of PVKU01000762.1, from coordinate 265,434 downwards.
GGAACCACTTCTCCAGAACTTGACTCTCAGGTTTACTCTTACCTCCCAGACCTCCATGAGAAGGCTTCTTTCTCGAGGGTAACTGTTTTCAACTGGCATTAGGGTAGTGGAGGGCTTCAATGAATGGATCCTAAGGTGGGGATGATGCTCCCCTCACAAGTCCCTCATTCTCCCAGGAAGCTACGCCTGTCTGTATTTCTGAAAGAAGTTTTCCTGGCTTCCTGAGTGCGGGGCACGTTTCTGGACAGGGAGAGAAAGCACTGATGGATTCTGCCAGAAACTGAGGAGGCTTAGTGCCTGTGCCCCAGCACCAGGATGGGTCAGGAAGAGCTAAGGAGCTTTCTGAGAGACCTCCGAGAAGATCCTGGCCACTTAGGCTCTGGTCCCCTCCACACTCTGGTGGGGCCAGGAACACTCCCCTGAGCCCCGCTCACGGTTTCTGTTCACAGGTACAGTCGTCCGCACACAGCTCACAATGAGGAGGGGTGGCGTTTCCTGGGAATATTCCTAACCTCAAACGGCATGTTTGCAGATAGTTTCATAATTTTTGTGAGTTATATTCATGTTTCAGGAACAAGCACTTTATATCTGTAGGTGGCACTTTGTGCATAATTTTGTGGACCTCGAGCCCTGTAACCCCCTCGAATCAAGAGGTGGCAGCATGTGGTGCCGCATTACGCTGAGGTCTCGGTTTACTTCTGGTTATTAAAGCCCCCTGCTCTCTGCTGTAGAGCTTACCGGTGTCTCCTGCGTTACACCTGAAAAATTGTACCTCACCTTACATGAAAATATTTTCTGATGAGTTTCCTAATGGAGCATAGTCTTATTTCAAAATGGTGGCATAATATTCAGCATGTCATTATAAGGTAGCTCTGTTTAATAACAGTGGCTGTTTGTGGTTGAGCCCTGGAAGTGTTTGTTAGGACATGTTTAAAGTTACGCTGTATAAATAAAAAGAGTGAAGACTGGATTTAAATGGGTGCCTACAGGTTACCAGCTGAGGTGGCTGGAGACACCCTTCACTCCCACCACGCACTCATCTCCTCTGCTGCCCCCTAGTGCGCACCGTCCTCAGCGTGTTCTGGAAAGACTGTCCCATTTGGTCAAGGTGCCCCAAAGCTACCACCTGGGTCACATCACGACAAAAATAAAAAGAGGTGTTTTCTAATGAAACTAATCCAAGAGCAACAGAATTGGCTTATTTTAATTTTCTATCTTTTACTTCATTTTAATTGCAGCCACTTGGAGCCAGTGACTATTTAGAACTATCGAAGAATTTTGATACAGTATTTTTGCGAAACATTCCACAATTTACAATGGCAAAAAGGACTCAGGCTCGAAGATTCATAACTCTCATTGATAATTTTTATGATTTCAAGGTAAGGATGTAATGTGCATTTTCTCAAAACTGTGCATTTTGGGCTGCGGAGCCAGATCTCTGGGCTAGAGTCCTGGTCTACCACTGAGACCTGGATTCTTTGTGCCTCAGTTCCCTCATCGGTAAGTCGGGATGATAACATTTTCACTTCAGAGAATTGTGAGGACAAAATAAGCTAATCCATGTAAGGTATTTAAAACAGTGCTTGGCACAAGCTGAGCGCTGTGTAAGTGCTAGTAGTAACAGTACCAGTGGGACTAGCAGTCGTAGGATCATAGAACTCCCATCATCAGGCCCTCTGCTGTACCAGTGATTCCATCATTCAGCTAGTCATGTTACGTGTCTGTGGTGATGTACAACACAGTGCGTTACCTAAACTGAGCACTCAGTAAATTGTTTGTTGCATGAGTAACTGATAGAACTAATAAAATAATGAATGAACAAATGAATGAATATCTAAAGAGCCTCCTCAGTATTGGCTGTCTCCCTATGGCCCAGAAACCCTAGTAACTAGCACTCTTCTGTCTTGTTGGGTGTTACGGCCACATGTTATAGCCTGAAGTGCCGAGCCCTTGTCCCTTCATGAGACCCAGTGTCACCTTGTGGTTAAGGAGTGGGCCCTGCGGCCGGGCTATCACCTTGAGGACTGGCTTAACCTGTAGAGATTCAGTTGCCTTCTGTTGAAAAAGTCAGTAACAGTGGGACTTATGTTTCATGGCTGTTGTGAGGATTAAATGAAGATGGAAAGCACTTAGAATGTCATGTGGCATGTAGTGAGCTTTCAGAGAAAGTGAGCCACAATTGATAGTATATGTCTGCAAATGTGTATGTATAGTGAAAGTAGTAGTACAACTTCAAACTAGAGTTAGCTTAAATGTCACTTTACTGTTATACAGAAATAGAGCAGTGATTTTAAAATTGAAGGGGATTTAGTGGGAGGATGAAAGTGCCAGAATCTTCTGGGAGGCAGAGGTGAGACTTCAATGTTTCATTTATCTGTTTCTTAGCAATCTCTATCACACCAAGCCCAGTGCTAAGTGCTAGAAGTTCAATGTTAAGCAAAGCCAGATGGGGTGCCTGCCATCATGGAATTTATAATTTAGAGTCAGAGAAACATTAATCAAATGTCCACAGAAGTAAATGTGGTCACCACTATGGGATGGTCTGTTGGACAGGTATGGTGCCCTGAGAGTCTAGGGAGAGAGCAGTCTGATTCCCCAATGGAGGGAGACACTGGGAGGTCCTGCTGAGGAACACCTGCATCAGAATCAGCCGGGCTACTTAAGATCTGGATTCCAGAGCCTATCCCATCTGGCACATGAGGACCCAGGATGGGGCCTGGAAGGAATCCACATGTTCACAAGCTCCTTAAGCCCATCTTACAATGCTGAGAAGTGGTGGCTGAACTTTAATCCAGGGTGACAAGCGTCACCAGGGTGGGAAGTTTTCAGCAAAGCCCCTGAGCTGGGCCTGAGCACTGAAGGACGGCCAGCTCTGGGGCAGGGCTGAGGGGGCTGCCTCAGAGTGACCTCAGAGGCTGCTGCACACTCCTGTGGGGCTGACATGCTGGGATCAGCAGTCAGGAGAGGCCGGAAGCTGCGAACTCCAGAGCTGGGGGATCAAGTGCCATCGCTGCTTAGTGGTGTCCGGTGTTACTCACCCAGAGATTCTGCTTGGAAATAATCGCACAGAGTGCGAGTGGAAGGAATAAAGGGAGCGAGCCTGGAGGCGGCACTCTGTTTTCAGAAGGCTGATCCTCCAAGAAGGAAGTGGTAGAGGGGCATTAGTAAATGGTTATTCAAGTGTAGAATTGATGAATTCTTACTTTTTAAAAATCTTTCTGCTAGGAATAACTTAAAGAAAGTTTATGATCCCCACCCACCCCCTAATCCTACCTCACCCCCACTGTTTCACCTCCTAATTAGAGAAAAAAAGATTTATCTGGCAATATGATGGACTCTCCTAACATTTACATTAACTAAATCACACATTTAGAGTAGTCAAAATTATCTTATTTTAGAAATTAGCATTAAATAGACATTATTCTAGAATGTAGTCATAGAAATTTGTGAAATAAGGGTATTCCCATCTAAATAATGAAGAAAGTGTCATTTTGATTAAAAGAATTTATAAAAGGAGATGGAAGGCCATTTGGATATGGAAAAACTAGTCCCAAATGTCAATGTATTGTTTTAAACTATTGGTATATTTATTTAAATAATGATTTTAAAATGATAGCTGTGAATCCTAAAAATAAATTCAAGACTCTTTAAACACCAAGGAGAGTCTATTTTGTATTTGAACTAGTGGACATAAAAATTATAAAGATAGAAAAACTCTTTCCAACATATGATTATCACATATGCCCACTCACTCAAACACTTGTGTAATCAAGACATATTAATGTAAAACTTAGTCTTTTTGAAGAGTGCCTTGGCAGGATATTGGTACCAATGTAGGCTCTGGAAACTCGGGGTGTAATTAGAGTGGCAGTGCCCTGAACTCAGCAGTCCCCCACCCAGCAGGTGGTAGCCTGTGCACAGCGCATCTGGAGAGTGTCTCTGCTGCACCCAGAGACAGGCTCCCAGCAGCCAGGTGTGAACGTCAGCCTCAAATGAATGGAAAAACCGTCAGACTTAGAACTGGAAGCTCTGGTCTGGCATCGCGAGCTGAGACCTCTCCAGGCCTGAAGTTGCCCCATAAAACCTTTGCTCCCTATTTCATATGATGATATATGGAAATATTTTGAAAAGTACTGTGCAGTTTAAAAATATCACTTTAAACAGATACAAACTATTAGAAAAAAATACAGACATTTTAAAAGCAAAATCTACGCTCCATGTTAAGACAAACAAAATTTAATTGTGTGAGAGATTTGTTCTTGCCTTCAACTTGCGAAATGTGAGGAGGAACACCACCTATCGTTTTCCTGTTTCAGGTGCGCATAGTTTGCTCTGCGTCGACGCCTTTATCAAGCTTGTTTCTGCACCAGCAGCATGACAGTGAGTTGGAGCAAAGCAGAATACTGATGGACGATTTGGGGCTGAGCCAGGTAGTTGATGTTAACATAACCTTGTTTTATTAATAACAAGATTATAATCTTGTTATTATTATTTATGGCTACATTTTGAAAAAGGAATGCAGCATATATTTAACAGTTGATTCGCTGCTTTCTTCTTAAGCTGGTATAGCAGACTTACTCTCAATATCACTAAATATAGAGAATTACAATCTCAGTGATCATTTTGCCTTTGATCAAAACAAAGTACAGGTTAGTGGGTTAATGGGCATGTGGTCAAACCACTCACTGATGACAGCCCAGAGCTGGACACCTGGCTACCTGTGTCTGGTTCTTGGCTTATTCAGCCACACCATGCTGCCTTTTCTGGGTGTTCTCATTCATGTCTGCAGGGTTTACAGAGCACACAATATAGTGTCCAAGCCTGTGGTCTCGGCTATCCCGAGACCATGGAGTGCTCAGCAAGGCCCTTGGCTTAAAAAGTAACCCAAGATTCTTCTCCCAGCCCCCTTCCATAAACACGTATGGAGAACCTGCGGGTGCCAGATGCTGGGGCCATGCTGGAGGGAATCATCCAATGCTGACCCAGTTCTCTTGGTCCTGGGGTTTGGTGATTCATCCCAGGTCAACCAAAAGTGACTGCATTTCCTTCTCATATATAAATATAAATGAGCATCACAGGGTGTATTTCTCAACTGTAGACAATTGAAATATTAGTCAGGGCTTTTTGACACCATCCACAAACATTAACTCAAAATGGATTAAAGACTTGAATGTAAGACCTAAAACAATAAACTACATAGAAGAAAACACAGGCAATAAACTCATGGACCTTGGTCTCAGAGGGATTTTGGTGAACTTGACCCCTAAGGCAAGGTAAGTAAAAGAAAAAAAAAATGAATGGGACTACATCAAACTAAAAAGCTTCTGCACAGCAAAAGAAACCATCAACAAAACAAAAAGGCAACCAAACCCTTGGGAGAAGATATTTGCAAATGATACCTCCATTAAGGCGATAAAATTAAAAATGTATGAAGAACTTATATAACTTAACAAAAAACCCCAATTTGATTAAAAAATGAGCAGAGGATTTGGAATATATAGTTTTCCAAGGAAGATATACAAATGGTCAACAGATAGATAAAAAGATGCTCAATGCCACTTGTTATAATGTAAATGCAAATCAAAACCACAATGAAATACCATTTCATATCTGTTAGAATGGCTATTACCAATAAGACAGGAAATAACAAGTATTGGAATGGATACGGAGAAAAGGGAGCCCTTGCACACTGCTGGTGGGAATGTAAATTGGTGCAGCCACTATGGAATACACTATAGAGGTTCCTCAGAAAATTAAGAAATTAAGAATAGAGCTATCATATGACCCAATAATCTCTCTTCTGGGTATCTAGCCCCAAAAGTTAAAAACACTTATTCATAAAGATATATGTACCCCTTGTTCATTGCAGCATTATTCACAAATAGCCAAGACATGGAAACAACCTAAGTGTCCTTCAGTGGATGATTGGATAAAGAAAATGTGGCACATTTATACAGTGGAATACTACTCAGCCATAAAAAGATGAAGTATTGCCATTTGTGACATTATGGATAGATCTGGAGAATATTATAAGTGAAATAAGTCAGACAGAAAAGGACAAGAGCTGTATGATTTCACTCATATATGGGATATAAAACAAAAGCAACAAATCAATAAACAGAAAACAAACTCACAGATACAGACGACATTGTGGTGGTTCCAGGAGGAGAAGGATGCAGAGGGTAAGGGGGGTCAGAAATATGGTGACAGAAGGAGTCTAGACTGCAGGTGAGAAACACACAGTGGAGTATATGATGCTGTAAAGTTGAACACCTGAAATGTATATTATAATAAACAGTGTTTCCCCAATAAATTTAATAAAGAAATATTAGTCAAAATTTTAAAACTGTCTATGAACGCTCACCTCCCAAATGAGAGGGGTGCCTCATTCTTCCAACCGCAGAAGTAAAGGCCATTTGGACTGAGAAAGCAGTTCTTTATTGACCTGAGGAGAAATTATGTATTCTCAGAAATCTGGGAAAATGAGACCAGTAATTCTTTAAAAAGAAAACTTTGAAAATATGATTATTTATACCTACATGTGGAAATAAATAGCTGCTTATAAACTCCTGTGCTGTGGTCTTTTGAAATGGTGATTTCTCTAAGAGCAACACTTCCATCCAAGTGCTGTCTTTGACAGTCTGAAAGGATGCACTGGAGGAGCTACATCGTCTCAGTTTCTAAGTGAGTGCGTCCCTGTCAGACTTTAGGGAAGGCGTGGGCCTCTTCTCATTTGCCAGAACTACTGCTGTTTGCTGTTCCTCATTTTTGGCGTGCGCTTTTGGAGAAAGACTTTCTTTTCTATCTGGTGGTGGTCTAACTGATGCTGGGTTATTGTTTTTGGTCACCAGGGCACAGCGGAAGGTCTCTCCATGTTTACTGGAGAAGAGGAGGCCTTTGCATTTCAGCGCACGATCTCCCGACTCACAGAAATGCAGACTGAACAGTACTGGAGTGAAGGGGACAGAAGCAAGAAGTAAAAGTCACTTCCGCATGAATGAAACGCTGGACAAGTGATTACTGCAGGGAGAACTCTTTATTATGGGACTTGAAGGAATCATTTTCTCATCATTAATTATGCACTTTTGTCCTCTGGACCATTTTTATCTAAAATTTCTGTCAAAGGTGTAGTTAATTAATAAGTTAAAGCCATTTCTATAGGTCTACTTTTTGCTTATTTATTTAGCCTTATTTCTGCACCCAAAATAAAATGAAATCACACATGAAGATGAATGTAAGACCAGGCATTTGGCTTCATATGGAGCCACCTGAATGAACCCTGAAGACACACACACGGTAAATGCGGGGTGTCTGGACATCTCCCAAGTATTGGCAGTATCATTGCCACATGAGAGAAACACATCTTTTCTGAGAGGAGGGAAAAAACACTGCCTTTCAATTCAAAGCAAAGAAAGCATTCTGATCCTGCTGTAAACTACAGGGAATAACATTTTAGAATATGGGCTTATACATGTGATTCGGTGAGGAGACTGTAAGTTGTGCTAAATTTCCCCGGTCTTCAGATTTTCTCCCAGCAGAGAGTGTATTTTTTACTCTGAGGTCAAGCTTGGCAGGCAGGGAACGATCTGCAGCAGACACAGCATTGCCTGAAAACACTGAGGATTGTGACACCATGGAACTCTTCCAACCAACAGGCAGGTCCAACTCTGAGAGTAAGAGGATGGGTACCAGGAATGGGGACCAGTGAGAATGTCCAGAGGAGGCAGGGTCCCGGACATACCAAGCAGCAGAGGGAGGGAGCAGGACCCCACCGGGCAGTGGCCCCTGCCCACTCCTCATGTGCATCTGCTCTGCCTGCAGAACGCTTCTCCCCACCCTTGCCTCTGCTTCTGCCGTGAGGTAGACACCTGTCTGCATCTACCTAAGGACACCTGATGCATCTGCTTAAATAAAGCCCAGTTTGTCCTTCACTGAGGTTGCTCTTTGATTCATTCAAGTACAGTCTGACTTTGGTGACTATTGTTACAGAAAGAATCTTGGTTGAGTCTGTTAGGAAAGTCTACATTTCTGTTCAAGGGGAAAAAAGTGAAATCCACAAAGTCTTGTGAAAATCAAATCTTTTTTGGAGGTAGGCACAGGTTAATGTGTTCAGATAAGTGAGCATCAACACAATCATCAACCTAAGGAAGCTCTCTGAACCTACTTAGTTTGTAAGTTAATAATTTTTTCACATTAGTATGTTTTGGACAGTGACCTAAATCAAGCTATTTATTGACCTAAATAGAGAGGGAACCCAAGTATAGAAAAAAGTTTAAATCACAGCTTCTGAAACTTAAATGTGGTTTAAAATTTTTTATTGACTTGAAGCAGTGAGTTCAAAAAGAGATTAAATAGATTAAGAGGGAGAAAGGATGAGAAATAATTGCCAGATCTATTGCTAGAGATTTACATGCTCTCAGCTAAAAATTAATGGTAGGGAGTCAGTATAATCATTTCTGTTTGTCTATAAGGACACCAAGGCTTGGGAAAGTTAAGTAGCTTCACCTGAGAGTTACAGTTTATACAACTTGTACTGTTTTATGCCACACCACCCCTATAAAAAAGGAGACATTTTTTAACATTGATTTTTTTAAACTCAGTGAAGATGAGTTTGAAACAAAACCATTGCTTTGAACTCAATAGATAAAAAATGTTTAACTTTATTCTTTCAATCTTAGCTTTTTGCTTTTCATATTTCTGTGGCGATTATGCTGTACCTTCATTAAAAGACAGTGGATGGACAGATGGACAGCCTGATTGATGGAAGCAGGAACCATCCCTGAGTGTGTTGGGTGTATGTGAAATAGTTCTGTGGTAAAAGTTAATTTGAGGTCAGGGGTTTAGAATTAGAATTTCGTGTTTCCATGGAAACCATCATGCGATGTTGGTTAGGGTCCTGGCTTGATGCACAGAAGGCTGTGGCATGTTCATTGTGGCTGCTCTGTAATTTGGGTGCTAAAGAACTTAAACTTCTTTAAAAATTTTGTGTCTGTAGGGTAAAACTGTAGTTTAGGTTCCACCTGAGTGCCTGGATCACGTCCTGCTTCTGTCCCAGCCCCTAGGTCTCCCACCCGCTCCTGGGCTGAGGGTTGGGGAGGGATGGGGGGAGGGGGGATATGGTGCAGTGACAGGGCTCTCTGAGCTGGTTTCTGCAGGGAGGCGGGGCTGCTACAGGGCTGGATGTGTTGGCTCAGGTACCAGGAGGGTAGAGAAGGGAGTGTCATGGTAGCTGGAAATGACACGTCCTTGTCCCCATCTCCTCAAAACAGCCTGCAAGAAAAGAAACAGAAGTCTTGCAGCCATCACTAGGAAACAGTCCAGGAGCTCTGCTAAAAGAAAATTAATGCCAAGACAGGTTATGGAAAAAAACGATCCTAGATTGAAAAGCAGTGTTCAATGTTTGTGTTTTTCTTCCAAATCCTGCCTCATTACACTCTCGGCATTCCAGTTTTTCTCCAGGGATTCACAAAATCTCTCAGAGCAAATGCTTTTCTGTGTGTGAATGCTTTAAATTCATACTTGAAGATGGAGGTTTGAGCTGAGTACCTCTATGGAACCCCCCTTACCCAGAAACCAGGGCGAAGACCTTATAGTCAGGAAGATGCCAAGGGCGCCCTCTGAAATGAACACTGATTTCCAAACCTAGAAGAAATCAGCTGGAGAAAATGGAAAACTTTTCTTTAACAAAGAGAAAGAAAAATCTGATCGCTGCATTACACTTTATTTCTATAGACATACATATTAACTAAAAACAAAAAAATAAATAATAAATAAAACCCTGCGCTGCTTCCTGTATTTGCCTCTTGACAGACACACACGGACAGGCTGGTCTGCCATCGGTGGTACTGAAGGGAAGGCTCAGTCATAAGGCCCAGAAGGCGGTGTGTGTGGCACTGTTCTAATTGAACATGTGCATTTCGGTGGGGTTTCAATTCTTAATCATAAGGCAATACCTTAATCTTTGTGAAGTGTATTTCCTGTATCTACAAGTGTGCAAATGAATATCAATTTTAAAATTATTTGGAATTTTGGAAAAAATTCAGATTTCACTTGTAAAATATATGAATGGATATGCTCATATCCATGTATTTAACACTGAAGGAACACAGTGCTTACTGCATGTTGGGCATGGGGTCTGAGCGCTTTACAAATAAACTGACCCTTACAACCATACTATGGGACAGGTACTGTTACCACCTCTTTACAGACAGGGAAGTGGAAGCACGGGAAGTGGAAGCACAGAAAGTGGCTGCAGCAGTCAGTAAAATGATCAGACTATGCATCTCTCAAGCTTTCCGTGTACCTGCTGCTGTCCTGATGCCAGTCTCCCTGCTCCAAGTACTTGAACCTACACTTCCAGCCCCTTTGTCTGGGATGCAGACACCCTGAGGGATGGGGGTTCTGGGCCCTGACACCTGCATTCCTGACCGACTGCAGGAGTCTGTCTGGCAGAAAGTCTATAAACGATCTTGTAAACAAATGATCTTTATCAGATCCACTAACCTCATAAGATATCACTTGCTGGTATAGAAAAGAATTTCCTTTGGATATGAGTGTACAACTTTTTTTTTAGGCAGAATTAACCTTCATTTTTCCCAGTGGCATAGCAGTTCATTTTCCTGGAACAGGAAATTAAAAATAATGAAGATCTGCCCTCTTGTTGAGTGACTGCTGACTGTATACACCTTTGCACTAGAAACCTCACACACATTACCTCAGCTGATCACTCAGCCCAGTCCAACCTGTCTACTGACCTGCTGTCTCTGATGGCGTGACACTCCCCGAGGACACCTGTCCATCTTTCTTGCTTGCTTAGGAAGTCGTCCAGCAGTGGTCCTGAGGAGTTTCCCCTCTCGGGGCTGTACTTGCATGTCCCTAGTGGTTGACCACTGCCAACCTCTCTGAGGGTGCCTGCCCTTCTCACCCAAGTGCAGTAGGGAAGAAGGGCTCAGGGTCTGGTTCTGCCAACTTTTGCTTTGTGACCTTGAACGAGTGCTCTGAGCTTCTTCTCATCTATAAATGAGAACAATACCCATTTCATGGAATTATTCCGAGGATGGTTGGTAGAAAGCACTTTGCAACTGGTAAAGGACTAAATGAATGTTAGTTGCTGTTTATACTAATGATGATGATCATAAGTCACAGTGAGTACCTACTCTGCTGTTCTTTAGAGCCCCTGAGGAATGCAAAAGAATAGACATGTCCCAACCCGGTTCAATTCTTAGCGCAAACACTCACGTTAAATGGCTGGACACCAAGGATACTGAATTCTGGCTTAATGAGATGCTGTGCAGATTGTTAAATTCAAATCCCTTCTTTCAGGGTTATAGAGAAAATGGATTGTTTCCTGTTTGCTGAACATCAGAGATTTTGTGGAGATAGGGCACCATCTTGTGGTCAGTAGGAGAAAATGACAGAAGAAAAGGTCCAAGCACTGCACAGGGTCGAAAGAACAGTGGTTCTTTCTCGAAGCTGCACCGTTTGCGGGCCCAGCTCCTATGCCAGTAGAGTCAGAGGCAACTGGTCAGATGTGAGGCCCCAGAGTCAGTGCTTGTGAATGAATGCTCGCATGGGATTCCAGTGTTTGATAGCCACCGATTAGGAGCTCTTGGCTGCAACCACATGGCCAATAAATAGATAGAGCTGGGCCTCCAGCTGGGTGTCCTGACTCCACACAAGAGCACCTCCCAGGGAGCACAGGCTCCTGGGGCCTGATATACTATGGCAACTTTCCAACCTCCCTGCTTCGATGCCCCGCCCCGCCGCCCAGGTGCCTGGTCCTCTCTTCCTGTCCTCTGCTCCTCCTCCTCCTCTAGATTCTCCCGCCTTCGCCTTCGCTCTCCACCCCCAATGACAACAGAATAGCTAAACCAGCAGCACTTTCTTCTTTACAAAGCACTTGCTTCTACCCTGTCGTTTCATCCACAGCAGTTCTAAGGGAGGTGTGATTATCGTCACCTCCTAGAGGAAACCAGGAAATGAAGGCCCGGAAACCAAGGCCATGGGTAACACAGCTGGGAAACAAACCTGGGCCCCAGGCCTTGCCGCTGCTCCCAGGCTAGGAGCACTTTGCCCCTCAGCTGCACCCTCTCTCTGCTCTTACTTCCATGAATTAATACTTGGTTCTGACCCTCGCTTCTCACCTCCTCCTTCTCAGAAAGTGTTTGGCTCCTTTTTCCTTTTCTCACCTCCTAAGTTCTTTCTTGGGCTTATTAAAAATGCCAATGATAAAAATAACAGTGGACATTACAGAAAGGACTTTAACACATATCATCTTCATACTCCTTCCTTAGTCTCCACAGCTACAAGTACTCCCAATACCAAGAATCCCCAAATGTGTATTCCCAGTCTCCTGGTCTGTACTTCCAACAGCCTATTGGGTCTCTCTTCTGGAATGTTCTTCAAACTCAGTATGTCTGCAATGGTACCGATCTCACCCCTGTCTGCCATGCCTGCTGTACCTTCTTGCAATGATATTGTTGCAAACACTCAGGCAGTTCCAGTACTCTGTGAATTGACAAGGTCCAGAAACCAAGGGATGGACATTAGAATCATGTTGATGCACGATTGAGAAAAAGTTCAAGTAAGTATCTGTGCGGAACAGGACTTGGTGGATGGTTAGTTAGGGGAGTGAATGGCAGGTCCAACAGTCTGAACACAGGAGCAATTCGAGCCAACATGATCCCGGCACTCGGGGCCTGTGCTATTTCTGCAGGACCTGAATCCAGTCTGGAGTGTCCCAGGTCTCATGAAACACCTTAGGGCTGAAGGTGGACTCTGGAGTCTTACAGAATGAGGCTGGCCTTAGGGGTGCGGCAGCTAGTTGATAGTTCTCATTCTTCTTGTTCATTCTTTGATGTATTGAATAAGCATTAAGTGGTTCTCATGGTGAGGCACTCCCTTAGAAGCTATAAGGAATATAATGTTGTAAAAGCTTTAAAAATTGTGGTTGTTTGTATCAGAGAATTTGTATGTTGATTATATTGTTCTTTAGGGAAAGCTCACCAATTTATGTCCATACAAAAACAGAATCTCCAAGACTGGCGTATGAATGAGACCCTCTGGATTGGAGGCACCAGCCGTGTCCGGAACATTCGGTCTTCTTCTGCCCCTGATATATCACCTTCTCCACAGTCTGGCGCAAGCAAGGATGAGCCATACCTGTTGAGTTTCCCCAAATCTTAGCTAAGCCAAAGGCTTCATTCACGTTTGGGGACAGATAATAAACTCAGAAAACACTTGGGACCTAGTTAGATAATCTGGCTAATAACACTGAACTTGATCATCTTCAGCATATAGCTCTCCTTTGTTTCAGCTCCCCCTCTACATTCCACACACTGGTTGTATCTCCTACCACAAAGGGACACCCAGATAGCTCCAAGAGCTTCTCCGGGAAGAGCAAGTTCCAAAAAGCACCCCTGTCTCTGGTGGGGGTGGGCATTTTCAAGGCTCGCGCATATCCAGTTCTCCTCTCCCTCCAAGCTCACAGGAGGATCATACTTCTGGCTTGTTGGCAGCAATACAAGGCCACATGACAGGTTCTAAGCAATTGGTTCTGAGCAGAAGTGATGTGACATGTGTCACTTCCAAGGTGAAGCACTTGTTAGTTGGTTTGAGCTCTAGATCTCTCCTCTCACCGTAGGAAACCCAGAACCATCACCCAAGGCAAAAGTAGCCTGGAATGCTGAGCCCCCACAGAAACCCACAGTGAAAGATGCACGAGCAAGAAGTAAAATTCCATTCTGATAAGCTGGGGAGATTTTTATCATGTTTGTTTTTGCAGCATAATCTACACTCTAGCCAACCCCCAGACCAGCTCTTTTCATTTCTGTTTTTTGTCTGAGGACCTGGCTCTTCCCTGAGAATTGGTACGAAGAATGGCTTCTCTCTTCAGCTTTATCTCCAGATCCAGGGGGTGTCCCCCCAGGAGGGCTGAGAAATATCAGCCTATCTCTACACCCTCCCAATGCCATGCCCCTGCAGGCGCTCTAGCTGGCCTCACCGAGTTCTTTGACTTTAAGTACACTTTCCTACTTCCTTTGTGTATTCTTGGTCACAGTGAAAACTTTAGGTGGGCAGGTTTAATTTTTTCCTATGGCTTTACACCCAATCTTGCTAGCACTTGAGTGGCCCAGAAAGCTGCTTCAAATTATCTATGCTTGGAGTTCAGCCACCATTTGTTTAAAACATTAAGCAGCTTCAAGTTATAAAAACCATCTGCTCCAGCATCAAGTTTGCACCCAGAGAAAAACATTTTCAGAGATGAAAGCAGTCCAGCCAAAGAAGAAAAGATAGGGCATAAAGCTGAGCCACACTGGAGCACCTGCTTATCCCGACTCGTAAGGAATCCAGTCACTTCACTCATCCAGTGGGGTAGGAGCCCTGGTGCAGCTGGTAGAGGGTCACGGGGGCAAGAACACAACAGTGGGTAGGAGTCAGGAGTGCATTTGAGACACTGCTCCTGCTAACCATACACAACTGTGGGTAAGTCACTTGACATTACTCTTGGGCCTCATCTGTGAAGTTTTTCTATGAAGCTCTGATGTTTTATAATTTGATTACATGGTGTACATATATACATGGCCAACAGGCACAGGTAAGTGCTCAATGTTATAACTCATAAGCAAAATGCAAATAAAAAACCACAATGAGATACAACTTCATACCACCAGATGGTTGGAATCAAAGAGACAGCCAGCCACAACTACTGCTGTGGAGAAGTTGGAACCCTTATACATCACTGCTGAAAATGTCAATGGGGTGACCTTGGAAAGACGTTGCGCAGTTCCACAAAATGCCAAACACAATGTTACTGCAAAACTCCTAGGTATAGCCTGAGAGGAATGTCCCTACAAAAACTTGTATATGAACTTTTATAGTCAGCATTATTCATATTAGCCCAATAGTAGAAACAACCGAATATCTACCAGTGGTGAATGGATCCACCTAATGTGGAATATCCCCATAGTGGATTTGTTATTCAGCATTTTAAAAATGAAGTACTTATACATGCTCCAACATGCATGAAACTTGAGTACCTGTTGCCAAATGGAAGAAGCCAGTAACAAAGACCATGCATGTGAAATGTCCAGAACAGGCCAATCCATGGAGGCAGGAAGAAGGACCCATGGGCCGTGGCAGGAATGAGGAATGATTGCGGATGAGTATGAGGTTTTTTCCTAGGGGTGAGTCAGGGGGTCTGGAATAAGCCTGCAGTTGTAATGGCACAATTCTCTGAACACTCCTGAACTGAACACTTTCCGTGGTTGAATTTGATAGTAGAGGAGTTATAGCTCGATAAAACTGTTAAAGACAGTAGACAGATGTGCATTCATTTACTCTGTGTGTTCTGTTCTAGGAGCTAGGTGCAGTGAGCTGAGTAAGAAGAACCCCCCTCACCTTAATGGGCTCGTGATCTCTGGGGCCAAGACAGGGGCGATAACACAGGAAGTGCCGACAGGGCAGCTTGCCCAGGTGTTCTGGGAGCACCAAGTGCACTCGGGTCAGCTGGGGAGTTCAGCACAAGGCAGAGAGAGAGCCCTGCCACCGCGGCTGTGTGCTGGGCAGAGGCCTCTCACTCTCCGGGAGACTCACTGAGCACAGAAGAGCACCAATATGGGGCAGAGTGTGAAAAAAAAACAGGGGACATTACTGAGTGCTCTGTACATTCAGAAGAGGGGGATATAATGCCTAACATGTCATTCTTCCGGATGTTCAGAGAGAAATGGGATATATTTGATCCTCCCGGACTTTACAATTTATCTTTAGAACCCCAAATACAAGGTGCATAGTATAAAAACTGCTGCTGTCCTCAAATCCTGCCCCTTATTTTGCACTACTCACCTGTGATATTTTTAACCAAATTCTGTAACATGCAGAATACTAAATTCACTTGCTAAGTACAAATTGGTTTCTGTTGATTATAGAGTAATGTAGTGTATAGAATTAAAAATAATTGCTCATACCTTTGTGGTACTGACACAATCAGATTTCACAGCACAATATTAATTCTCAAACCACGATGAGGCAACATTCAGTTTGGGATGAAATGGGCGCCCTGGGTGTGGCTGCCTGGGACACAGCCTGCTCTGAGAAGAGTAGGAGGGGGAGGAGCTCTGTGAGCACGGAAGAGGAGCAGAGGGGCCGGGTATTGACACCCAGAGCTGTTGTCACAGCACAAGTTAGAAGGTTCCAGGGCCACCTGAAGCAGGTCCTCCTTCCTGCTGGAACTGGTGTGACCAGCTCTAGAGAGGCCTGGGGCTCAGCAACTTATTCGGGTCTGAGCTGGATCTGCAGCCTCTGCGTGACCTGTCGGCCACCTGGTCACTTGGCTCAGGAAGAGCTTTTTCCTCCAAGGCTCTGCGCAGACCCCAGTTTGTGCCACTGCATTTCAGCCCCTTCAGCGCTGCCTCAAGGCCACAAATTGGGCTCCTGGGTTGCGGGTCTGGGAAGAGGGGTCCTTATACCTGTCTCTTCGGCACAACCTGCGTCTGTCTGTCCACTGCAAGGCAAAGCTTCTGCCTTTTGCTTCTAGTTGTCCTCTTTCCAAGCACCACAGGTGGTAGGACAGAATGACTGCAAATGAGGGACACCAGCTCCCTGGCGTCTGAGGGCTCGCAGTCCTGTGGCCTGTCAGTCCTCAGGCATTGGTGCAGCCACGAGGAGGAGGCCTAGACAGTGTCACCCGGCCTTGTCCACTTGACAGCAGTGAATCCCCGCAGTTCAGGTGGCTGGTTTTAAATAAGAGGGTCTTTTATAAATGACAGGGCGGAGGGTAGAGGGAGCCGGGACAGCCTTTTGTGTGTGTGCAGGTTTCGGATTACTCATTGCTAAGTGCCTAAAGGAACTGTTGGCCTTAAAGAGGAGTTCAGTGCTTTCCTTTGACAAACAAACAAGAGAAAGAACCTTAACTATTCTAAATTCGAGGGTCTTTCTAGTGATTAGTGGTTGAATAATGTTCCTAAGATGTATTTTATTTTATTTTTTAAAAAATTTTATTGTATTTTTTCCAATACCATTTAGTCCCCTATACCCCTCTCCCCCCAGAAATCACCACACTGTCATCCATGTCCTTGAGTCCTTTTTCTTACAGGTATTTTAATAACTGGTACCTTCAAGGGGTGGGTGATGGTTTTTAACAAGACTGAGAAAGAGGCAGCCCTAATTGCTGCTTTAAAGAGCACATTTTTAAGTCTGTATGGGAATATTGCATCATGATGTGATTTGTGGCCAAGAATGTTATTGAGTCATTTATAAAAATTCCCTCATCTACACACTTACAGAACATAAAGTTTTAAAGTCTTTCAAATTAAGGATTCATCTGATAAAATAAAATAAAATAAAATAAAATAAAATAAAATAAAATAAAATAAAATAAAATAAAATAAAATAAAATAAACCTTCTGGTGTCAGGAAGGAGAAGAAAGAACTTTGCATTAATGGTGGGCAAAACTGAAAAACTAGTATCAATAAGTGCTGCCATTAATACAATTTTCCTAATTTGAGTCTAGATCTCAGTATCTTGTTTTGTTATAACAGCTATTAAAACCAAGTATAAAAATCAATTGAAAATTAAGTCTTTGAATCATAAAGTACTAAGCTAAGATTTTCAAAAGAGAGTAAAGCATTTCCAATCATGACTTTTTAAAATATATTTTATTGATTATGCTATTACAGTTGTCCCATTTCTCCCCCATCATTCCCCTCCACCCTGCACACACCCTCCCACCCACATTCCCCCCTTTAATTCATGTCCATGTGTCATAAGTTCTTTAGCTTCTACATTTCCCACACTATTCTTGCCCTCCCCCTGTCTATTTTCTACCCACCGTCTATGCTACTTATTCTCTGTACCTTTTCCCTCTCTCTCCTCCTCCCACTCCCCTGTTGCTAACCCTCCATGTGGTCTCCATTTCTGTGTTTCTGTTCCTGTTCTATTGTTGGCTTAGTTTGCTTTTGTTTTAGATGTGGTTGTTAATATCTGTGAGTTTGCTGTCTTTTTACTGTCCTATTTTTTGTCTTCTTTTTCTTAGGTAAGTCCCTTTAACATTTCATATAGTAAGGACTTGGTGATGATGAACTCCTTTAACTTGACCTTATCTGAGAAGCGCTTTATCTTCCCTCCCATTCTAAATGATAGCTTTGCTGGATAGAGCAATCTTGGATGTAGGTCCTTGCCTTTCATGAGTTTGAATATTTCTTTCCAGCCCCTTCTTGCCTGGAAGGTCTCTTTTGAGAAGTCAGCTGACAGTCTGATGGGAACTCCTTTGTAGGTGACTGTGACCTTATCCCTTGCTGCTTCTAGAATTCTCTCCTTCATTTGAATCTTGGCTAATGTAATGATGATGTGCCTTGGTGTGTTCCTCCTTGGGTCCAACTTCTTTGGGACTCTCTGAGCTTCCTGGACTTCCTGGAAGTCTATTTCCTTTGCCAGATTGGGGAAGTTCTCCTTTATTATTTGTTCAAATAAGTTTTCCACTTGTTGCTCTTCTTCTTCCCCTTCTAGTACCCCTATAATTTGGATGTTGGGACATTTAAAGATGTCCTGGAGGTTCCTAAGCCTCTCATTTTTTTTGAATTCTTGTTTCTTCCTTTTCTGTTTGGTTGTTTTTCTTCCTTCTGGTCCACTCCATTAATTTGAGTTCCAGTTTTCCTCCCATCTCTATTGGTTTCCTGTGCGTTTTCCTTCATTTCAGTTATTGTAGCCTTCATTTTTTCATCTAGTTTGTGAGCAAAATCAACCAATTCTGTGAGCATCTTGATCACCAGTGCTTTGAACTGTGCATCTGATAGGTTGGCTATCTCTTCATCGCTTAGGTGAAATGGCTCTGGGGCTTTGATTTGTTCTCCCATTTGAGCCTTTTTTTTTTTTTTTTGGTCTGGTTGCGTCTGTTATGTAGTGAGGGGTGGAGCCTTAGGTGTTCCTCAGGGTGGGGCAGCCCAGTCGCTGGGTAATGATGCTGTATGTGGGGGCAGGGTCTAAGAGGGAACAATGGCGCTTTCTCCACTCTCTCTGGGATTCCAGTTCTTTCCACCACTTCCTCTTCACCTGGATTATCTGCGTGTGAATGTGGGACCACCTGGTCAGCCAACCACCTTGCTCGGCCTCACTGGCATGCACAGTTGCCACCCCGTGCCCGGGGTTGCTAGCTGCCACCTATGCACCTGGGGTCTGCTAGCTGCCCCCTGCATGCCTGGGATCTGCCAGCCACTGCTGCCTGCATGCCCAGGTCAGCATCCCCACTTTTTCCTGCCACGACTCTGCCCCTCTTACTGGTCTGGATGAATGGTTGTTGGACTTCTGTACAGTTCAATTTTCTATCAGTTCTGCTTGTTTTCTTGTTTCTAAATCTTTGTTGACCTTAATTTTGGTTGTGAGAGGAGGCACAGTGTGTCCACCTGTGCCTCCATCTTGGCTGGAAGTCTCCAATCATGATCTTTTTAAAAAATTCAGATATAATTGACATGTAATGTTATATTAGTGTCAGGTGCACAACATAATGATTTGATATTTGTATCTATTGCAGAATGATCACCACAATAAGTCTAGTTAACATCTGTTACCATACACAGTTATAAAAATATTTTTTGCGATGAGAACTTTTAACACCTACTCTTTCAGCAACTTTCAAGTACACAGCTCAGTGTTGTTAACTGCGGCCCTCATGCCTCATGCTGTGTCCCCAGGACTCCCGTATTCTACTCCCCTCAGTCTGAACCTTTTGACCCCTTCACACGTTTCAATTACTCCCACCCCTGCCGATCTATCCTCTGTACCTCTGAGGCTGGTTTGTGTTGCTTTTTGCTTTAAGATTTGCATATCGAGGAGATCACGGTGTTTACCTTTCTGTCTGATTTGTCTCACATAGCATGATGCCCTCAAGTTGCTTTCATGTTTTTGCAAATGGCAAGAGTTCGTTGTGTCCTACGGCTGAATAAATACACACACACACACACACACACACACACACACACACACACACACTCTTCCTTTATCCATTCATCCATGGATAGACACTTGGGTTTTTTCCATATCTTTTCAAGCTAGTGTTTTTGTTTTCTTCAGATAAATACCCAGAAGAGGAATTGCTGGATCACAGGGGAGTTCTACTTTTAATCTTTGGAGGGACCCCCACACTGTTTTCCATAGTGGCTGTACCAGTTTTCCGTGCCCTCAACAGTGTCTGCGGGTCTGCTTTAGCGGTCATTCCAATGGGGTGGGGAAAGATGCTGTCTCGTTGTGGGTTGGATCCACATGTCCCTGGTGAGCGGTGATGCTGAGCACCTTTTCAGGTACTTGTGGCCCATCTGTGGGTCTTCTATGGAAAAATGTCTACTTACTTCCTCTCCCTATTTTTTTAACCTGATCACTTTTTTTTACCATTTCCGATAATAGTATCGACAGCAAAAAGGTTTTAAAACTCTATTAATAAATAAAATAATGTGACATAAAAACTTAACTATTTACATTTTACTTTTATTTCAGCCTTAAAATTTGGAGACTAATAGCGTGGTACACGTTTATTGGCTGCCTCCCTAACATCTATTCCTTTTCTTTCATCAAAACTCAGGATCTGCTTGTCTTTGGTAAATGAGAAATGGGTCCTGTGGATTCTTCCTCCAAGTGTGTGGATTATAAGGGACAGAAACTGATTGTTCAGAGAACGTGGGAGATGGAGACTGGAATTTGTATGCACATTTGCCTCATGGCCGCAAGGTGGCAGAAGGAGCTCAGTAAACACCGGCAAAGGCCGGGTCTTCCACCCAAGCTCTGCGGAGGATGTTTGCCCCACCCTGAGGAAACCACAGCCTGCCAGTGCTTGGCCAGCTTGTCCTTCTGGGTAAGTTAGTGTGGAGAGAAATACTTATTTTATCTAGAGTTCCCCGTAAAATAATAAGAGGTGCTGAGAGAAACAAGTAGATGCTGTGAAGTTTGAAAGTGAAGGTAATAACCCAATAGGGAGGTAGGTGTATGTGTGTCTGCTTCTCCCTCTCTCTGTCTCTCTCCCTCTGTCTCTCTCCATCTGCGAAATAGTGGTTCTGGGTGTGACCTGCCTCATTCTGATAAAGTGTGCAAGAGGTGAGTCAAATGCCCTGAGAGTTGCAGAGGAAAGCTGTTTTTCTAGGAAAATTGGCACAGGTGCACCTTGCGTGTCCCGTCCCATGCGCCCAGAGTCGGAACCTTCTGGGCACACGTGAAATGCCCAGGCAGGCTGGTGGCTGTGGGCTGTGGGGTGGTGTCTGAATGTGCTTCCAGTGCTGACCTAATTTCTCCACTTAAGAAAAATAGTGACACAACTGAGTTAGAAACCCTTTCCAGAAAGCGTTGCCTCTTGAAAGAGGTGCCAGAGGCAGAGGCAAAAGACATTTTCTTTGTAAGGGAGAAGTCTGGAAAGGACTGATTTGGAGCCAGGAGCTGAGGCTGAGATCTCAGCCTTGTTCTGATCCAGCCTGGTTCTCTTGGCCTCCATCTGCCCCTAGAAATGAGGGGACACATGCCTGGTGAGCCCTGCACAGCCCAGTGGAGATGATGGCAAGCGTTTCTGGTGATCCAAATAGTCTCTGTGGCAGTTACAGACGGTCTCTTTCTAGTCCTTTGTGTCGAATTCCACCCTCTTCTGAGGATATCTGAATGCCCTCACCTGAGAAACTTCACAGTCTGTGTGTTTAACGAAGCACCTCATTGCCTTGGAAGGGTGGTGGGAGGGCACCATCTCTGGCCAGCCACTTTGGGCTTCTTTCTCCTTCTAGGGAGTAACTTCATCCTAGTTTGTAAATAGCACTGTTAGTTGTCGGCAACTTAAGCTGTGAGAGGAGCAACCCAACTGAGATTGTTGGGTGTTTTCATTTTGATCAGGAAATTCTTCCTGACACTTCACCAAAGTTCTTTCTGTTCCCATCTTGACCCTCCATTGCACACGGGCTGCAGAAGACCCCAGAGTTACTAGGATGACAGTACTAGCGGAGAAGACAGATTGCTCTGGCCTTGGCGAGGAGATTCTCTCAAGGGGTCTGCTGTCCTCCAAGTGCCCATTGGGAGCAGTCTCAGACTGGCTCTTGGGGAAACTGGAAAATCTGGCCAGAGAACAAACCTATCTTTCGTCAGAGCCCATGTTTCTGGAATGGGCAATGGAGAAAGTCTGCTGGTTCCAATGAAAGGAACTTGAGAAATAGAATTCAAGACATGTCATTGTTACAAAACAACTTTGGAACAAGGGGGCATTGGCAGCATTATGCTCTGGCAGTGCCAGGAAGGCTGCAATCAAATGGCGAGCCCAGTGTGGCTGGCGGAGGGCAGCCTGGTGGACCCTGCTGTGTGACTGAGAGCCCACAGGGGTCCATTTTGCATGGATCCCAGGGACAATGGCAGCTGGCGGCAGCAAGAGTGGGGAGCCCCCAGCAAGAGGGTTAATGACAACCCATGGCGACCCCCATGGAGAAACTGATGTCAAACACCATCGCCCAGACGCTTCCAGCAAGGATGGCTGTGGCAGGGGGTGTCGGGAGGTTTAGGAGAGGTTTGACTCAGGACACGAAGCAGACCAACCCCGCCTGGTTGAGTGCAGAGTTCATGCAGGCGACACCAGGGCTGGGACACGCCGAGGCCTCCATTGGTGAGCCCTGGTATCACCTTCCAAGACTGAAAACAACTACTCCTTCGGGAGAAAAGTGCTCCGGACATGGGTCTTATCTCTGAGGAGATTGGGTCACTCTTCAGCAACTGTTCCATTTTTTAAAAGTATGCAAGATTAGAATGAGGGTAGTGGTGGTGGTTATAAAACCCAGGATAAATTTTAAAGGCTCTGTTGTATAGCTCATCCCATTTTACAAAGGGATTGCTTTTCCCCAAACCGACTCCTTCCTGTGACAACAGGTACAGGTCAGTAAGGTGGAAGCACGAAGACCTAGAGCCCACCACCCCCGCTGATGCAGGACCCTGTGCTGATGGGAAAGTGTTGGGGGCTCTTCCCTGAGCCCCACCCCGACAGAAAAGGAAACCAGCGGTCCGGAATGGGGATTGTCCTGGTCAGTCAGATACAGAAGAGCCATTGACACCTTGTGCCTGACCTTTCTGTCCATGAGGGCCCTTTCGTGCAAAGGAGCAAGGGCCTGTCCAGTGTCTGCGGCTCTACTTTACTATCCACCGACTGAGAGAAACTCACAATGGCGAGTATTTCCCAGAGACTTAAGCACCATTCGAAACAGTGACATGTGCATGTGTGAGAGCTTGTTCTTCAGGCATGGGCAGTGGTTGGAGGGTTTGGGCAGAGCTGTCTTAGCAGCTCCTGTAAACCCAGGAAGGGAAAAAGCTAAGACACACCCCTGCCCTTGAGAAGTCTATCATCTAGTTTTGGGCCAGCACGGGGATGGGCCCCACAGCCTTGGCACCAACACTGCACTGAGCGACTGAGCTTTGGGACCGGGCGGGCAATGACTTGGCACTTGACACAGTGCCCTTCACTTCGGGGCAACTCCGGAGGCAGCAGGTTGCTGGATGACTGAGGACTAGGCGGGCAAAGGGAAGGGAGGGAAGGTGATCACTATAATTACCGCTGCAGCCTGGCATGCCAGTAGCCCCCCAGGAAGCCAAAGGGGGCACTAGTGTGATGGTGGGTATTGGTTTCTCCCCGTTCTTCTACCCCAGGACCTTGACCCCACGCTGGCATGGCACTGCCCGGTGCAACGCTGAGGACAGCCCTCTCTGCCCTCCCCCACCGAAGCAGGGTGAAGGCCAGATCTCCCATGGCTGGGAGCTGTCCCAGAACACCCCGGCCCTGCATCTGAGAGGAGCAGGTGGCTGTCTGGGGGTTCAGTGCCTGGGGCCTTCTGGTAGGACCTGTCTGGGGCCCAGCTGGCTGGAGAAATGCAAACTGTGTAGACAGAAACTTCACCTGAAGTCGTTCTGGCTCTACGGCAGGCTCATTCAGGGCTTTGAAAATGGAGTTCACCTTTCTACCTAGAGATTCGTCTTCTTCCCCTGCATACCTTAGAGGGAAGTGGTAAAGGAAAAATAAATCAGCAGCCTGATGCTCTAAGACCAGCAAGTGGTCAGACTTTGCTTGATGGGATGGGGGTGGGGCGAGTCTGTTTCCTGCCCCCTGGGGAACAGTCCGAAGTCCAGGGCTTCTTTCTAAGAGGTGAGGGACTGTCATCTGCATGCAGGGCGATGCCCTGCTAATCACAGTAGAACATGGTTGAACAGAATAAAATTCTGTATTATACATTTAAGTTAGGGATATGGTGGCAAGTAGGAGGAAGAAATGTAATTGGGGCATGTTCAGCATAAATTACAGGTCACCAGGAAGTTTGGTAGAGTCCAGAGCTGGATGCAGGTAAAGAAAATCAACCTTCCTTAAAGAACTCCTAAAACGTACTCAAGAAAACTGACAGAAAGTGGGTGCCTTTTAGTAACGCCAACTCAGCAGAAATAAGGATCTCCCAGAGCATGGATTTTCTATGGTGAGAAGCCAAATGAGTCTGATGACTTTATTATAATATTTTTATCTTCTCCTTCACACTCAGGAGTACTTGGCATCCTTTATCAAGGCCATGATTATATCAGGTACCTGCAAAAGGCTTCAATAAAAAGAATGTAATTTTATATAGCTCTGACGATTTGCTGATTCAGTGAAAGGTCAGAGCCTGCTACTAATGGCACCCCGCACGGGCAGGGGCTGTGGTTTAAACATCGACCATCTCGTGTTCAGTGATCTCACAGGTATGGGAAGAGTCCAAAGATTGGTCCACCTTTCCTCACCCCTGTCGTTCCACCCTTCCTCTCCCATTCCCTCTTTCCCTCCTTCCTTCCACAGGTATTGAGTACCTGATATGTGCCAGATATACAAAGACACACGAGACACAACCCCGGCCTCACAGAGCCTCCAGTCTAGTAGGGAAATAGCAAAGATGGCCCTTGTTAAAAAAAAAAAAAAAAGAACTAAATTTAATGGTTAAAAATAGGTATACCGTGAAAAAATAACGAATACCCACAGACCCGTAAAAAGGAAAACAAAACAGCTCTTTGGCACTTTATCTGATTATCAGTGCTATGGGCCAGAAGTCTTATTTGTGAAGGAGTGCACACAGAAGGTGTTACATAAGTGCTTGTTGAAGAGATGAAGGCAGATGCAGATGCTAGTACTGCTGAGCACCTCCGAGATACTCCAGTCTAGCCCTCTCCCTTTGCTGAGGAAACCTACACCCGGGAAGGGCCAGGGCCTGGGTGAGCAAGGACACAGTAGGGAGCCGCACCAGGGAGCCGCACCTGCGCCTCCCAGGGCCTGTGCTTCTCCTCCCGAGGTGATCCGTGGCCTGGGCAGTCAACATTCAAGTTTTTATTTTGTTTGCTTATTTTATTTTAACCACTTTATTCAGGTGTGATTGACATATTAAAAGCTGTACATAGGTAATGCATACAACTCCATCAGTTGAGAGATAAGTATGTACCTGTGAGACCATCTCCACAATCAAGACCATCCATTGCCTCTAAAAATGCATTTCTATTTGCCGTCTTTCACTTTTCAATCAATTTTTTTTTTTTTTTTTTTTTTTTTTGTGGTAAGGACACTTGATGTAAGATCCACCCTCTCAGCAAGCGTACCATACCACATTTCGGCATATCACGGTAGGCTGCGTGCTGTAGAGTAGGTCGCCCGAAGTTACTCATTTTGCATAACTGAAACTTTGTTCACTTTTGGCTGACAACTTCAATTTTTTAAAAAGGGATTAAAACAAAATCTTTATCCTCAAGTAGCTCGGAGTGTGGGCAGGGAGACCCCATTGGGAAAGGACTGAGGCTGACACTGAAGGAGGAGAAGGCTGGCTTCTGGGTGGCAAGGGTGACAGAACAAACCCGCTGGAAGTGTTTAGAACGGATCTGTACCATGAGAAATGTGCTTCCGCTGGGTCAGTGCCGCGTCACCTCCTGTGACGTTCTCTGCAGGCGGTGAACTCTGTTGGCAAAAGCAGGGTGTGTGTGCGGCCAGAGCCAGGGCCTGGTCCCCTCTGAGGGCCTTCTGTGGGTCATCAGCAACACACCTCCCACCCAGCCAGCTGTATTCCAGGTGACAGTGAGGGTAAACAGAGATCAGGATGGAGATTGTGGAGAAATGTGGACAGAGCATGGTCTGGGCCGTCAGCTAGCCCTGGGTTCAAGTCCCAGCTCTGTCAGGGCCTCACCGGGGAAACCTCCAGGCTGTGGCTTCATGTTCCTCATTTATGAAATGCGGAGAGCATCCTCTCCTTTGTAGAGCTGTTGTGACTTAATTATGGTTAAATACAGGGTCCAGCAGAAGTAATGCTTGCTTGGGTGTGCTTGGTAGTGTACGTGAATGTCTCACATGAGATGGACAGCAATGTGAACATTTCACCTAAAATGTCATATGGAGTCCTTGAGTACAATATTGTTATATTACAGAATCACATGTTTATGATTTTGTAATAAAAGATTTTATAATTAAATAGGGGCGTTATTTGTGCCAGAGCCTTCATATAGAGAAGTGCCTAGCAGGTGCTCAATAAATCTTAACTAAATCTAACCTGTTTAAATCCATCATCATTAAAAGAAAATAAAAAATGAAACAATCCCACAATTTCAAGTGCTAGTGAGAATGCGAACAAGGAGCACACTCATGCAGTGCTGGTGAGAGTGCAAACTGTACAACCACCTTGGAGACAGACTGGAGTTCAGCGCAGTGGACGTCGAACATACTTGTGACCCAGAAATTCCTCTACTAAGTGTGCACTGAACTCAGGTATGCATGCCCAGGAACATGCAGAACAAAAATGTTCACAATTGCCCTACACTAGAAACATCCCAATTAGCCATCAAGTTTAGAATAGATAAAGGAACTCTATATAGACTATAGGTAGGTAACTATTCACGCAGTGGACTACGTATGGCAACACGAAGCCACAGGGGGGAATCCCACGTCAGAAAAGGAGAGAGAAGCAAGAGAACAGAACACACAGAGAAGATCACATATGCGGTGTGGACCCTTCACATGAAAATCGAAAATGGGCAAAACTAAGTGGCAGTGTTTAGGGGCACAAACATAGGTGGAAAGCTGTAAAAAAAAAAAAGCAAAGAAATGATTACTGCAAAAGTTGGGAGTGATTACTTGTAGGGAGAGAGAGGGGGGCTTTGATGGCGCAGGGCACGCGGGTGCCCAGGGATTTGTCTGCTGCTTGTTATGTCCTGTTTCTTGACATGGTGTTAGATGGATGTTCTCTCAGTAACCATTCGATAACCTGTACCGTTACGTAAATGGTACACTGTTCTGTGGTTTTTCTGTAAGCATGTTATATTTCTTCATAAAAAGAAAGTATGTGCTGAAGAAGGAGGTAGGAGTACCAACCTCATAGATAAGGACAAGTAAAAAATGTGGGTATATACAAATATTTTAAATGTCTTTGTTTCATATTAAATTTTGAAAGATTCAGGGTCAACCAACATTGTTTTTAATACATGAGAGGTTGAAGCTGCATCAGGTGGGCCACATTAAAGACCTCTGGAAGGGATTTTCCAGATCATCCAACATGCTCATCTTCTGAGTGTTTCCTGAATCTGGAAATTAGACAATGACATGCGACTTTTAACCTGGCCTAATTTCACTATTAGTGTATGACAACTGTGAAAAGTGGAGGGGAGCTAATTTAAAACGTATACAAACTAGTTCTTATACTTGTGAGAAAGGAATGCAATTTTAACTGTTCACTTGGGGAATCAGTTAGTTTCAAGAGGATAATTTATTGATAATATTGAGTCGATGGGGGAAACAGGTCAAACGCCCACGTCCTTCAGAAGGGGCCTCATAGAACCCTTTGGGCTATGATGCTCCAGATCCTCTCTAATTCTCCGTTCAGCAAGTAAAAAAACACTTGATCTCACCACTTAACCCGGAGGGCTATCTGGTCTGGGGAAGCATTCTCAGTGGTTTCTGAGGCCAGTGACCTTCACTTTGGGCCCTCCTCTTCATGGCCTGTTCGCTGGAGAAAGGCCAGCCGTGTAGGCCACTGTCTCTCCTGTTTCTAGGCTCCATGTAGGTCACAAACCTTCCTGTTCGTTGTCATGACAACCCATCCACTCTTCAACAATGTATTTTCATGGCAAAACAAGTAAAAAAGGGAGGCAGCTCTAACCCCATCTTTTTATTGGCTGGCAAAATCCCCACCAGCTCCAGCAGAAGCTCCGCTCTCCATAGCCAATAGGAAGGCCTGACCAAAAGTGCCTGGGTTTGGTGAGTTCCCTAAACAGGACAGGTACCCCAAAGATCATGAGCTCTTATGAATGATTCATGTGGCCTCATTATTTGTTTCCAAAATACAGAATTTATAAAGGTCCTTTTAAATGTAAAAAAAAAAAAAGCTTTCAAATTATACACTTGAGAAGTGAAATTGCGCTAGGACTGACTCTAAATGCTGTGTAAATGTGCAAGGTTCTGACACTGTGCTTTCATGAGATAACTCATCATTTGGAGGCCTGAACACTTCCTCCTCGCATATGTCTTAGCGATTTTGTCACCCATTTTGGTGGCATTGGCTCTCTCTCCAGATCTGAGCACAAGTAATCCCTGGAGGACACAGAGATGCAGCATTAAGGGAATGTGAACTGCTCCAGAGGGCAGGGAAAGGAGCAAGGACAGCCTTTCCCAACACGTGGAGATGAGCTACCCTCTAAGAGATGTGGACTGAACCATCAACCAGAATTTCTTCTGTGGCGAGAAGCTGGGTGTGTGCAGGCCAGGCTCCTTGAACACCATCTCTTGGAGTGGGCTGAGTGGGCTCACAAAATAGGCCCCACTAACAGCACTAGGACCCTACTCTGCAAGGTCCCCAGAAATGGTTCCACTAGAACCTGAACTGAGAGAGAAGTTCAACCAACAAAGGAGAAACTTCCTCCTGAGATGTTTGAACCATTGCTAATGAACAACTTTCCAGCTCAAATACTCTGTCCTCATGGTGACTGTGGTAGCTGCCCTCAGCGCTTTTCCACGCCAGGGTTTGCTGTGACACATGCACAGGCTTCATATCCAGGGTTTGCTGTGACACATGCACAGGCTTTGAACTGTTTATGTCAAACTTGTAAAATCTGCTAAACTTTTACATTTTCTCTGTCA
Source organism: Anoura caudifer (assembly GCA_004027475.1). Taxonomy (NCBI): domain Eukaryota; kingdom Metazoa; phylum Chordata; class Mammalia; order Chiroptera; family Phyllostomidae; genus Anoura; species Anoura caudifer. The sequence goes on along the minus strand of PVKU01000762.1, from coordinate 236,317 downwards.
TCTTCCTGTTTCACAGGTTTACTCTCTTTCTAGGCATAAATGTGGGAGGGACAATAATCAAGATTTAATGTCCCTTCAGCCCCAAAACACACTCTGTGGGAGCTTTGGTTCAGACTATTCCAGAAAACTTTACAATTAGTGGACATGCCAAGTGGCACCAGGGAGACGCAATATATTCTGAAGGGTAATGAATGGTTCTATATCACCTTGATTTCTTTTAAGTACCATACCAATGTTTTAAAAGTAATTTATATTTAAGATTCCAATTCCTGGGCATTTTAAATAGATTCTCTAATAAGTGGACATGGACACAGGCTCACTTCACAGGTTTTCCCAAGATGAGAAATGGAAGCGCAGTGCCATCGCTGCTGGCCAGCCGGCCACACCGCGGTAATGCTGCCTTCATGTCTTCCTTCCCCTTGGAAATGCTTGTCGGGCCTTACAACAGGGTTTTCAAAACATAGTCACAAACTCAACTTTTACTGCGGACTTTCAAAAAAAGAGCTGAGCGCTTCCTTCCATTGGCAAACAATACCTGGCTCCCGTGTCTTCAAAGACCTAAAATCTTCTTGGGAAGAAGAAATTAAAGACAAATAAGAAGTATGGTATACTTTGATCTGTCACCTACTCAGATGCACTTTATACACTCTGTTCCTTGCTTACATTTTTCAAGCTGCTCTTTTATTCCCTGGTATATTTTAAGCACACTATTTTCTGTGTGTGTTTATTAAAATATTCCAACTGTTTGTGTGTTTGACCTTACTCCCTCCTCCCCATGCCCCCCACCCCACCAGCCTCCAGAAATAATTGACATCACTGTATAAGTTTAAGGCAAAGAGCATGATGGCTTGACTCACTGTTATTGGGAAGTGATTAGCAGAGAAGGTTCAGCTAACACCCATCTTCTCATATAGATACAATAAAAAGAAAAGAAGTGAGAAGGAAAACAGTGTTTCTTAGTGATGAGAACTCTTAGGGTTTACTCTCAATAACTTTCCAATACATTAAAAGGCTGGCCTTACTTTTTGTTTCCATCCATTCTCACAAAACTTTGCTTTCTTGTTTGTTTTGTGTTTTCTAGGAAGAACTCCTGTTCCTGCAGCTCTGTCTGTGGGCATCCTTTGGGGCTAAGGTTTAGGACCATCCTCTGGAGAGAATTTGTGTTTGCTTCTGCCAGTGGTTTGGAGCACTCCAGGCTCGGACTCATTTTTTTTAATTCCATGGTATCATAAATTTGGGTCACAATCTTACATGCAGACCACAAGTTCATAGTTATAAACTTTCAAGGAAGATTTATATATCTTTTAAAAATTCTTCCATCCAGTCTCAGGATCAAGACAGGCACATTTTGGGGATGGGGGGAGTCCTCTTCTGCAGAGTAGGTCAATTTCACATTCATCTTTACACTGGCTCATTGGAGCCCCTACCAGTTTTGTGGGAGAGGTTATATATATATATATATATATATATATCTCATATATAGAAATGTTTTGTTTTGTATGAAAATTTTTTCCAGCTTTATTAAGATACAGTGGACATGTAACACTAAGTTTAAAGAGTACAATGTGATGAGTCAATGTATGTTTTGATATAATATATAAATATATATAAATGATTACCACAATAGTGTTAGTTGACACATCCATCACCTCACATAGTAACCTTTTTCTATATGTATATGGTGAGAACATTTAAGATCTACTCTCTCAGTAACTTTTAAGTGTATATTTACAGTATTTGTTAACTATAACCACCATGCTGTACATTAAATCCCCACAACTTATGTATCTTCTAACTGGAAATTTGTGCTCTGTGACTCACATCTCCCCACTGTCCTCACCCTCCGGCCCCTGGCAGCCACCAACCTACCCTCTGCTTCTGTTAGTTGGGCTTTTTTAGATTCCAGTTGTTCAGTGGGATCACACTATTTGTCTTTCTCTGTCTGACTTATTTCACTCGGCATAATGCCCTCAAGTGTGATTCAGATTTTTGCAAATGGCAGGATTTCCTTTTCATTTTCTTTTTTTTATGGCTGAGTAAATTGCATATACACCATGTTTTCTTTCTCCACCTATCCCTCCATGGACACATAGGCTGTTTCCATGTCTTGGCTATTGTGAGCAAGGCTGCAGTGAACATGCAGGTATCTTTCTGAGATATTGTTTCCTTTGGATATATACCTAGAATTGAGATTGCTCGGTCATATGGTAGTTTTCTTTAATATTTTGAGGAACCTCCATACTATTTCCCATAGTGGCTGCGCCAGTTTATATTGAAAGACATTCATGATTGCAGATTCCCCGAGGCTTTATCTTCAGTCTCTCAGCCCCTGCACACCTGTTGAAGTGGAAGCTCTCCCTGATGCTTGGTGGGTTTTCTAGGAGCTTGCTCACTTCCCAGCGGTCCCACTTTAACTTTGTTATTGGTCTCTGTGGTTTTCTTGCTTTCTTGCTAGCTCAAGGATTCATTTTAAAAAATAGTAAAAAAAAAAAATCTTATCCAGCTTTAGTTTTCAGCATGAGGTTTGTTCTGGGTATCTACTCCACCCATTAAATTGAAGTACTTCAGAAACAAGATTAGATACTGTATAATCAATTGCTAAGCAGAGTGGAGTTACAGTTTCTCAAATGCTTCTGTCCCTTTCACTTTCTATGCAGTTGTTCTCTTCATCCTCAGAAAATCAGAAAGTGGCTGAAGGAGTAGGGCAATGGTGTGCCGGCCAAGTGACTCTCGGAAAGAAAAAAAAGACTTGATTGTTAGCATTTGCCAATTTCTGCGGGGCAAATACTCCCACAATGGTCCATCTCAAGCTCCCAGTTTGATACACTGAACAAAGATTTTGGGAGAGGCGTGCAGTTGCTTCTTGCGAACTGCAGTGAGCTAATTCTAGCATGCCACTGTGGAGGTGGAAGATCGAGTCAGGGCAGCCAGGCCAAATGCCCAGAGATTAATCAGGATACAGAAACACAGGGAGAGGGTTGAGGATGAGGAGGCGAACTGGAGAGCACATCCCAGCTGACTGTTGCTGGTGTTGTCAGATCTTCCAATTTCTCAAGGAGAGTTAGAAATCTGGCTTCAAGGTGAAATCTCCTTTTTAAATGGTGGCAATTGACTCAGAAAACTTTTCAAGAACATGAGAACATGAGAGAGAGCCAAAAAAAAAAAAAAAAAAAAGGCCTGATGGGTAAGATTTGGCCAGACAAGCCCCAGCTTTCGACTGGTTGGACCAGCGGTTGGGGTAGGCAGTCCAGTTCCTCCAGGCCAAATGGCCATGCAAAGAAAATCTGTTGGAGGGTTGGTGCGGGGGTGGGGGGGAGGTTCACAGGCCTCAGATTCCGACGGACTTCCTTTCAAATCCTGGGTCTGCCCACCGGCCTTGTGCCCTAGGGCAGAACCCTGTGAAATCAGAGGCATGGTTGTGGTTTTACAGATCAAGCAAGATGCTAAGTGCAGGGGATCTGTCCCTTTGTGTGTAGCTTTTTATGGCTCTAACATCATTCTTAAGCAGAAGCCAGTGAGTCATAGCTGAGCACAGACACTGGAGAGTGCAGAGGAGAGACCTCTAGCTCAGTGTTCTCAAACTTCACTGCTTTAGATTTCTCAGGCAAAAATGAAAAAAAAAAAAAATCAGTGCTAGACTCAACACAAAAACTCTAATTTAGTTGATCTAAGATGGAGCCTGGGCATCACTATTTTAAAAAGCACCTCCCTTAGTATTCTAATTCCAAATGCTTAATATTCATAATCTCATTTGACCCAAACTTTCCAAAAATCCTAGAAAGTATTCTCATTCTGTGAAAGGAATTGAGGTTCAATGGTTAAATAACGGCCCAGCGTCAGACAGCTGGTAAGTGAGGAGATCAGACTTGACTTCGGAGCCTGAACTCTTAACTTTCATATCATTCAGCACTACTATACCTGTCTAATATGGTCTTTGTGAGACTCAACTGCTGCAAATAAAGTGCTTAGTTTTAGGACTGGGACATATTACGTGACAAATAAAAGTTAGCTATCACCATCTCTTAACATCAAAATAAAGAGATTCCTTCACACTTTCTCTTGTCTATGAAATTGCCTCTCAGGTAAATCTTCAACCTTTGTTGGATCTTCCACTTTTTCCTCCCTGTAAATACACAGAATTGCCCTCCAAAGAAACCGTAAGACAGTTACTATAATGACCTGGGGAGGCAGGAGGGGTTCAGAACAGGCTTCCCCAAGAAGAGTTACTTTGGCATGTGAATTATTTTGAGCTGAAGGCAATGGAGAGACCCTGTGGGCTCAGGAGAAACCCCCACCCCTCCCTTAACTACCTACAAGAATCTGAATTGGGGACCTTGCCCAGAGATAAACTCTGTGACCTAGCTACAGGGCAGGGCAAACTTCTAGTTCCTGCTGAACAGCCACTCTTATCTCCTGAGAAGGACCTCCCTCTAGGCTGAAGCCCCAGGCACACGTGTGGGGTTTCCATACATATATATGCGTGTAAATAAATCTGGTTATTTTTCTGTTGTTAATCATTTAGGTTTAATTGTTAGACCAGCTGAAAGAACCTAGAAGAGTACAGCAAAATTTCTTCCTTCCCCACAAGGCTCTGCCAAGGGCATGTCATGCCTGATGGAGGCAAAGAGGAAGAGCAAAAACAAGACACACAGACACTCTTGGAAAGGAAGGTGATGAAACCTGCCTGGAATGCCCTGAAAGGCAAGCCAAAGCTCAAGCTCTTTGGTATTGTGTTCAGTAAGTATGTTTTTCATATAGTTTGCTAAAAAGTGGCGAATCAGAGGAAGGGACTAATGAGGGTATCAGACAAAGGAAGGGGGGCAGCTGTAGACATGAATATTGGGGATCCTCCTTTCCAGCTGAGTCATGTACAGGCTGGGGCAAAAGTAAGTTTACAGTTGTGAGCACACAAAACAGAGTTTATTCTTGTATTATTAATACTGTATTATTTTCCATGCAGAAAATAGTAAGCCTACTTTTACCCCACCCTGTATTTATCTGGAGGCTTATACTGCATTTTCCTTTCCTGTCTTCATTGTTGAGATGGACACAGAAGCCAAAGAGAAATGAGCACTTTGCTGTCAGGCAGCATGCTTCATCCCTAGTCTGTGGGCTCTGGGATCAGAGGGAGTATGCAGCTGGCACAGGTGCAGGGAGGCCCAGGCAGGGATACAAGGGCCGAGCCGTGGCCCCTCAGGGGCAGAGCCATCCACCACCGGTCCCCTCAGAATTAGATGTTAGAAAAGGTGAATTTACTCAGCTTGTTCAGATGGAACATTTTAAAAATTTGTGTTCCTCCTGTGACTGAATTTACAAAATGAAGGATAATTACAACCTTAAATTGTAGAAATAAATAAGGTAAAAGAAAGTGAGGAAAGTTTTCTACCAAAAATTCTACCTCAAAGGTTATGATGATAACCTTAACTTGAGCTTTCCTATACTAAAAAGGTGAGGGGGGAAAAAGTGGGGGAAAGAAATGGAAAAGGACCAGGGAGGCCTTTAAGATTAAAACAATTTTAGGATAAAAGAGAACAATCACTGACATTCAACCTCTGAGTTTTCAAAGGTTTGCCATAGGGACAAATTGTAGGGGTAAATTGTTTGGGCAAGAAGCACATTTACCGAGCCGAATGTGCATAGCTACTGCCATGTGAACCGCAATTCACTTGAAACTTACCCAATACCCATAAGATCTCTTGTATTAGTCTTGCACTGTTTTTAAATTCTTGAAGTACTGAATTTAATACTTATTCCCTCCGATTAAGACTAAGCTCTTCGAAAAAAATGGCTGTATCATGCCCCCAGCTCCCATTCTTTACCAAGAAGGTCACAATGAACTCAGTTAATTGACTGAACCTTTAACTCTTCCATTTTTTGGAATGCCCTTGGAATATGCATTCTGAAAACGGACGCAACATGTTTGTTGTGAAAATCCAATGACCAGGAGTTCAGCCAGGGCAAACACATTCTCCCTACATTTTCAATTTAATGACAAAAGATTGCTTAGATTTAGAGAAGAAAATGTGGATTTCTATTACAGTGTTAAAATATTAAAAAGAAACAACTGAAGTTCCTCGGATTTTAGGCAGTAACAGTGTGCAAAGCCCAGGCCTCCCTTCAATGCTGCTAAACACCAGGTTCCAGGCAATATGCTGTAGCTCCCCCCTCCCCAGCCCCCTTCACGCCCACCGCATGGACACTTGAAGCAGGCGGTTGTTTGGTATAGCATGGTCCGCACCACCATACTAGAAACCAAATGCAAACTCAAGGATTCTCAGCGGGGCAGGCCCACAATGAGAACAGAGGCCCCTCACGCAGAGAGCAACCCCAGGAAGCAGTCAGAGGCCCATTCTCCATAAATCCCCCTTTAAAGACAACTCGAAGTAGCAGAAGCGCCTTTTTATATGGGCAGAACTGTAAGCCCAAGGACAGGCACAAACGGACTGGGGCAAGAGAGGGAGGGCACAAACCACGCAGGGTGATGAAAGTCCACCTCGCGGCCAGGGTATTGTGTGCTACTGAGTATGTGAGCTTGTGAAATCTGCTCTGGAACTGGTGGCCGGGCTGTCTGGTCTGGCACAGCCTCCAAGTCGAAGAGAAGCAGGTGGCTTTGTTCCCGGAACCTGAATGAGGGACCTGAGCCGGGCTTAAAGAAGGCAGTGTTCCGCGGCGGGAACATGTAATCTACGTTAAGGCTCCCGCAGAGCACGAAAGTCGTGCTCAGGCTTCCGGACCGCGAGCTGCAGCCTGCGCTGGAAGCCCGCAGTGTGGATAGCCTCCATGGCTCGCGAGCAGCGCCCTGGGAAGCCGTGGAGCAGGCCCGGCCGCGTCCCCTAGCCACAGCCCGCTGTCCCAAGCTCCCGCCACTCTGCTGCGCAACGAGCACTACCTTCCTTTTAAAAATAACACCCACGTGCGCTGGTAAACAAGCTCGTGCGGCTCACGGAGCCGCGCACCGTGGGCGAGCCTGTGCTGCGCGCGCCCTCCACTGGCACGTGTCAGTCGGCTCCGCCTGCGCCGCTCCCGCGGTGCTGAGACTCCTCCTCCTCGGCAGGCCGCGTGCAGCCCCCGAGCCCTCCAAACACCATGGCTCCCAGGACCTAGCTCCACCTTCGACTGCCAGGCGTGCCCCGCAGAGTGCTCTCCAACTCTCCTCCCCCAATGACACCTCATCGCGTCGGGACCCATCGCCCAAGGTCTGCTTTCTTCCACCCGTCACCACCCGAGTCCTCTCACGTCCCCCTCCTATTAACTTTCCCTCCCTTAGTGCACGAAGGATTGGCTTGTGGTTTCTCTCCTCCTCCCTCCCACCCCTCCCTAGAATTTTACTCGATTGTTTATTATTTCTGGGGAGGTGTGGGGGGCGTCTGGGACCTGGAGACTTGTGGCCGCGGCCAGTCAGCGAGCGGCGTGGCTTGACGAGTAAGCGGCGCAGCGAATGGCTTCGCGGTGTAGAGCTCCCGGGTCACGCGCGTGCAGATACAATGACATCATCTGTTTGTACGCGTCGAACTAGCTTGGTGCAGGGGCGGGGCCACGTGTCACTTGAGTGACGGGCCCGCGCAAAGCCCGGAGCTTGGAGTTAGCCGAGTGGGCGGACTTCTGCGTACACTTGGTTGGACTTTTTTGTGTATGGGGTGGTGCGGGCCCCGCTGTAGGCGCTGAGGTATCTCCAGTGACCTGGAAGGGTTTAAAGGGAAAAACAGACTTTTATAAGCCAAAGTAGATAGTTTTGGTGTGCATGTAGTCTAATTCTTAGTACATAGATAAATGATTTGGGCACTGATGATTGGATAAAGACTTGTAAAGGTGGCTCTTTAAAAAAAGTCAAAATGCCCAATTAGATGTTTGCAGTCATTTACAAATTAAAATAAGATGATTTCCCATTCACAATTGTTCAGTCTGCTCTTGCGTTTAGGAATGGGGGAATAATTTGCTTTTTTCTGAGTTAGTTACACTTCTCCCGTCGTTTGCCATGAAATCATGAAAAGTGAAAAAACGATTGCTCTCGAGCGTCCTGGGTGAGACTCAGTACAAACGTCTTGGTGCCCGATCAAATCTGAGGGCATCAGCTTATCGAGGTCCTAAAGGCACCAACATCTTCACTTGTCAGTATTTCCAGGCCTTGGTAACCCTTGCCATCTGCGGTCAGCATCTTATCTCTGGTGTTACCTGGTATCCTGTTCTAAATGGGAACCGGACACCAGGGCAGGCCCAGAGCCTAGCAGACAGGCGCGCTTGCCGGAGACCCCGCGTGCTGGGCACCCTACCCCGAGTCAAGGAGACCACTCCAATGTGCTCGTGGAGCGTTTGGAGCTCTGCGCGCCCATCTCCCTCTTCTCCAGAGCAAGCGCCGCGCTTTGTCTTTGAGGCTCTGGGGAGGGGGGAGGAGCCCGGCGGGGACGGCTGCGGGAGCCCGCCGAGTCCTGCCTGCGGCGCGCGCCGACACCCACGCCGACAGCCCCGCGGAGCCGAGCAGCGCAGGCGCGCACGCGAGAGCACATACTCACACACGCACGGACACCAGCACATCCCGGCCAGCCGCCCAGCCCTCCCCCTGGGCGGGGACCCGCCCGCCGTCATCTTAGGTTGAGGCACCCTGCGTGTGTCTATAACTTTGTGCTGCTGCGGCGGCCACCCTGCTCGTGGAAGGGAGGAGGAGGAATGTGGAAGGCGGCGGCGCGCAGGCTGACAGGCGGTTCCTCAGGCGGGCTACGGCGGCGGCCGAAGCGCCTCTCCTTCGCTGAGGTTGCGCGCCCCCTCTTCGCCGTTCCCCGGGCCGCACGGGATTGTGCGTCCTCCCCCCTCGTCCCTGAAGGGAAGGAACAGAGGTAGGCGCCGGAGCTGTGCAGCGGGGCGGCCACCTTCCCGGTGACTCCGGATCTGCTTCCGAGCTGGGCCAGGCGCTTCCCTTTTCCCTCCCCGTGACTCGGTGTGCGCGCCCCTCTTCTTTCCCGCTAGTGTTTTTAAAGGACTTGAGCGAAGGGGGGAAAACTGTCAAGATGGCAGCAGCCGGAGCAAGGAGGTGATGAACGTACTGGTCTGGGTTTTCTGGCGGCCCGGGGGAATTAGCGCTTCCCGACCTGTTGGAAGATTTATGTGCTAACTTGCCCCCCCTCCCGCCCCCGTTCTTTACAGGGGAAGGGGTGGAGGGCAGAACGTCCGTGAGCAAAGAAACCACACAAAACCCTAAAGTACCCGTTTCTGCTCAGCTCGACTGTTTGCGAACACTCTCCGAGCTGCTCGTCCCCCTTCCCGTATTTTCTTTTTTTCTGGAAGTGACAAGGGTCCCGACTGCGCTCCAACTCACGTTCGCCCTGGCGGCCCGCGGGCCAGGAGGGGAGACGGGAGCTGCCCGCGCCTTGCCGGGGCTCGAGTCCCTCGGCTAGGAGGGGGGTTGGTGACAGGGGGCCGCGGAGGCGGCAGGGACGAGGAAGGGGAGAGCTGGCGAAGACGCCGCATACTTTGACGGCGGTGCCTCGGGAAGCTCTTGGAGCGGCCGGAGCGAAACATAAACAAACGCACGCCCGCCTAAGCTCAGGCTCCGACCGTGGCTAGGGTGCGCCAGCTCTGGCCGCTGCCCGCTTTAAAGGCGCGGGCCGCGCCCCTCCCCCGCCCCGCCCCTCCCCCTTCGTCCCCGCCCAGCCACCTAGCCCAGGAGAGACCTGCGGATCTGGCGGCGGCTGGGGGAGGGGGCTGCCCCGTGCGAGCCCGTGGATTCGCCCGCGTCTCCCCGGCGGCCTGGCCAGGGGGCGGTGTCTGCTGCGCCAGGTTCGCGGGACGCACGTCTCCAGGTCTGCCTGCTTCTGGGAGGCGGGCGCTGTGCGGTGGAGAAGCGGCGGCGGCGGGTGAGCACTCGCGGAGGACTGGGCTTCAGCCGGGGATAACCAACTCCCCTTCTCTCTCCTCTCGTGCTTCCCCAGGTGGCGGCGGCGGCAGTAGCGGCGGCGGCGCCCGGGAGCTCTAGCCTTCGCGGCGTACCCGTCCCTCCCCCGCCGCACCCCGCCCGGGCAGAGAAGGGAGCGCGAGAGCCCGAGCCGCGGGCGGGCGGCGAAGATGGCAGAGGCGCCGGCCTCCCCGGCCCCGCTCTCTCCGCTGGAAGTGGAGCTGGACCCGGAGTTCGAGCCTCAGAGCCGGCCGCGCTCCTGTACGTGGCCCCTGCAGAGGCCAGAGCTCCAGGGAAGCCCGGCCAAACCCTCGGGGGAGGCAGCCGCTGACTCCATGATCCCCGAGGAGGAGGACGATGAAGACGACGAGGACAGTGGCGGTAGGGCCAGCTCGGCCATGGCGATCGGCGGCGGTGGGAGCAGCACCCTCGGCGCTGGAATGCTCCTTGAGGACTCGGCCCGGCTGCTGGCTCCTGGAGGGCAGGACCCGGGGTCAGGGCCAGCTGCCGCGGCGGGTGCGCTGAGCGGGGGAACGCAGACGCCGCTGCAGCCTCAGCAGCCACTGCCACCGCCGCAGCCAGGGGCGGCTGGGGGCTCCGGGCAGCCGAGGAAATGCTCGTCGCGGCGGAACGCTTGGGGGAACCTGTCCTACGCCGACCTGATCACTCGCGCCATCGAGAGTTCCCCCGACAAACGGCTCACTCTGTCCCAGATCTACGAGTGGATGGTGCGCTGCGTGCCCTACTTCAAGGATAAGGGCGACAGCAACAGCTCTGCGGGCTGGAAGGTGCGTACCCACCTCGGGCGGGTGATGGGACCCGCCGGGCCTCCTGCGCAGTGCGAGACGCGCCTTCGATTCGTCGGAGCGCGCCAGAGGGGTTGGCATAGAGCCTCCGCTGTTAGGGTTTGGGGGTTGTGTATGACCCCTGAGGAGGGGTACCTAGTACCTGGGGTCGGCTGCGGAGGGACGGCACGGGGAAGGGAGGCTCCTTGGGAAGTTTCAGGCATGATCAGGTTCGCAGAAGGGGCTAGGGACTGCGGCAGGGGGAGGACGGACGGACGGACAGGAGTGCATTTGCTGGATTTCAGGGACATCGCAGAGCAGGTAGGTCCGCTGTCAACTTTGGAATAAGTCACCATAGTGGAAGTGTGTCCAGGGCGCTGGGGGTGGAGTGAGGGGCCATGGGATTGTTTGGGACTTGGCGAGGGGAGGAGTCAGATTTGCGTTTTCAACGAGCTTGGTGTGTTGTCACTAGGTGGATGAGACCCTTGGGTCCAACTTTCAGGCTTGTGGGTGTTAACTCCCACAGGCATAAAGATATCATTAGAAAAATCAGTGGCTGCAAACCTTTTTTTGGCCGTCTCTCTGTTGACATCATTATTTCTCAGATGTCTTTTCAGTAAATATGCTTCAGTGGCCTCTGAGATGTTCTGGGGCCCAGAACGGGCCAGCTCTGCCACCTCTCCGCGGCCTGGCCCGTACCTGCTGTTCCAGCTGAGGCCTGGACTCAGGCGTTGTGTGAGGTGGGGTCCAGATGTGGAGGACTGGAGGCCTGGTGCCTCACCCAGGCCTTTGAGAGGGAGATTTGGGGGCAGGGCTGGGCTGTAATGGTTTCTATCAGTAAGTGAACCTGAAGAGAGGCTCTCTACTGTTCCTTTTCAGCCTCTTGGGGGCACTGGACACGTGGTAGGGAGAGAGGTGTGGAAAGGCCTATGATGTAATGACTTCCTGCAGTTGGGCATCCAAAGGGGCTCTTGTGCCCCTGCTGATACCCAGCTGCTTTGCTCCTCCTGGCCCTGTCCCCCAAGATATGAATGTGTCAGTCCCAGTCAAAAGAGAGTCCTGCAGTTGGAGATAGAAATAGCTTATCACTTGTTTCTATTTGCAATTAGCTTTTTTTTAATTAAAGAGGTAGTTGCTTCCTCCTTCTCTCTTCCTTTATCATTTTTGTGGAGCCCTGTATCTTTCTGGGTTCCAGTAGGTGTATAAAATAAAAAAAGTTTGACCTTAGTGGAGAACTGAAGCATGAGGAAGGAGACTGTATATGAAAAGCTAAAGAATTTAGAGTATTGGTTTAATTTGCTTAAAAATAAGTGCCTTTAAAAAAATTGGAGAAGTCTTGTCTAGATTTCAGCCTTGTTTAGATTAAATAAACTTTAAAAGCAAAATGTTTGCGTTGATATTATTCCACAAGTCTTTCATTTAACAAATGCTGACATTATGAATGTTACATTTGATTTAATTTTATTTTATTGCTTTGCAGAGGAATGACAGTTGTGTGTGAGATGAGAGGTCTTTACAGAAAGGCTGAGTTCGGTTGCAGAACAGTACTACTGTGGTAGCTTTTAGAACCGAGTTTCCAAATGGATAGCAAGGGTTCGTCTCAGTATACAGTGTCAGGAAGGGGTGGGTGTATAGGCTCTAGGAGATAGATGTGGAGGTTTGGAATATTGTTCAAATTCCTCACACCTGAAATTTAGTCCTGCATGTTCTGCCTTTGGTGGCAGACTCTGTTAAAGATAGCAACTTTTAACTTACTTGAAAAAGTTAACGTAGGCAGGGCTTTCACCTTCCCATGATTTTTAAGATTATGAAAGTAATTTAATTTCACAAATAGCATTTCTTGCTGTTGTGCCTATAGTAAAAATAATAACAGTTTAATAGCATTTGATTTTTTTAGAAAAAGTTTGTGTGAGAAAGTGATATTATCAAAAGTAACCATGAATTGAGACTGGACTAATTCTGTTTTCACGTGGCTTGTAGGATTTGCAATAGAGATTTTGTGCCTAGTCATAAACTTTGTGGTTTTATGTCCTAAACATTTTTTGGTCTCAGTTTCCTTTTTTCTCTTAATTCCACCTCTTAATTCTCTTTAACCAAAATTTTATGAAATACTGTACATTGGAACTCTCAAGCCTTAATATGTTTACAGGACACACATTTAGTGATGTTTACCATGAATTTTTACACAAATTCCATTTCTGAGTATTATGTGACAACTAATTCTTGAAGACTATAGCGATATAATTTAGTTAAAGAGTTTTTGTAAAATGACCTTTCTCAAAAGATGTAGCCACGCAAAAACTTCCAAACTTGTGATGATGGAGAAGGCCCTTTGAGACTGGGGCTGGTTTCATGTTCCAATTATGACTCACAGCCAACCCTTTTTGTGCTTGTGGTTTAGTGGAGGCAGAAGAAGAGGAAAAGGGAGAGAGGTCAGGAGCTAATTGTGACCCATGTTTATGTGTCCAGGTTTCAGGAGTTAATTCCTATTATGATTAGTCATTTTGGAAGCATACGTGCACATTTAAACCACACTACTTTCATTCTGAGTTATGCATTCGGGTATTTAACCTCTAAAAATTGTCTAGAATTCAGGTTAATGTCTCCTGGTCGTGTGTGCACTTAGGCACAGTATGGAGGGTCTAGGCCTTACTTCTTTTGTGGCTTTTTGGACCATTGCATTACGAGAGCCTGTCACCAGAATTATCACCCTAAGACCATAGAATGAACAAATTAGAAAAGAGGCCTTGGAGAATCAGAATCGAGACTAGTGGTCTGAAGCCCTGGTTGCATGTTAGAACCACCTGGGAACCTTTAAAAAATACTGCAACCCAGAGAATCTGATTTAATTGTGTTGATCTGTGGATGAGTGTTTGCAGTTTGCGGAGGGAGAGAGGTTTGTAATTTCTCAGGTGATTCTAATGTACAGCCAGGATGAGATTTGCTGATCTAGTTCCACCCCCTTATTTTATATCGATGAAGAACCTGATTCTTCAAGTTGATGGCTTTTTATAAAATCACACAGCTAGTTAATACAGAGGTAATTAGTAGCTGCAGTTTTAGAGGTCTTTGTTGTTAATCACACTGTTTTCTTCTTTAAATTGATCTTTTTAAAAGGTTATTCACTAAGTAATGAGTAGCCTTAACATAAGTAGCAGTTGCTTTTCTCAAAAACATATTTGTCTCTCAGTCTAAAAATGTCTTGGCTATTACTTCGGCCTCAGAAAGACAGGCCAGTATCAGTGGAGGCCGAGGGAGTGCGTCACATTTGTGTCTCTGCCCAGTGCCAGGGAACTATGGAGTGATAAATGTGGCAGAAAAAAGAGAGCATTTTAACAGAAAGAGGAAGTTCCTGGTTAACTTAGGTTTGCCAGATGCACACTGTACCGGGGGAACGGCGATGGCTATCTCACAGGTTCCCTCACTCAGGCATTAAAGTAGAAATGAATAATCAGATGTGGTTAAGAGGGGAAAAGGTTACATTTCCTTCAATTCATGTTAAGCTTACTTGCAACTGCACCCCTAACTAAACTGGTGAGTTTTCTCAGTTCCTCTCGTCTTGGGCATGCCTCTAGGACTCCAGAGTTTACCTTGTAAGGCCTGTTGATCACTTACTTTCTTGCGCACACTCATACACCTGCATTTCCCATGGATCGGTGCCCAGAGACGTCGGGCACCCACAAGTTTCTGTGGAGGTTCCCACAGTTTCACAAATGTAGCACGCTCGGTGATGACTGCTGCTGCTGCTACTGCGGAGGGTAGTCCTTCAGCAGCCCGAGTCTGCCTTCGTGTGAGAACGTGCACCTGAGGTGAGGGCTGACCTGCCACATAAAGCTTGTTTATGTGCCCGCTGTTCTAGTTTTTTAGATTAATGCATCCATTTCCTTTTCAACATTATTAAATGGCATTTTCATTGCAACTTTGATGTTTAAAAATACAAACATTTAAAATTGCAAAATGATAAAGTCATAGTAATTCCCTACTGTCTCATAATTTTGACCTCAGTCACCTTTGGAGTAACTCACCAAAGGGCCAGTTATGGTCATGTGTGAGGAATCTGTCTTCTGCTTGGCCCATGTTGCCAAAATGCTATTTTGTAATTTCCTCTGCAGTACTGTCATCGTCAGTGATTCTCAACTAACATACTTCCTCTTCCTACAGCAGCGGTACACTAGGGGGACTGTTTTTCCTCTTTTCAAAGCTGTGTCATCGGCCTATGAAGTGAAGAAATTGGCCCTTTAGACTTTGATCTCCGAACCTCATGTAGCAGAGAGAAACTTTCTTTAATAGAGAAGCTAAGTGTTTGTTTTGATATGTTTGTCTCCTTCTTAGAAAATGAAGTAAAACTATGCAGACTTACTTTTAGGAGAGTTCTATTTTAAGAGAATGACACCATACAAGAACATCTTGTAGTTAAACTTTGTAATACTCTACTTGTGATTCCTTCTTAAAACGTGCAAGATATTTTTATTTGGAAAATTAATAAAGAGGCCTTGTCCCACTAAAAGGTCATTTACTTGCTCTAGAAAAGTTCAGCAGACTCCATCCAAAGATGTTGATTTAAAAATGCAAAGATAAGACTGTTTAGGCCCATGCATTCTGGCGAGGTATCCCACTTACCCATTGCTGATGCATCAGATTCCAGATTCCCAGGGCTGGAGAGAGTATGGGATTTATTTTGTTTTCATACCCACTCCATTTTGCCTGTAAGGAACAGACTTGATCCTGTTTTCGACTCCTCGTTTTTTTCTCCTCACTTTTCCTGTTGCACAAATTGAGGGGTTCTGAAGATCCACTTTGGCTTTTTGCTTTTTTAAGAAGCAACTTGGGATGATATACATACAGGTAGGTGTGTGTCAGCGGGCATTATACATCCGGGCTGCAGTGAGTGAGTAAAAGATTGGGAAGAGAAAACCCTTTTCTTCATTTGCATCGCATGCCATTTCATTCATTCAACAAATATTTATGAAAGGCATACTGTGTGCAGAGTAGTCAGCTGGCCCCAGGGATCTAGATAGCAGCAAAGACAAATCAGGTTCCAGTTCACAGGAGTTCACATTCTGTTGAGGGAAGACAGAAAATAAACATGCAAATCTGTGCTGTGTGAACTTGTCATTATTGTCCATCCTTTTTGCCTTTTTTTCACATGTGTACTTCTGCTTTCTCTAGTGTTTCAGCTCTGGCTTGGGGCTGGCCTTTAATTCTCTGCAGATTGTTTTCAGCTTGCTTTGGAGCTGCAAGGCCATTGTGACATGGCTGCTGTAGTTTGGGCCTGTTTGGGAGAGCTGGGGCTTTCCCAGATCCACCCAGATTGGAGCATACTGGGCTCCTGGACTGACCTGGGGCCCCCAGTTCTGTGTCCTGGGGCCTGGTTTAGGACTAGCCTCCCTCTGGAGTGGGTGTGAGCCTTGATGCAGACAACTCATTTGCATTGCTGCCTGCCTTGGGTTCAGAACTAAAGGAGACCTTAGAGCTCATCTAACTACTTTATTTTACAGGTGAGGAAACAGTCCTTGTGAGCCCAGAGCACCACTCTTCTGTAATGTCTGCTGCTAACCATTGTGGTTTCACAGCTGTTCATGGCGGTGCCTCCGTTTCTGCAAACTATTACTTTGTTTCTGCAAACTATTACTTCGTTTGCTCTCCTCTGCTCCCCTCCCCCTCCTCTAGGCACAGAGTAGCTGTGTTTCTCTTTTTGCATTCCCCATCAGCACCTGGGCTCACCGTGCTGAAAAAGCCTACTCTGTCCACCCTTGACTCCTTGTCTGTTTCTTTTGTCATTTTTCTGTGACTCCTGTGCATTCCCAAGTACATACAGTGTAAGAACCTTGAGAGCGCGGAATGTGTCTTCCAAACAAGTGTTTCCAGTACTTGGAGCTGCTTTTGGGTCACCATGTCCTCAGCCCATGAGGATAGCCTTGTTCTGGGGCTTGACACTGAAAGGGGATCATGTGATTCTTGATTCTCCTTGATTTCCTAGTTAGAACTCTTAGAACTTTTCCCTTCCTCCCATTTCTACTACAGTTTTTCCTAGGCTCCTTCTTCACTCCCCATATTGAATTTCTTCTTCTTGGCCTAGTTTGGGAAGTTGGTGGTGTGGCTCTCCTTGTGGAGTATGGGCTTTGCGATTTACACTAAGGCCATGTAGTCTGGGTGACAGCTTTGGTCTAGAACAGTTAGTCCTCGAGGGGAGAGAAGAGTCTAGGGTCCTCAGTGGAAGGATGGTGTTAAAGAAGAATTCTCTCTTCCCTGTTCCTGTCAGGGCTTGAGAAGATGGAGCCCTCTCACGTTCGTTATTATCGCTGATGGTAGAAAGGCTAATCCATAATCTCTCTGGAGTCCCCTCAGCTCTTAGTTAACATCCATTACCGCACAGGTTCAGATTGTGTGTGTGTGTATGTGATGAGAACTTTTAAGATTTACTCTCATAGCAACTTTCAAATATATAAATACAGTGTTACTTAACTACAGTCATCATGCTGCACGTTGTATCCCCATGACTTGTTTATTTTATAGCTGAAATTTTGTAACTTTTAAAAAAGCTGCCAATTAAAAAAGTTGCTGCTTTGTGCCACATTCTTGATGTATATTGCCACAAATCCTCACGTGGATCCGTTGGAATGCTGTCTTGAATGATTATCTTCCACATGTGGCTGACTTGAGGTGACTGACAGATCTCTGTGTTGGTAGGGAAATGGACTTGGGCCCATGGTTTAGGCTCCTTCCCTTGATTTTTGCATGAACTAACAAAAATTGATCAGTGTGTGGGCTTTTTTTTTAGTGGGGGAGCTGAGGGAGTGGCTTTGGAATGCTTTCAGAAACCTGCCAGTTTGGGGATTGATTTCTGTTTGGTCACTGACTTGCGGGTCAGGTGCAGAGTGTACTACTTAGAACTAATGGAGTGATACATTGTGTGTAGAAATCCTTTGGGTTAGTTAGACCCTTATCTCTGAGAAAGTCTGCCTTGGGAGAACAGGGTATCTCTGCTTCCATAGGCTTCAGGTAGGTAGATGAATGAAGACACCACCACCAAGAAAAATGGATTTCAGGGGAAAAAAATACAAGAAGTCTCTGGCAGAAGTTTGGCTGCCAGATCAGATCTCATAATTAAAGGCATTAAAAATATTTTGTGAGGTGGTTGACTCTTTGCAATGCAGTTACTAGGGTTTAAAGGCAGGCTGCCAAGACAGAATCAAAAAATGTTGCATAATGTCAGCTGCTGGCCGGGTTAAAGTGTTTGTTTCTGTTGAAGAGTGCACTGCTTGTGTCTTCAAGGTAAAAATATGTGTGAGTAGGACCTAAAATAATGGTTTTAATTGGCCATAGGAATGCAGAAGAACCTTTGTGCCCTGAAATAAAATGTGGCTGGCAGAATGCTAATCTCGTGTGTGTTGGAGAAAATTTCAGAACTCTCAGTTTCATAGTATAGATAGGTGAGCAGTGTCTGGATCGTGTCCAGAAGAGAGACTGAAACCCTGTGATAAATGTGGAGCAGGCAGAGCGGCTCTGCCTGATAACTGAGTGTAGCTGTGGTGTGGGGGAGGTGATGGGGCTGGAGGCAGTGCAGCAGAAGGTGGCAGTGGCTACAGTGGACTTTTAAAGGTACAAACCCAGGCGTGAACCTGAAGCTTAAGGACGGCATAAAATTTTGTCCAGTATAGCTTGTGTGATGTCTCCTTGAAAACTGGTAGTACATTAGAAAGATCAAGTGGATAGTTAAGTCATTAACTCACATAATTCAAGTTTCAACTGATTTTTTTCCCCTAAGTTGTCCTAATAATTGATTTTAAAAATGGTATTTCTTTCATCATAAATTATCTAGGTAACTGTCTTTGTTTCATATTTCATGTTAAGTTCAGCCGAGTTATGTTTAAAGCCTCTTGCTCACCTTCCTCTCCTTTATCTCTTTTCTCATTTTTATTTTACTTATATATTTCAAAAACTCAATATAATACTTTAATTAATGATTTTATAAAGTAAAATGCTTTCTCTCGATCTCGCCATTAGAACTTTTCATGTTGGTAAATTCCTAAAAAAAATTACCTAGTTTAAAACTCAGTGTTGCTGCAGCTCTTCCAGAGTTTTCACCTTACACAAGAGCTGTCATGGGGCTTCCTCCCAGCATTCCTTCCCACATGAAGGACTTGTTAGTCTAACGCTTCCTACAGTTGTGACTTGGTCTGTATCCGGTAGCTCCGCACCCTGACCCTGCCCCCCCCCCAGTTGGCAAAAACGAGAAGGGGTATACAGTTCCAGTAACAGATTAATTTGTCATGTATGACTATACCTATCATTCAAATAAATAATGGCCTGTGGACTAAAATTGGAACCCTGAGCCCAAGCATTCTTATGAATTTCTTTAAAAGAATAATGCTCAGTTAGAATCGGTTAGTCATTTTTGTGACCCTGAAAAGCTTGGAATGGGCTCTGACAGTGTCGTGAGCCTGATTATGTTAAAGTTATCTTTGCGCTGATACCAGTGTGTGTGTGCTTGCTTTGGCACACTTGGACTCCAAAGCTCCTGATAGAGAACTTCCTAGGTGAGCTAGTATACTTTTCTTGAAATTAGTGGCCTAGATCAGGCCTTCTATCTCCAATCCTGTCCAATAAAGATAAGCTTACCGCCTTCTGGTTGAATAGATGCACATCCTCTGCTGAACTGAATTATCCAAATCAGTCCTATTTCATGTCCCCCATTTCCATAAAGACCCTTATTTCAGGCTGAAAGTCTAGGTTATTTGGGCCACAGTTTGGGCTTCACCACTTTTTACCTTCATATCAGTTGCTAAGGCAAAATTTGGCACTTGACTGTAGGCACCATTGAGTGAGTATGTTTATTCCTTTAGTCTTATAAAATCAGGAAATGCTTTGAGCCAGTTTGTGGGCAGTTACTTCTGAATAAGTGAAGTACCATGTGTTACTAGGAAAGCTAACTTGTACTAGTGAAAGCTAATGTCCTCTAAATGAATTTTAAAGTCATTACTTGACAAATGAATGCTTTTATTAAAAAATTCTCATTTTTAAGATGTAGATTTATCCACTTTAGTTTTCTAATCAAATAAAAACTTTGAATTGATGAATTATTTTAGACTATTAATGAAGTGGAAATACATCTGGATTTTTCTCCTGGGCTCCCAGTGTTTACTTTGTTTATATGAGCAGAGATAATTTCACCTGATGTGTGTGTTACCTGCCCTGAAATTCCCTGGTCTATTTTGTGTTCATCATTCTGATTTAAATTGGAACTTAAGGCTTTCAAACGTTTATCCCAGCTTGTTACTTCATGCATCTGTGCTACTGAAGAAGGAAGAGAAAAAAATAACACTATCTTGATTTTATCATCTGCATCACGTGATCTTACAGCTTTGAAAACTCACTTGTCAGAGTGGTTACTAGGAGGATAGTTTCAATTACCAAGTGCTCTGAGAATTACTTCTCCAGTCTCTTTCCTCTTGCCTTCCTTTTAAAGAAAGAAAAAAGTTAATTTTGCTAAGGGATACATTTTATTGCTTTTGCTGATACATGATTTCAAAGTTAACCTTTAGATGATTTGTTCATGAGAAGTTATAGCTCTTTGCCTCAAGTTCCTAGTTATTAACTCTTCTGGGGGGTGGGGGGGGAGGAACAGTACATCGTGTTGAAAGGGTTTCCTGATCAGTCTTTGGTCTGCTACCAGCTCTTTGGCAAATGAGGGCACTTCCTTGATCACCTAGCCATTCCTGATTTTGAATCCAAGACTTTTTTCTCAAAGATTTTATTTATTTATTTCTAGAGAGAGGGAAAGGGAGGGAAACAGAGGGAGAGAAACGTTGATGTGTGGTTGCTTCTTATCTGACCTCACATTGGGATTCATGTCTCTTGACTGGGAATCGAACCAGCGACCCTTTGGTTCCCAGGCTGGCACTCAGTCCACTGAGCCACACTATCCGGGGCTGAATCCAGGACTTCTGATGTTTGGTTGATCCTTAGATCAATCTCAGACTTTAGAGTTTTACTCCTAGTTGTTCCCAGCTGCTCCCCATTCTTTTCTCTGTCCTTTATATTCCCTAGACATTATCTAAAGTAAAGAAGGCTTCCTCTCTCTTTCCCATCCGCCTATCATCTCTTTTTCCCATCCGCCTATTATCTCTCTGTGACTTTTCTTCTACATCAGTGGTTTTCAGAGTCACTACATTAGAGAATTGCCCAGTGAGCTTTAAAAAACACATGTGTCTAAAACAATTGGTCCCATCCTAGACCAATTAGGGCAGAATCTCTAGGTATGGGGTCTGAGCATCTATATTCTTAAAGCTCCCATGTGATTACAATGTACAGTTAGGGTTGAGAACCATTGTCTTAGAAAAATGAGAGAGTTTGGCTATGGAAGTTATCCTATTTTTGTGTTAACTTTTAGATGTATTTCCACACTCTCCTCCATGGGAAGATTATAAGGTAGAGTTTGGTCCCTAGAAGTTCCATATAAGAAGGAGCACTGTCAATTTGGGATCTAAAAAAAACAGTTGACTGTGGGTTCAATCCCCAGTCAGGGCACACAGAAGAATCCCCCCTGGGAATGGGGAGATGCATAGAAGAATCAATTAACACATAAATAAGTAGAACAACAAATCGATGTTTCTCTCTCTCTCTCTCTCTCTCTCTCCCTCCCTGCTTCCCTCTCTCCCCTCCCTCTCTCTCTAAAATCAATAAATAAAAATAAAGAACAGTTGGCTTCTAGGACAAGGGCATCATTACTTAATGAACTGTGTTTATCTAGGATCTCCTCCTGTACTTCCTTTCTATTAATGAACTTTGTTTGTTTGCTTGTTTTTTTAAGTTTCCAACTCCCACTTGTTTTTCTAGTCTCCACTGGACCCCAGTTAACTTATTTTGAAGTTTTCAGGAATTTGTAAGAAGAGATGGTACTATTTCAAGTCATTGCGTAAGACTTGAAAACTGAGACACATAAACTTAGTATCTCTTGTTCCTGCAGTCTGCTCTGGGTCTGCCATCATGCGGTGCATTCAGTCCATGCTTCTCTTAGTGTGGTCTCCAGATCAGCAGTGTCAGCATGGCTTGGGAACATCCAAGGATCTGTTGGGAATGCAGATTTTTGGGCCCAGCCATCTGTGCTGTAACAAGGCCTCCAGGTAATTCTGCTGCAAGTTGACTGCTTTCAGTCACTTGCTAAGTCTGGAATTCCTCCAGTGATAGCCTAGGAGTCAAAAGTCAAAATTCTTATGCCATCTTAGCTTCAGAATCCTGACAAGAGTGGGCACAAGTAAACAGCCATGTTGTGGTGGTATCTGCTGAAACATAACAGAGACCCAGCCCTCTGAGTGTTCTAGACTTCCCACAGATCCTTGTTGCTGTGTAGCTTTCTGTGCAGGGCAAGGGCACTGGCCTCCTGCTGGGTATGAAGGACCTGCTCAGGTGCACAGAGAAAGCCAAGTGTTTGTCCTAGTGCATATAGTGTGCTTAAGGATTTGTGTTTAGCTGATCTTTTTGTTTTCTGATCTTTTCCCCTCACTTGTTTGTTTTGGTCTTTGGAAAATGTTCCTAGTTTTCGGACCAGCATCAGACAGGGGAGTAGTCGCACTGACTCATCCACAGACGGACGTGGGACATGCTGGAGAAAGATAAGATTAAAATGTGCTGGGTGTAATCGGTGTGAGAGGGTGAGTGAAGTGAAGGGGAAAGTGATGCAGCTCTTGCGATGAGGTCAGAGGCGAGGCCGTGGTGAGGAGGCGCATCCATCTTGGCTCAGGCTCCTGAAAGGCACATGGCCTCTCCCACCACAAGGTGAAGCCAGGTAAAGATCAAAACAAGTGATCGCTGCTCATCGGTACCATTGAATTCTGTAGTCCATTAAGCAGGGCCTCATCATCAACCACATCAAACAGCTGATGGCTTCAGGCATATAAATAGTGCAAAGAACAGTGGGTTGGCCAGGACTTGGAAGTTCATTTCAGGACCTCTTAGCAGCTGCTTCAGAATGTTGCCTGAGATTCGTAAATACTCATATCTGACACGTTAAAAAACAAACAAACAACCAAAAAAACAATTTGGATTACAGACTCTTCTGCTGTTAGTAACATTATGTTTTCCTGCATGAGATCTTGTCTGAGATGACAGCATCTGGGTGCTGTGCTTCAGAGAGGTTTCTCCATGGGAATGGGGAGGGCAGACAAATCACTGTCCTCAGATTCACAGAGGTTCTTGAGAAGTATCAAGAAGGCAGATCCAGGTGTTGAGACACCAGAGAGTTGTTGCACTGGTGGGGTAAGCTGCATCGGGAGACTTAACGTCTGGGCCCGGAGTTTGGAGGAGAGACCTGCGTCTTGTGCTGTTAATATTATACACGGCATTCAAAATTGGACTCCAGGAGAGGGCTAGGGGCTGTTAAGACCAGAAGTCAGTCAGATGCAGCTGGTGGGAACTTGAAGTGCTTAGGACGATGGGGTGCTTTGCACAGCGGCCGCTGCTGACAGGTGAAACATGTAAACATATCAGTTCACTTCCATTTTGGTTTTCCTGCTTGCGTATTTGGGGCACACAGAGGGCAGGGTGTCTTGGAAAAACCTGGTATCTGGGATGCATTTCCAGAGGAGTAAAGTACCTTAAGATCAATGAGGCTCGTAAGAAAAAGCCTGCCTGGCAGCAGTCCAGAAGGTTTGGCTTCCAGCCGGAGGATCAGAGGGATCTGAGTCCTCAGCACCTGAAGATGGTGATGACGTACGTCTGTCTGCTCACCTTCTTTGAAGAAGATCCCCTATAGGAGGCTGTAGAAGAGGGCTTTGGTTTTGAGAAGAAGGTCCCTGTGTCTCAACAAGAAGGTCCCTGTGTCTCAACATCTGCACAATGCTGAGCTGGGAAGCATTGTAGTTGAAGTTGGAAGCTTTTATCCCCTCCCCACCAGAAGGGCAAAAGCCATCATATCTGCACTCTGCATTGGCACAGATGGGTATGAAGTGTGCAGTCACAGCCTTCGGTTTACCATCAAGTTCATGGCCTTAACTAAAAGCTGCTATTAATCGACCATTTATTATGTGCCTCAGACACTGCTGAAAGCTGTTATGGCTATTAGCTCTTCCTCCTTTTTTTTAATTTAATTTTATTTTAATTGTTGTTCTTGTACAGTTTTCTTCTATTCCCATCCTAGCCCACTGCCCCAGCCCTCCCCACCTCCCTGCCATTTCCATCCCCCTTAGTTTTTGTCCATGTGTCTTTTATAGTTGTTGCTCTAAACCCTTCCCCTTTTCCCCTGGAATCCCCTCCCCTCTCCCCTCTGGTCACTGTCAGTCTGTTCTCAATTTCAGTGTCTTTGGTTATATTTTGCTTGTTTGTTTGTTTTGTTGGTTAGGTTCCTGTTAAAGTTGAGATCGTGTGGTATTTGTCTTTCACCTCCTGGCTTATTTCACTTAGCATAATGCTCTCCAGTTCCATCCATGCTGTCGCAAAGGGTAGGAGCTCCTTCTTTCTTTCTGCTGCATAGAATTCCATTGTGTAAATGTACCACAGTTTCCTGATCCATTCATTTACTGATGGGCACCTAGGTTGCTTCCAACACTTGGCTATTGTAAATTGTGCTGCTATGAACATTGGGGTGCATAGGTTCTTTTGGATTGGTGTTTCAGGATTCCTAGGATTTAATCCTAGCAGTGGAATTGCTGGGTCAAAAGGCAGATCCATTTTTAGTTTTCTTAGAAATTTCCATACTGATTTCCATAGTGGTTGTACCAGTCTGAAATCCCACCAACAGTGCACTAGGGTCCCCTTTTCTCCACAACCTCTCCAACACTTGTTTGTTGCTTTGTTTATGATGGCCATTCTGACTGGTGTGAAGTGGTATCTCATTGTGGTTTTAATTTGCATCTCTCTGATAGCTAGTGATATTAAGCATCTTTTCATGTGTCTCTGGATCCTCTGTATGTCCTCCTTGGAGAATTGTGTGTTCAAGTCTTTTGCCCATTTTTTAGTTGGGTTGCTTGTCTTCTTAGAGTGGAGTCATGTAAGTTCTTTATATATTTTGGAGATTAAACCCTTGTCAAGGTATCATTGGAAAATATGTTTTCCCATACAGTTGGTTCTCTTTTTATTTTAATACTGTTTTCTTTAGCCATGCAGAAGCTTTTTATTTTGATGAGATCCCATTTGTTTATTCTTTCCTTTATGTCCTTTGCTTTAGGGGACGAGCTCTTCCTCTTTACAGATGAAGAAACGGAGGTACAGGGTGGTTGAGTGGCTTAGCCAAGGCTGGACAGTTGGTGAGTGATAGAGGTGGCATAGCTGAGTAGGTGTATCTTTACTTTGATGAAATAAATTCTAAAATTACCAATTTATTCAAGCTTTAGGGAATTTTGATTTTATAATACTGCCTGAGACCTCAGTTGGGCCGTTCTATCACATCTCTTATTTTGGTTTAAAAGAAAAGAAAGGAGGGGAGTTTGCATGGTCTGTTAAAATTAAGACAGATGTGTTCTACTTGGTTTGTCACTCTTTCAAAAGCCATAAAGAACAGACTTGAGTGTTAGGTTGTGGACAAGCATTCGCATTGAACACAAAAGGCTTTTTAAGTCTTGCACTCCTGTGAAGTGTAATTATTCTTAGGAAAGCACTCTCCAGACTGCCTGTTTCCCCAGGCAGCAGGCAGATGTATGTTCCCAGGAAGGTGGCCCAGGCTGTATTTTGCAGATTCAGAAATGAGATACAGGGATGCTCTCACTCTGAACTGCATCTAAACTTCCCTGTAGTCCACGCTTTCCCTCTCCTCCTCTGCCCTGTGCAAGTGGAAGCTGCCTAATTGTGTACCATCTTTGGGTGAACAGCCACTTCATGATCACCCTGGTTTCAGAAGCCACAAGGTCACTTAGGTCTCGCTTTCTTTCTTTTCTTTGGATCCGCCTCACACTTTGAGGCTCAGAACATGGTGTGCAGTGGTTTCAGAAAGGTGCACCGGCATGAACAGGTGTTGAATGATGGCAGCATTGGGAGAAGGAGGCCAGCTGTGGAGGACGTGGGTGACTGTTTGATTGGCAAAGAGGGACCTTGCAGCGCTGGGTGGTGGCCCAGGAGAAGCACTGGGCAGAAGCTGGAGGGAGGTGGTTGTATGATTGTGAGGGAATGTCCAGGGCGATGGCTGGATTTGGGACAGTTGTACCATTATATAATTTATTCAGAGAGCCTTATCAAACAACACATATGTGCTTGCAGTTAAATGGCATTATTAATGAGCACATTTTATAACTATAAAGCGAACAGTTTGCTTTCAGTCTCTGCTATGGAACCATTGAGACACTTTGGGGAGGAAAGTGAATCATAACGATTCTTATTCTGGAAGGAAAAAGAAGAGAAAGCAGAGTTATTTTGTGGTTCTGGGATAGTAAAAAAAAAATAATAATGTTTTGCATTTTGATAGTGTTTTCCAGGGAGTTTAGAGTTATGGATAATTTCTCCTTCATCAAAACAGGAGAGGCATTCTGTCTGTAAACTAAATCTTCCCAAAATTCCCCGTGTTTGAGGGGCAAAGGAATGAGGAGAAAGAAATAGGAAACTGCACGTTTCATCTTTTCTCCATTATCACTCTTTTATGAGAAATCATCTGCAGCTTACTGCCAAGACTGTTAAAAGGGCTTGGTTGTCTGGTATTTCTCATCTGCATGAAAAATAAAAAGTGTCTCCATTTTTTTATAAGATTAACAATAAAGATAAAGCTTTCCCAATACTTCAGAATATAGGCTGTGCACTCTCCAAGAAAAGCCCTAAAAACAACCTAGGCTATTTTTGGAATATTATATAAAGAGTTTTAACTATCACATAGGAACAAAATGTTTTTCCTTGCACTCTTAACCCCCACAGAGAAAAAGGGGAAATAACCTTCTTGCTTTGTTATTTTGGAATAGGCCATTTATTTACTAGTCATTTAAGTAAGTGCCTACCAGTTGCTTTTAGATTAAGTACAGGGATTGCCCTAAACATCTTGTTTTCCAGATGTGGGAAGCAGGCCCAAGCAGGCCTGTGACTTGTCCGAAGACTCATGGTGAGTGGAAGTGAAGGTGAAGCATATTGCTAAGAAATCCAAGGTTCCCAGCCCTGTGTTCTAGTGGGAGATGTTTATTATCCAAGAAGTCACACAGGAGTCTTTTTTTTTTTTTTTAAGATTTTTTAAAAATTTTATCTTTAGAGGGGAAGGGAAGGAGAGAGGGAGAGAAATATCAATGTGTGGTTGCCTCTCGTGTGTCCCCTGCTGGGAACTGGCCTGCAACCCAGGTATGTGCCCTGACTGGGAATCAAATTGCAATCCTTTGGTTCTCAGGCCCGCACTCAATCCACTGAACTACACCAGCCAGGGCGGGAGTCTTTATATCTAGTCGTAAGAACTCAGAAACATCTCTTTACTCAGTCATTGACAAATAATACTTTTAAAAGAGGTTAGACTTTTTTCAATGAAAATTTTGCATTCTGTATGTAAACAGATGATATAAAAGAACTAGAAGAAAATAACTGAGATGTTTGTGAGATAATTTATCGTATATAACTTAGTACTGGTCAGTTGGCTTTTTGTCAAAGGGTGAGTATGTGTGAATATTTATATATGTATGTGTATATATAGGTATATATACATATATACACCTATGTATACATACGTATACATATATATACATACACACATATATTTTGTTTGTTTTTAAGGAGATAATTTTCAAGGCAGATTTTTGGTATTTTATTTTCTCTTGCTTCCTTTATATAAAGATAGGAAAGCCAAGTCTGACCCAGAAAAAATACTGCAGTGGGTCAATCTACCCCTCAATCTGACTACCTGTGTTAGGTGTGACTAGCCCCACATCTGCCTGCCCAGTACTCCTGACTCTTAACACCTAGACCACCCTTCCCAGCATCCCCACTGTATGTGCTGCTGTGTTCTGTTCATCCCACCTGGGCCCTGTTTCCTGAGAGGTTTTCCAGGGGAAGGACTAACCTGAGAAGCAGTTTAGTGCTAAATCGATAATGGAACCTGTGAGTTCTGGAACTGAATGTCTTGGATGGCATCTGATTTAACCTGTTATTGTGCGGATGAGGAAGTTCAGGTCGAGAGGTGCGAAGGAGCTTACCTAAAGTGCACAGTGAGGCCACTCCCAGTTGTGAACTGGCTTGGCGGTCACGGCAGCCTTCACCACTTCAGTGGAGGGAGATTCACTCTTCTGTCTTGAGGATGTGTGAACACACCCACCCTTGTCTGGGCACATGCCTCACTTCAGACACCACTGCATTATTCTCTGGGGAAGAGCAAGGCTTTTTATTTGGTGGTGGCCAGTGTGGAGGCATTCTGTGGAAATGTACCTGTGGGAGACATCCTCAGGCTGCCAACAGGCTGCCTTGTAAAACCTCTAGGCCTGGAAGAAGGATGACCTGGGGGCAAAGTATCAGGCCCCATCACTATACCCAAAATGTTGGGGCCTGAGTTTCCTGAGTGGTTGTAACTTTGAGGTTGTGACTTTAGGAAAGAGTTATATACTGCAGGGAATGTTTCCAAGGATTAGTTACTTTGTGCCAGAGGAGTGGGCGCAAGTTAGCTGGATCAATGGCTTTATTTGGCAGCAGTTCGCTGCAAGGGAAATTTACAGTTCTAACAGTCTTAATGCTGGGCAGTCCATACATTAAGTACTATTTGGTAGACTTGGATCTCTTTTATTGGGAATTAAATCCCCAAAGCAGCTTTCTGTAACTATGAAAGTCTGATTGATAGTGCTAAGCTCTTTTGTAGGCATTGGAGAAGCCTGGTAGTCTTTGAAATAAGCAACTTCTTTGGTTTTGGCATGTAGAGCAAAAGTGCTACTTCTGGTCACTTTTAATGTTACCAGGAGACTTCAGGTGTGTAAAATGGGATTTCTAATGCTGCTGTGAATTAATCTGTATGTGCTTTAAAGGTGAACTAAAAATACAGCAAATTATCTGAATAAAACTCCTGCAAACAAAGTTTTCTTAGTCACACAAATGGTTGGAAGTTCTGGTTCCTCAGCAGCAGGTTGATTGTGGTGGTACATGCTTCCGTAGCCTAACCCGAGGACTCACATGATGTGATCATTTGGGGACAGGGCATGGGAATTGCTGTCTGGGCCACACCCATGGTCATTCATTCGTCTGTTGTGTTTACCCTGTGTGGTGGTGCTTGGAAGGCGGTGATGGATGTAGAAGTGGGCATTGCCTTTGGTGAGTTTACAGTGTAGCAGGTGACAGGGATGGGCACACAGGAAGTTGCAGCATTTCTTGGGAGGGCCCAGCCCTACCTTGCCTGTAAAGAAAGGAAGACTTGATGATGAGCTGTGTGTGCATCCTGGTGTGTATTTCTGCCCATCCTTCATCATTTTCACCTTTGATAAGGAAATTCCTGACAGTATAGTATCTAAACTTTCTAGTGTCGATAGAAGTATTACAGTAATCAAAGGATTCCTTGTAGAAGTTTCGCAACCCTCAAGGAAAAGTGATAAAACACAGAATCCCAGTGGATAGATTGCAGCGTGCAGGGAGGAGGGAGTTGCCCTTCCTTTCGCCTTGGCTTTTTTGCTTGTTTGTGCAACAGTGAAAGAATACTGAGCCTGCTTTTCATAAAGGAGATAACTTGGCTCGTCCCGAACTTGCAGAGTGTTCGGTGAATTAATGAGTGGAAGGCACGTAATGCTATGTGGCACTTATGTAGTCTTTTGATGATTTCACCTAGAATCCTGCCATCTGGAAACACATTTACTAGGATGCAAAGCCAATTTTGTGTGATACTGAGTTCAATGTGTATTTAATGTGGTTTAGACTTTCTTTTGGCTAAAACCTAAGAGGCTGTAGACTAATAGAATAATAAAAATAATGGCTTTTCCTAAGATCCCCTGAATAGCCTCAGAAGCACTCTAATGAGAGGTAAAAGGGAGGGATCTTATTTCATTTCATAGTGATGAAATTCAAACGTGGTAGCTTGCACAGGGTCATAGAGCTGTCCTTTTTGAAATGAGAAGTTGAATTCACAGTCTGTGGCTTTGGCTCTAGCTTTGCCATGTAGGGGAAGAAGAACTTTTACTTTCCCCTTCTAGTTCTTTTGGCTGATCTAATAATTAAATCTGCACGAGACAGATTAATAAGAGAAAATAACCAAATTTAATTACAAACGTACATACTGGAGCCCCACATACCTGAGAGAGTCTGAGACCCCACAGACATGAAAGGTTCAGAGACAGAAAGGTAAAATGAGGTATAGGTGGCATTCTGACCAAAGGGGTGAGGTAAGGCACGCAGGCTTCAGAAGGGAGGGAGGGAGGGAGGTCATTTACAGGACAATAAGAGTTACAGATGTTCAGTAACTAGAAGTTTGCCCTGCTCTAGGTACATCGTAAAAGTTTGTCTCTGGTGATAAGTCCCACTCTGGGCAAGGCCCTCAGTTTAGATTCCTGTAGGTAGTTAGGGGGGAGGGGCAGAAGTTTCTGTGAGCCTGCAGGGTCTCCATTGCCTTCAGCTCAA
Source organism: Anoura caudifer (assembly GCA_004027475.1). Classification (NCBI taxonomy): domain Eukaryota; kingdom Metazoa; phylum Chordata; class Mammalia; order Chiroptera; family Phyllostomidae; genus Anoura; species Anoura caudifer. Next base: position 206,167 of record PVKU01000762.1, on the reverse strand, counting down.
AATAATCTGCATGCCAAAGTAGCACATGGCTTGAGAAAACCTGTTCTGAGTCCATCAAGCATTGCTATTTTCAAAGTCTTCAAGTCATGAAGAATCTTTACCATCTTATTTTCCCAGCTCCTGGGTGCAGAAGTTTCCCACAGGGAGTTTCAGTTCTGCTGGAGATGCCTAAATCTAAGCCAGATGGATCGAAAAGCTGGTCAGGGCTCACAGGTCATTTGGCCTGGGGACCAGCTACTGACTGTTGAGTTGGGAGCCCAGCAGCAGTGCATCCATGGCCCCTTCACTCTCCAGAAGGGCCCTCCGCAGTTCCTCAGCATTTCAGCAGAGCGAGGCTGGGCTTCTCCTCCCAGAACATCTGAAAGCCTCTGCAGTGTGTGCCCCACACTTTTCTCCAGTTTAGCAATTTTACCTCCCATTAGTGCTTCTAAGGTTATTCAGGGTGCCTTAGGAAAAGCTACCATTATTATTATTCTATTAGTCTGTCAACTCCTAGGTTTTAGTCAACTGAAAATATACACCACTTTAAATACACATTGGACTCATTATCATCCAAAATTGGCTTCCACAGAGTGATGGGCTGTGCTTCCCCAGGCATCTGTGCCTTTCATTCTGGCTCTGCCCTTACTCATCCTTAAAAGGTACATGGGAGAGAGGAGCACAAAAGTTGTGCTCCTACCTCGTTCCCATTTGCATCCTCAGAAGGCTCCCTGTTATATTATTATTTCTAAAAACCAACACAGATCTGCCATTCCTGGATGGACACAAGCCTACGAGAAAGCAACCATCTTAGCCTAAGATGTAAATTTCAAGTTTATGTTTGTGCCATTGTATTGTAGTGGCAGCTTACAAAAAATATGTGCAGTATAAAAGGATGAAGCCTTAAGGGTAAGGACAGTATAGTGCTTGACAGGTGCTAGATTAGGCCACACATTTGGCTCTTGCTTTCATAGCTGCTGAAGCAAAAAGGGACATAAGATCAGCTTCCACATGTGTAATTGCCTTTAAATAAAAACAGATCGGTTTCACAGAAGAAGCTTGGCTTTTTCTGTTACCTAGAAACTTTTGCTCTTAGGACATCATAAAGAGGACACTGATCTAATAGATGACATTCTCATATTTGAAATTTGGTTATCTAAGGTCATAACCAGTCCGTGTGTCCGAGTGTTCTTTTCTCCCTGACATGTTTATGTTTGTCTGTCTAGCCTTATAAATCCTTTTCTGACATACAGGGAGTTTGGTTGGGTGTGTATGGCTCCAGATTAAGAAGTGACCTGGATTTACAGATGAAGCAATTGGATTAGGTTCTTTGCAGATGTTCTTGGGACAGTCCAAGGGAGAAAACTGACAAGAGTGTGGGGGTGGGGGGATTGAGGAATGAGACGAGGTGGTCCCAAGGCAAAAGTCTTGGTATAAGGAATTACCTATACCAAGAAGTAGTCCAGGAGCTCTGCAGAAGGGGCTGGGGTTTAGGGGAACGCCTGGGAGCCGGTGTGTGGCCCAACACAAGTGCATTGGTATGGTCTACAGCCCTTAGCAGGACTCGGGGGTGGGAGACTAAACTCGTTCTCAGGAAGCTGGCCTCAGCGAAGGGGCTAGGGAGCCAGGAAGAAAACTGGATTAACATTTTTTGAGTACCATCCTCACAATAAACCTGAAGGTAAAGTTTATTCCTTTTTAATTGCTGAAGAAACTGAGGTTCAAAGCTGGGCTTGGCCCCTGATTGGTTACCAGTAGGTGTTTGGTGCATCCAATGGGCCAAAGCTCACGCAGCTTCTGAGAGGCAGAGTGAAGACAGACCTGGTGTGCCTCCTCCTCCTCCTTGCCCCTGCTCCTCTCTCGGAGGCCTCTGTCCCTTACAGCAGTTGCTCAGGGCTGCAGTGAGCCTCCAGGAGGCAGATGCGGGGTCCTGAGACTGCTTCTGCCTGGGCAGAGTTGGTTCCCACACCGCTCAAGGGAGTGAGGTGTTTCCATTGAAGGGCATTAGAGGTGGGATTGATGGGAGTCAGGCATCTGGCAGCACTGGGAGGTTTGTATGCTTGTCTGTGGTACATACATTTGCCGATTTGTACAGTAACATATACTTGTGTGTGTGTGCACACAGATTCCACACTTTGCCTTTAAAGTCAAAGCTTTGGCTCAGTACTGTCCTCTTTCCCCATGCATTTTAGGGCTGTTCATGATCAACAAACAGACCAGGCATTGTTTAAAGTACAATGTACTCTTCTGCTTTTGCATTGTCATCAGAAAGTCTAGATGAAATGTTTAATTTCTCTCGGAGGTTATCTGTACTTCGTCCACTTGCCTGATGGTACATTTAGTTCTGGAACCTGGAGCTTTCCTTTGGACCACTTGTATTGCATAGCACAAAATGTTTTTATAGAAAACTTAAGGATTCCTACATTGAGATGACTCAGTGTTTTCAGACTAGTAACATTAACTGGGACACGCAGTGGAGAAGGGCTCCCCCTCTCCCCTCCCTCCTCTTCTAGCATTTCGCCAGTCTTGCTGTCGTCCTTCCTAGTACTCCCTGTTTGCAGTGAGGCAAAAGGGACTGTCTCCTGTGTGTAAGGTTTCATCTAAAAATGAAGAGAGCTCTAAGTTCTTGTGACAATCTGTTAACCATTTGCATTGCTTGTGACCTCATTTAAACTTGTTTTATTTCACCATGGCTGGGGGACTCGGTTGGTTGGAGCATCATCCTGTGAACCAAAAGATTGCAGGTTTGAACCATGGTCTGGGCACATGCCTAGGTTGCTGGTTCAGTCCTGTAGGGACACGTACAACAGGCATCTGATTGATGTTTCTGTCTCACATCGATATTTCTCTCCCTTTTTCTGTCTCCCTTTCACCTTTCACCCTCCTTCCCCCCCCCTTCCTCCCTCTCTCTCTCCCTTCCTCCCTCTCTCTCTAAAATCACTAAACAATATATCCTCGGGTGAGGATTAAAAAATATATATTTTATTTCACATTTTTAAATTGATAAATTCAACAAAAGTAAAGATAATAGGTGTGAGTTGTTTTTTGAGTAAATTACTTTTGACATATTCTTGGCTATATTTTAAAAATTCAGTTCCTGTTTTCTTTTGCACTTGGGCTTATTCTTTTAGCTAGTGTGCTGATTCTTTTGCATGGACCATTTGATAGAATATTATTTTCTTAAGCTAAACTATTTGAAAAATTAAGATGTACAAAAAGAATATAATCTGAGATTGTTATACAATTAAAAATTTCTTTGATTAATGAGCTGTTACAGTTTTAAAAACCAGGTTTCAGAAATTGAGTTACAGTCAGCTTTACAAGAATGCACTTATACCAAATGAGACATGTATGTGTGTGCGTAGGCACTAACTGAGCTTTCCCTTCCTCCCTCGGTCAGCACTGCTTCTACCTTCTATCTCCCAGTCTCCTGCTTCATCCTCCCAAAGGCAGAGGCTAAGTGGAAGCTTAGAACATCAGGGCCCACGGGGAGTGTCTTTGTGGTGAGTCAGGATGCAGCATCCCACTGTCTGGGAAACGCTGATCTGGGCCTCCTGGAGTGTAGCGGGCTGGAGAGCAGAAAATACAGCCCGACTAGGGCCTTGCCCTCTCTCACTCGGAGCCTCAGCAGGGTGCTTTCTGCTCAGCTGGGATTATTTCTTGCAACTAAGCAAACAGAACAAATAAAAACAGTTTGTTGTGATGTGACTGGGAAATGGAAAAGTTTGCAGGAATACTTAATGATTTTTTATGGAAAGTAATGAAAATATCTCAGTTCCTTAACATTTGTTATGTAAGTATAGTGTTGTAGATTCTGCAGTAGAACATTTGAAAGTTGACTTTCCTGGGGCTGTTTCCTCAGACTAAATAGCCGAACCTAACCTGGTTTTGGTGCGGCGGGGCCGGGGTAGTCTGATCCAAACAAGTTTTGAAGAGAAGAACGGATGGCATCATGGTGCCTGCGTGCTGTTCTACACGCAGCTATTTTCCGTGTTCCAGCTTCACTTAACTTATTCAGAAGATTATTGTTTTTGAAAAGAAAAAGAAAGTCTAAGTGGTAGAGGGAAACAGGCTGTATTTAAACTGGCCTGTGTAATTTTTCCTGGTCACGCGCAGCCCACATTCTGGAGCTCCAGGCTGTAGGTGCCCCCTGACTGGGTCGGGAGACTGGACCTGGCCACACAGGCACGTGTACAGCTGGATCCTTGTTTACTTCCTCTCCAAGTTTTGGGGACATTCAGTCCTGTGGCCAGAGTGCCTGCACAAGCTCTCCTGCCAGCATCCACTCTCAGCACCGCCATTCCTGGATGTCTTGGAAAGCACTTCATCCGTGAGGCGGGCTGCTTTTCTTCAAGTGCAGGTGTTATTCCCCAGCCATGCCCCTTTTCCCACATTCGGTGCAGACCCTGCGTTCCAGCCCAGCGGTGCTGCTACCTGGGCCGTAGCTGCTGTTAACTTTAAGAGCAGGAGGAGGAGTCAGGGAGGGGTGGGTCTCGCTAGAGCCCCGTGGCTGGCGATACAGCACCAGGTCCAGTGACTAGTATTTGGGAAAACAATGCTTTCTTTAGGTGCTTATGGGAACTTTAGGGGGCTCTTGAATTACACAGTGCTGGTTAATGTAGATTCTAAGACAAGGCCTTCTAAGTCCAAGTGTTTAAAAAAACTGTTTTATAATGAGTGTTAGCCAAGCTTAAGTGATCCTTTGCAAGTTCATGAATAATCAAAACAAAAGCATGTTGCTGAAGCTGAAACTGTTGCAAAAAATCAAGTGGTATGTTTTTTTCCCCAAAGACACTTTTTACCCTCTAGAAAAGATACTTATTTGTAATCAAAGGATATCATGTTCTATGCAATAAGTCATAATAAAAAACTTTTCAACATTAGTATTCAGACAAAACAGGCACATAGTTAAATGTGAAGGCTGCAACTCATTAACAGGATTTAATTTAAATCTTTTTTTAAAAAAGGATACTAGTCAAATGAGAAGGAAGGAAAGAGGTAATGGATAGACAAAAGTACTTATTTAAAGTAATGGGCAAGAATTATGAATGGAGAATTGAGGCTGATGTTTCTATCAGAATTTTGGATGCCATGCTCACACATTCTATTATGGTTCAAAACATATGCACCTTTTCTCAGTTTAGTCTTGGATTCATTGCTTTTTTTTTTTTTTTTTTTTTTTTAAAGACTCATGTTACAGCTTTCAGACTGAAGGAAACATGGGAGCTCATTCTGGGTCAGCCACCTCATTCGATAGAAGAAACCGAGGCAAAATGGTGGTGGGTTCAGAAAGGTCAGGAGATAGGCTTCGCACTCCAGGCCCTTCTAAATAGAAGATGTTGCTGCCTGCCTCTGTGACTGCTACAAAGACCTGCTTGGAGCCTTGTCTTTGGGGGCTGTGGTATAGAGATTTCTTTTTGCTGCTTCTGGGGTATGAGTTTCACAAGCCATAGTGGGTGTAGCTAGACTCACTGGGAGACCTTTCATAATAGGTGGTCTGTTTACATCCAGAATAACCATACCTGATGCAGAGAGGCAAGCGCCCTAATACTGAGTAACACGTGAGGGGTGTACTTTTTATCCGTTGGAACAGTGTTTCTTTAGTTGTATTCCTTGGAAACGGGTAGTAGGCTTTATGATTTGGGCAGTTAGCTTAGACAAACAGGACTTCTCCAGGCAACCCCACCTCAGGGGCAGTCCTGTCACCTCCTTCTGGTGGTGGGAGTCAGCGTAAAGTCCAAAATTCTTACTCATCAGGCAAAAGCAGAAGGAGCAGAACTGTGTCACACTGGAGCCCTGAAGGTCACACGTCGGTCAGGCATTCAGGAAGCAGCACATGAAAATTTGCTTGGATACAGTTTCCTCATAGTTCTTCAGCAGCTTGAAATAACATCTTGAGTTGGCAGTAAACAGAAATCTCAGGTTGTCATTTTTCTTTCCATGTGATTGAACAAATTTTATTGTATAGGAAGGTGAAACAAAAGAAAACTTTTGTGTTCCTGAGGCCAAGGGTTTAGGGATCTTCTCTTTATACGGTCACTTATAGGTTCCAGTTACCTTGAAAGAAAGAAATAATAGTATTCTTAAAAAGTTTATGTATATGTTTTAAAGTTAACCACCGCCACCTTTTTATTTTAAAAAATTGGAAAATTTTGGTATATTGATACAATGGGAATACTGCTCAGCAGTAAAGAGAAAGAAACCACTAATTCAAAAATGGATGATCTCAGAATTATGCAAGAGAAGAGTACATACTATTTGACTCCATTTGTATGACATTTTAGAAAAGGCAAAACCAACTCACAGTGACAGAAACCGTGTCAGTGATTGCCAGGGGCCGTGAAGGTAGGTAGGGGGAGATTGACTATAAAAGGGTGTAAGGAAACTTTCTGGGGAGATGGAAATGTTCTGTATTTTAATTGTAGCAATTACATTGGTATAAGTGTGTCAAAAATTCATCTGACTGTATACTTAAAATGGGTGCATTTTTTTTGGTTTATAAATCATACCTCAAAAAAGTTGGTTTAAAAAGAAAACAAAGTGTGTAAAAGGCTACGGTTGGATTTCTTTGTGTAACTTGAAGAACAAAGAGTACAATGACCAGTTTTTAAGCACTGTAGGCTAGGCCCTTTGCTTTCACATTTCTTGAGTTATTCCTGTATTGGCAACTACTTATAATTCTCCAGCTCTTCTGCCCTCCTTCTTGTTTCCTCATTTGAGTAATAGAAATTCTTTCTTTTTAGGAACTCAGACTCCTTGTTAGTAGTATGCAAGAATTCACTTGAAATTATTTTTCAAGAAAGAGGTTTGGTACGCATTGATGGTTTTTCTGGAATGAAAGCATGGGCGTACGTGTTGGGGGGAGAGGGTGTGTGTGTCCCCCATGTGATCGTGTGGTGGTTCCTCACACCTGTCTGAGCGTCTGTGTGAACACCGAGAGTGCCGTGAATTTTGTTTCTGGCATTTGTCTGCCAGCTGGTGCCTCGGGTTGCACATTTGTTGTGGTTTCAGAGTCTTTGAGAAGCCATTTGTTGAGAGGCTACTGAGAATGGTCCCTGCCTATAGAAATTCAGGCGGTAAGGAGAGGAGGAAAATTCTAGTGTTTTCATTGCTCTCTACTCTCAGTACCATTAGAAATCAGAGAGGGCATTTTTCTAGTGTGTCCACAGAGAATGGATGCTTGCTTAGAAATGTATAATTTAGTGGGTAATTTGAACATTTAGGTATTGGGAATATTGTGACTGTTTGTTTTTAAAGTTCAAGTCCTCCATGTATACAAGGTCTATCTGGAAAAAGTCCAGCCATTGTTAATATAACAAGAATGTTTTGAGTGACATTGATGTAACCTGCCAGCCAAGGAGAGTGGACTGGAATGCATGTGCATGAACAGTGACAACTTCACTGTAGTCAGTGGGGGCGATAGACACCACTGAGTGAGCGTGTGTACTGTGTGGCTGTCACATTGAAAATGCCTGACTGAGTAGAGCAACAAATCTGCATCAAATTTTGCATTAAGTTTGAACATTCCTCCGCAGAAACTATTCAGATGATTCAGAAGGCTTTCAGGGATGATTCAATGAGTGCATCGCAAATAAAAATATGGCATAAATGCTTCAAAGATGGCTGAGAATCTGTTGAAAGTGATCTACGTTCTGGAAGTCCTGCAACAAGCAGAACCCCTGAGAATGTTGAACACGTACAGGTTGCAGTCAACAAAGATCAGCAACTGACAGTGTGAGAACTAGAAGTTGATCTGGGGATTCCAAAAATTACTGGCTTTTCCCAAAACTAAAATCACCTTTGAAAGGGAAGAAATTTCAGACTGTTGATGAGAGTCAGGAAAATACAATGGGGTAGCTGCCAGTTATTCCAATAAAGGATTTTGCAGTGTTTTGAACAGTGGAAGAGATGCTGGGAGAACTGTGTGAGGTCCCACGGTGCCTACTTTGAAGGGAACTGAGATATCATTGTTCTGTGTACAGTGTTTCTTGTACCTTTTTCAGTACATGTCTCTCTCTTTCATAGTACATGGCTGGATACTTTCTGTACAGACCTCATAGTCAACGTTGTCCTCTAAGAAAAAAACTAGCTCCTTCTTAATGGATCATGTTTGTTGGATTTGGTACAAGTGTTTTTTCTTAGATGGGAGTATTACACTTTATAGTAACAAGATGTTCTTTTATTTCCTGGTTTATCAAAAGATGTTGATTGTGAAATAGGGTGTGCAGATATTTTAGATCTTAATGTTTTTAAATAGATGAGCCTGAAAGAGTGAGGAAAGGTTGAATCTGAAGGTTTACTGTGCCTAAGGCGATCTAGAAATTGAGGGGAATGGCAGGGAGAACTAAATGTTTTTTTTCCTTATCATATGTTTCTTTGGGACTTTTTTTGGTTTTGTATTTGTATGAATTTTGTTAACTGATTTTCCTTAAAAAAAAATACAAAACAAAAAGAGAAGAGACAGCATGAAGTTGTATGCTGATATTCCTCCTCTCTCATTTTTCCCTTCCCAAAAAGTTGTTAGCAGCTTAACTAGAAGTGGAGGGTAAAAGGGCAGCTTGAGATTTTTAGATTGATTTAAGCCACATGTTTATAAAAAGATGAAAACAGGTGAGGTTTGGGACACATTGGAGAAGAAAAAAGGAGAGTTCCTGTTCTTCCCCTTTTAGGGAGAGATGCAGAATATCAAAAGCCTGCCGTATGTATGTTCCTAAGGTTTAGAAGCCAAATAAGTAAACAGAGCTGTCAAGTTACTGGGGTTTTGGTTTCTCACTAATAGAATGAAGGTACACGGAGCAGTCGCATGGACCACAGCAGCAGCATCCAAGTTCTGCAGGGGTTTCTGGGAGTTAAGAGGCATTCAGCACTTTCTTTCCTCCTTGCCCACCTCAACCACTTTGGCGTCCCTCTAATATTCCCTTCTTTGGGCTTGGGCCATGTTGTTTTTTCATTACTGCTTTCTAAACTCTAAGAATATAGATGGCCGGTTCCAGCTCTGCTTCCCCAGTGAAGGCCTGGGTCTTTCGTTCCTCCTTGAGTCCTTTGGGACTCTGGGTCTGGTGTGTTGTGGTGACCTGGTCAGGTTAGGTCAGGACAGATGGGCCTCATCCTCAAATCTGGCTTCGCTGAATCTGGCAGAGCTCCAGCAGTTTCCTGAGTCCTGCTGGCCCGTGTGCTGTGAGATAAGAACGGGCTTCACCTGACCGGTTTTGTGTGCGTATGGAGGGCTCTCTCTCCCTTCATATGCTTATAGAAACCATTTCAGAACATGTGTGACAGTGGGCTGTATGTGGCAGGGAAACTGTTTTTGGCGATTTTCATGTTGTTTTCCCAAACAATGCTAGTAAAAACTAATAGTCCTCTTTGTCCTCCTGGTATTCTACTGTTGTGCTCAAGGAGTGATTTGGAGCGATTTTTTTTAGAGGTGTGGCTTCCACCCTTCCTACTCTTCCCTCCCCCAAGCAGCTAGGTTATGCAAACTCTTATCAAGCCAAGAATTGTTGAGGCCAAAAGCCTTAAGCTTATTTTTGTTGCATCTGTGAGAGGTGTGAGCATACAGTGTTTTTTAGGTAATGATGAGTATTGCAAATTGAGTTTTCAAGAATACTGGAAGTATTTCTGAAGAAGGAAGTAAAGTGAAAAGACTTTTCATGATCAATGTCACCTCTCTAATTCTTAAGCTGAATTTAATGATATAGAAAAACTTTGGTGTTTATTATATTGAATTCATTTTCTAAGTGTGGGCATTGTTTTGTATGCAATACAACATAAATTTTTGTTTTTTTAAAAACAAAACAAACCTGACCAGTGTGGCTCAGTTGGTTGGAGTGTCATCCTGTAACTGAAAGGTTGCATGTTCAATTCCCTAGGTTGCGGGTTCAATCCCCAGTCCAAGTGTGTTCAGGAGGCAATCAATTGATGTTTCTCTCTCACATCAATGTTTCTCTCTCTTCCTTCTCTCTAAAAGCAATGAAAGAATGTTCTCGGGTGAGGATCACAAAACAAAACACAAAAGCTGTTGGGCACTGGAGACCCTTTTGTCCTTTCATTGCAATCATTAAATAACTTTTTATAGCTTCTGTAACTTTCATTATATGATCTCTGTGTTAGAAGTATGTTTTTCTGGAAGGAAGACAAGTTTGTTGAAATCCCAAAGATTGGTTATTTACTCTAGAAAAGAAAGAAGTAAGGAAAGAAATATTATAGTACCTGCCTTCTAATGTCTCCTGCTTCTGAGACTTTAGGATAAATCCTGCTTTTCCATCTGTAGTCAGTGCTGAGGGAGCTTCTGGGTTGGGTACACATGAAACCATAGTGGCCTCTGGAAGACTGCATATTTTGAAGGGTCTACTGGTGTTCACATGCCAACCTTTCATTTCACTTTTTAAGTGATGACCTTCATAGTTCTGGGAATTGATTTTACATAAATGGGCCAAAAATAAGGTGTTTCAACATTCCAGTTTCCTATCATCCTGCCCGACTCTGCACTAGGCTGTGCAGTTGTATCTTCACTTGTCCCAAAGGGGAAGTGCTAGGACATGGGTGATGTCGTTGGACAGTATTAAGAGACTTACATCTCACAGATTGTAAATTCTTGGCTAGATGAGAAAGAGAGCCAGACCTGAGAGTGTCCCATGGAGCCATTAAAACAGTTTCCCCCTGAAGGTGTACTCTTTCAACTTCTCTGTTCCCATTACATCCAGAAGCCCACCAGGCTGAGTCTGGGTGATAGGCTTGAGCAGGAAAGATTGCTTGTGATTCTGAATGTGGAAGGCATTTTTCTTTTCAGTTGCAAGGATGCTCATTTAAGAGAAATTGCTTTCTTATCAAATGAAATGATTGTACTGTTTTTAATTGGATCAGGACATCTTCATGCTGCCTTGTGGTATTTATATCCATTCTGGATAATGACTATGTGAAATCAGGGATTCTGTGGGCTAAATTTAAGCTGGCAGTTCAGAGCAAAGGGGTACTATGATTCCATTATGCGTTGTTATCAGTCCCCTGAGCCCAGCATTCTCTTGGTTAGATACCCCATATTTTAATATGTTTCAAGGATTTTTTTTTAACACAATTATTCTGCAGTTTTAATAGGCTTTGGTGGCTCATACTATAGACCTGACTCCCGCACAGTGTGCGCAGTAGCCAGGGAGCTATTTCAGGAACAAACCTCATGTTTCCTCTAATTTTTAATAAGCACTTAGATCTGCCTGACTCTTGAGATGTATCACACAGTCCATCACATGCCACCTACTACAGTACTAAAGAGGTACTAAAATTAGAATTCATGCTTTGCTTTTTAAAATTAGTGATTCTGCTTCCTTTGCTGAAACTTGTAGTCATCCATGCTTATTAAATAACCTCTTCTAAACCCATAAATTCTAGGTTAGAATTTGAGAACCTTCAAACTAAAGCAAGCAAGAAATAACATACTAAAAAATATAAACATAATTCCCCCTCATGGAGTTTTGAGGTTCCCAGTTGTATGGTGGGGCATGTGTTTTCCATTAAGGATTGGTTCCCATGAAATTCATAATATATACAATTGTAGGTTTTCTCTGCTTTAATCTTTACCACCTCCTTTTTGATCCTCTCTTCTGTGTTCCCTAGCCTAGGGAGGGAACAACCCCCTTGCTTCTCTCAGTCTGAAGCAGTCTTCCCTGGAATTGTGTTTTTCAGCAGATTCTTCATAGTCCCTTGAGTGACCTCAGTCCCAGAGGAGAATGGATTGGCTGACTTCTGCTGACTTGTTACCCAGCTCTGCTGATTTGAACAGTGTAGGGTGGGGATGACAGGGGATTACCAAGCAGTTGTGGAGTGATTAATCGAACTGAGGCAACCACAAGCAGGATGTGAAGAAAAGAGCCACTGGGACGCATTGCCCCCATGGCTCTGAACTACTTGCTGGAAAATGGAAAATCTAGAGCTCTCTGTTTAACAAAGTTGTTAAGTAGAATGTGAGTCAGAAGCGTAATTCCAAAGGTTTGGGGTTGTCCAGACTTGGTGGGGGGTGGGGCAGAAGAGGAGTGTCACACATTGTATGGTGATTGACTTACTGGAAATTCACCATCATGGAAACAAATTTGGGGAAAGAATTCTGAATACCTTCTGGGAAGTCTCCCATTCGTGAGATTGGTTTGGCAGACAAATGGATTTCAAGAATGCCAACCAGATTTATGTAGCAAGATGTGGATGGTTGATAGTCTCCTTTCCTGTTACTGGGACCGGTAGTAGTTGGAGACTTCCAGCCTAGGGCAGGGGCCACCTGCACTTGATCCTCTGTCTCTTTCACTCTTGGCTTCTTAGGATGGCCAGAAAGGAATTTCTTTCTTGTCTGTGAATGTTTTTTTCTCTCTCCCCTTTCTTTTTAGATGTAATTAGTAAGACGATCACCAACAATCATTATATAAGAAACCTGAGATGTAAGCTAAGTTCTTAGAAAATGGTATGCAGTCTGTTTGCTTATTCCTAGACCAGAGTAACTGCGAGTACAGGTTATTTTTTATTCCCTGTTCTCTACTTCCTTTTACCCTGTTGTTATTCCAGTTAATAAGTAAGTGACCCTTTTGAGTGGAAACAAGTTCATGAATGTTCTTTAAAGACATAACCTTTTTTAATGAGGATTTTCTTTTAAGACAGGGCAATTTTATATAAAAGAAAAAGATATAATTCTGCTAGGTGCTAACTTTGTTGCTTATTCCAGGACCAAAATATATAACAATTTCTACATTATCTGTATGTGCTCAGCTATGCCTACCGTAGGTGCATGTGTGTATACATATCACAGCTATCATCTGTGGATTTACGTTTTGAATACAATTTTTGTTTGAATGATGTTCAGTATTTGGTTTGGAAGGCAGCATAAATAGTTCAAGATTATAGGCTGTTGATAATGCTCTGCATTATGACCTCACACACAATATGTGTGTGCCTTGCCCTGGAAGTCAGTGAGAATGTTATGTTTCTACAAAGACACTCTAGTCTTTTCCTTGATAATCAGCCACAGAAAGCTTCAGTGTGCCAACTTGTGATTGCAGTTCAGTGGATTTGTTTTCTAAAATCCACCCTCCCACCCTCCTTTAAAAAACAAACAACTTAGCCCTAACCAGGTGGCTCAGTCAGTTAGAGCATTGTCTCCATATGCCAAGGTTACAGGTTCAATCCTTGGTCAGGATACATACAAAAAACAACCAGTGAATGCATAAGCAAGTGGAACAATAAATAGATGTCTGTCTGTCTGTCTGTCTGTCTCTCCTCCATCCCCCCTCCCCCCTCATCCCTCTCTAAAATTAATTTTTACAAAAAACCAACAACTCAGTCCATTAAAATCTGACTTACAGACTTTGAAATGCTATGAAATAACTAACTGAGAAGCAAGCCCATTCCATATTCACTTCTGTGGCTGTTTGTGTTAAGGACTATCTTGTTCTTCACGGGAATTCCAGCTTCTTTCTGTCCCATTTGTGCTTTATTGTGGACATGGATTGTCCCTTCAAGTTTATTTTTAAAATGTAGCCACATTTTGACAAGAAAGCATTGAATGGCTTGGCTTTTTTCCTTAAAGACCCATCTCAATCTGTATCAGCTCTCTGAGCAAGATTGAGTTGCTGCCCAGCTGACTTGCTGCTAAGTTTTCCTGTCTTTCAGGATTTTTGAGGGTTAAGCCATTCCCTCCCTCCCTCTCTTCCATGGCAATTATTTATTATTTACTGAGATATAATTGACATATAACATTGTATTAGTTTTAGGTATACAACATAATGATTTGCTATATTTATATATTGAACAGTGATTACCACAATAAGTTTAGTTAACATCCATTACCACAAGCAGTTAACGGTTTGTTTTTTTTTTTAACCCATTCACTATAATAGACTACTGACAAAACCTAGTTGTGTTACCTGATCAGACTTAACACAAATTGGTATTCCATAGATACAAGTCTTTAAAAGTTTATTTCCTTTTATCATTAAACTATACATGTTCATTGAAGAAAATTTGAAAGTTATAGGTTACAAAAATGAAGAAAATGAAAATTATCTGTAGTTCTTTAGTTTATTGTTAACACTGCATTTTGATTATTTCCTGGTTGTTTCTTTGACTGGAATTAAGTATTATTCCTTTTGCTTTAGGAATAACTATGTATTATTCCTAAACCTGGTTTCCCCCTGAATCATCAAGAACCTTGTGATCCTATGTCTTAACTAATTTTCATAAAGGGGTGGAATTACAGATATTTTCCATGTCATAAAATAATAATGACTTAAAAATGAACACCTTACTTTGAAATAATTAAGATTCACATGCAGTTGTATGAAGTAATGCAGAGAGGTCCCCTGTACCGTCCCCCAGGCCCCCCCAGTGCAAGCATCTTGCAAAACTATAGTGCCACAACCAAGGTCCCCACACTGGTGGTCCAGACATAGAACCTTGCCCTCACCATGGGGGCTTCCCCTGTGGCCTTGTTACAGTCATACCTGCCTTCTTTCCCTCGTATCCACCTTGAACCCTGGCAGTCACTAATCTGCTTTCTTGTTTTATAATTTATTCATTGCAGGAATGTTAAATAAGTGGAATCGTACACTATGTGACCTCGTGAGATTGGCATTTTTCATTCAGCCTAATTCCTTGGAGGCTTATCCAAGTTGTTACCCATATTAATATTTGTTCCTGTTCATTGCTGAGTAGTATTCCATTATGGATGTATCATACTTTATTTACCTATCAGTTGATGAACATTTGGGTTTCCACTTTTTGGCTATTTTGGATAAAGCTGCTGTGAACTTTTGTGTGAACATAAGTTTCATTTCTCTGGAATAAATGACCAATGATATCACCTGAATGATAGTATCTCATTGTATAATGCTGTTTTATTGTGTGAAATAAACATGTCATTTATTTTATTTGTTAATTTTAGATGGATTGTTATACCCCTCTTGCCCTGCCCCTGCCCCAGTTTTTCTGCAGTTATAAATATCACTGATGAGAATTCTATAGGTAAGTGTTAATATACATCTTTTATTTCCAGAAGTGAAATCAATGCCTCAGTGTATGCAGAACTTTAAAGCTTTGCTTTTCCTCTTAGTATCTCTCTTTTTTCTTTCAGGAAAGACTTTAAACTCCTGCCAGCGATGTATGGAAGTGCTCATTTCTCATACCCTTGCCAGCCCAGAGCATCATTACTTTAAAAATCTTTGTACATTTCTGTCATACCCTTGTAGCAGCATGTACTTAAGCCTGACTGTTAGTTTTTTAGCCCCACTTTGCCCAAGAAAATCTTTCAGAATAACAGGTATATATCATCACAATCTTGTTTTGCATGAAGTTTGTGACTCTGCTGAAGTGTTTTGTAGCGTCTCGAGGATTTGGTATAAGGTGGATACAAAGAATTATAAGAAATCACTGAGTCCTCCTGTTTTTGTGTGTTGTCTCTTCTTGTGCCTTATCCAGAAGTAGGCAAGGGTGGGCTCTCATAAATGAAAGCCTTAAAGAAATAAAAACAAACCTTCGAGAGGCGACTCACTTTACGTGAAGGCTGACTAATGCAAACTGTAGGTGGAGTGCATGTGTGCCTTATGCAGTGTAGTGGCCCATTTGAGAAACCAGAGGTAAGTGTGGTCTTTTAATGGAACTGTTGAGAGTAGGCAAATTTGGTGAGATGTTTTTTTTCTCTCTTCCTTCCAGTAAAGTGTTTCCATGTTTCTCTGTGTGACTAGGCAGTAATTTTGAAGCAATAAAATACAGTTAAAAATATTTACATATAGTCATACCTCAGTGCTCCTCAACTTCAGAACTCATCAAACCATGTACTCGCCACTTGCTTGCCACTCTACTCTCTTGCGATGAGACTAAAGTCCATTTGTCAGTGTAAGTAGCTTGCAGACTCTGCACTTGTCAGTGTCTGCACTTGTCTGGAGTTCAGCAATGACTGGACCAGACTGAGGTATCAAAACTTGGAAAATGTATTTATTTGTGTTTTCTGAGATAAAGAAATCTTTGGTAGAATTTTACTTTTTGGTTGAATATGGCAAACACATTCCTCCAAATGTAAGATTTTTTTTTTCTTTTTAAGATGAATCAGGCTGATTTCAGTAAAAATTGTTTTACTCTTAGAACGACAGATTACTCTTATAGAAAGTTGCATGATTTCAGAAGAGATTGTGTGCACTAATTTGTTTGGTGCTATGCTTGCGTCATCTGACAAAGAAAAACATCCCCAGGGAATCGTTGACTGTGAAATTGACTAGGAATGGTGATTTAAGCTACTCTGAAAGAATATGGTGTTGAGGATGGTGAAATGCAAACAGCATTGACTAAAACGGTGATGTTTGATTCTAATCTGTGTAGTTTTAAAAGATAAGTCAGCATCATGCAAAATTAGCTTATTGAGGGGTTCAGAAGGTACTAGCAGATATAAGAACTTATACTTTCAACAAACGAGATTTATTGCGTAGATATTTCAGGAAAGCTTTGCTCATGCAAATCTAGAAATATGGTGGATATGATAAATAATAAAGAAGACCTGAAAGACAACAGTATATTCCTTGGTAAAATTAAATGAGGTGAAAATAAAAAAAATTCCTTTGTCCTTTTCAGTGACAGGTTAAGTTTTTGTGGATTATTATACCTTTGTATGGCTCTGGAAGAACTCCCCAACACATTTTATATTCTTGTTGGTCTGGGGCCTTTACCTGGAGTGAGTGAATAGTCTTAAACCTGTCTTGAAGAGTGGAGACTTCATATAGTTTAATACTATATAATATTATGTTCAACATCGACCTATTTGTGAATAAGAAGTAGTTCACATCCATTGTGACAAATTATTGTTACAGTTTAGGGTCTCTGCTAGAAATGAATAGCCTGTGAATTCAGCCACCCCCTGCCCCTCATTTGTCAGCATGGATGTTTCAGGTCCCCTTAAGTTTCTGAGTGTTAGTTTTTGTTGGTTCGGTTTGGACCCTTACTTAGTATCTGGAGAATAGTCCTACCTCTGGTTCATCCTGGGGAGATGCCTCACGTGCCACATCTGAAGTCATGAGTGGGTGGTGAGTGTGAGATTTCTCCCATTTTACTGTGACATGGCTCACCCATGGATTAATAATGGCTTGACAAGACAAGAGAAAAGGGTTTTTAAAGCCAGATGCTTCTGTTTTGCAAACTTTTTTTTGTACTGTACCACAGGGACATGGCCTCTTGACTTTATAATTTTTATTTTTAAGTTTAAGATGTTGTGTAGGCCAAAATAAACTTTTTATTTAAGGTAAGAAGTTCATAGTCACAATATTTTATTATGGGGATCCTTTTGTTTACCTACTGCTCATTCTTTGAACACACACTGTGTATTGGACGCTGTGCTAGGCCCTTTATAGATAATATTTCTCACTTCGCAGGCAGGGAAACAGGCTTAGATCAATTAAAAACTTACCCAAATTGGGCCCTAGCTGGTGTGGCTTAGTGGATTGAGTGTGGGCCTGTGAACCAGAGGGTTGCTGGTTCTATTCCCAGTCAGGGCACATGCCTGGGTTACGGGGCAGATCTGTGGGGGTGCATGAGAGGCAACCACACATTGATGTTTTGCTCCTTCTCTTTCTCCCTCCCTTACATTCTCCCTAAAAATAAATAAATAAATAAATAAATAAATAAATAAATAAATAAATAAAAGCTTTAAAAAAACAAACAAAAAACTTATCCAAACTGGTACTTGTAGTAAATAAAAGGGGTAGAATTTTAGAGCAAATTACCTTAATCTCACAAATGGTTCAGGGATGATTGGAATCACCCTAGAAAGAGATTTGTTTGGTTTAGTTAGCATAAGGAATATTGGGGTGTTCCTGTTTTGATTACCTGCTTAGATAAAATGAGGGACCAGGCCAGGACAAGTGAGGGAGAAGTAGGACAGGAAATTAGAAAGTTAGGTTGAAGAGAAAAGTCACAGATGCAAATATTTTGTAAAATGTAGTACTTTCACATTACTCTAAAGACCAGAAAAAAAGTTTTATCTTGTAACATGAGTATGTGATACTTGATAATTAATTACTTTGCAAATTGTCATTGCTGAAATGTTCTGGGTATATTAATGTAAGAATTACAAGCAGACTAAGACAGTTTGTGCTATGAAGCAACTTTGGTCTGAAGCAGGACAATTATAAATTTATAAGAGGTGGGGCCAGGTCAGAAAACAACTCACTTGGTTTGATAGGAGGCTGATCAGAGTCTCTTCTTTGGTTGTCAACAGTGTTCATCTCGGTTAATGACTGATTGTTGCTCCAGCCCTTATCTGGAGATGAGGAATTCTTTTTGAAACTACTTCCACCGTACATCACCCCTTTTGTTCACCACCACCAACTGTACCCTGCCTCCTCTTCCCAAGGGCGGTTCATTGGCATGTCTGTCTGCTGGGTGGTGTTTTCTGCATAGTAATCAGGCCTCTGCAATTTCGATGTTCCTCCCCCTCACACTAATAAACTCTCTGGGTTCTTGATACACAGTGGCAATGCCACTGGTAGAACAAAAATCAAAAGGAGAAGAGGGAAAGAAGTCTTCTCACATTTGATGTGTGTGTACAGTTCTGCCACCCTGTGATTGAGGAGACCCCATTAACAACTTTCTTCTCCTTCCCAGGAAGCAGGCTTGTGAACAGGCAAGTTGAGAGAGCCAGAGGGCCAACGGTCTTTTTCTAGGGCTTTACCACAGGCTTAGTCTGCGTGTTTTGAATGGTTGAAATGTGTATGTTGATCATGTTTAGCACGTGCTAGTCCTACAACTGTTTAAGAGCTGGCTCTTGGGCTGATGCTGTGTCTGGTTACCTTTTGCTGCGACACGGGGCGTGGGGGTAACGTCCCTCCCCTCAAGGTGGCTCAACAGGAGTACATTGAAGAAGGCAATATGCCAGTTCAACCAGCAAGTGCCCGTGTTCACTTTTGGTTTTGTTATTTTGAAAAAACAAATGAACCCCCCGGGATACTAGAGTATTTAGGAGCAAGGTGTTGTCATTGGTTCTCAGACTCACAGAAATTAGGACTGGACTTTTTAATTATTAACTTTGGTGTTTTGTCTTTCATACTCAAAGGGGTGTACCGTATTTAGGAGAGGAAAGATTTTATCCCTAGTTGAAATAATGGGTTGGCCAAAAAGTCTGTATGGTTTTCCCCATAAAATAAAAGACACATTTTTCATTTTCAACAATAACTTTATTGATTTGGATATTTTGAGTATGTCAGCTATCTCCCACATGGTAGAAGTTTGATCGTTCTCAATTACTGTCTAGATTTGATTACTATCAACTTCAACTGTCCTACTTGGCCGTGGAGCATTGTCCAGAGAGAAACCTCTAGTACGAAACTTCACAAACCACTTTTGGCACATTCAGTCACAGGACCTCCTCTGTTCACTGCACAGATCTTTTTTTGTGTTCAGTTGGGCTTTTGCCTTTTTTGAAATAATAAAGCGTGATATGCTGAAAATGCCGCTTATTTTCTTCCATCTTCACTATTAAAATGGTTACTCAAAAATTCACCAATTTGATAAGTTTTTTTAAATGCACACTGATATGACAGCTGTCACCATACAATCTAACAAAATTGTTTCAAATGCAGTTAAAAAGACAACTAAGCACTACAAGAGCCATCTTATGGGAGAAACTGAATGAACTTTTTGGCCAACCCACTACTATAGAACAAAAATAATTTCTACTCTGTTCTTCAGAAACTTGCTTCACTAGTTCCGGTAAGGTTAGATATTTTGAAAATGTGATTAGACACAATGCATTTGTTTTTAACCCTGTTTGTCTTGTTCTATTCAGATGCTCAGGCAATTATGGATGAATTCCGTCTCCAAGCCCAAGGGAGTGCCCATATTCTTATTTTTCTTTCATCCTGACACACAGTCAGATACAAGCATCCTTTTGGAGCTCACAGATTAGATTTTTTTGGATGCCTTACCTACAAATGCTGAAAGGAAGAAATTTGTTCATTTTCTCAAATGTTTAGTGATGCCTATTACATGCCAAGCACTGAAGTACATATTTTTTAATAGTGGATTATCCTAGAAGAATGGATCTTGGTCATTACCAGTTCCTTAGTTGAGCACAGCAGCATTTGAAGAGTTGATAGCAGGCCTGCCCTTTAGTCTGGTCCTATTTGCCGCCATTTTCCAAGGACCTTGGGATCATAGGATGTCATGGTTTAAAGATACATAGACATTTTGGTACATTTCCTTCATTTTATCCAGCAGGAATCATGTAGAACTTATTTTGCATACCCCCAGTCCTCAAGATCATGTGAAGTTTCTCTATGTAAAGCTTAAGTGCCTGTTTTATACTCAGAAGCATCTTTAAAATGCTTGAGTTGAGTGAAATCTGTAGTTCAGCCCCTTGGAAAGCTGATAATGTGGATAAATTGACAGTCCTACTGAAAGATGATTGAGAATTGGCTATCACAGACCTTTTTTCTGGCATTACAAGTAGTTATACCAAAGGGGCTTATTCTAACTGGAAATTTGCTTTCTTCCCCCGGAGGGAAATGGAACATGCACTAGACTAGAGAAACAATCCAAACTAAGTATAAAGATTCTCAAAGAACTTTTCAGAACCTGTTGGGTAAAAAAAACAAAACAAAAGAAAATCCAACACCTGGCCCTTTTCTGATGCTACTGCAATTTCTCTGTCAAGAACAAAATCCAGAAACAGAAGCACCATGACAGAAATCAGGAAACCAAATATCCTACCTGCTAGCCAACTCTGTCGGTTCTGAACAGAGTGTACCATTTAGGATCCCTTTTAGCTGTCTTTAGGTTTATTTGAAAACCATTCCGGTATGTTTATAAGTAGAAAGCAATTTAAAATTTCTTTTTTTGGCTCTGGTACTTTTATAGGCTTTAGTATTTCTAATAGTCAATCTTAAAAGTATGATGAGAAATAGCTATTTTCAAAGAGGAAAACAAATAAAAAGCAATTAAAAAAATTTTTTTACACCTACTGTCCCAGGTTCAGAAAACTGGCCCTGAATTCCTTGGACAGATTTGTTTCGACTTCAAGATAGCTGCTTAAACATTTAATGCTCCACATTGTAGACCATGGTTCCTTTTGTTAATGCCGAGGTAGCCAGAGTGCTTCCCCCAGTTGCAAAGGTTTGTCAGGCAGACCTCAAGGCTTTGCCAAATGGACAGTTACTAGAGGACACGATGCAGAAGAGGTTATTGGAGGTTAGTTCTTAAATATCTTTAAGATCAGTCTACTGTAGTTCACATTCAGTAAAGCAATGGTTTATAACTGGTAAGCTGAGTAAGTGGATTATCTCTAAGCCTGACTATTTTTAGCCTTTCTCCCCAAATGAATGGTGAATCGTCACGTCACTTCCAAAAGGTTTTGTTTCAGGGAGTGCCTAGGGACAAGACTGATGATCCCCGGAGTTGCTCCTAGGAGAAGGCTGTGGGTAGGACTGACTGCGCTGGCTGAGGATAATGCCCAGCATTCATGGAGAGGCTCCAGAGAACTGCCTGCCCGGATGCTAGTCCAGGTTTAGCTATTTAGTACCTGAGTGTCTTTGAGCAAAGTTGTAAAGCTCTGGGTCTTGATTTGTTTAGTTTTAAAATTAGTCAAAATACTGTCCGTCCTGTTTACGTCTTTCAAGGTGGTGATGAAAATACAGTATTGAGATTAGAGGTGTTATTGTTAAGAAGGCAGGTCGGAGGCGAAGTACCAGAGAGCCAAGTGAGTTTGTTTCTTACTGCATCTCTCTTCATGATACACTACGGATCATCTTTAGAGCTAGGTATTTTGTGTTTCTGGGTCACCCACATGGGCCAAGGATGTGACCTCTGAAGTTGGAAGGCACTTGTGTTCTCACCTGTCTCTTCATGCCACTCTTCTGTAGTCAAGGTGCACCTCATTGCAGGTTCTTCAGGTGTAGCTTAGGGCTTGACAGCATGCGTACTTATGTGCTGGTACCATGCCCAGCGAACTTAGCCGTTGACGACAGGGCTGCTTGTTGCCTAGGCGAGAGTCCTTTTGTTAAACTCAGGAGATGCGCTGTTCAATTACAACACACACACACACACACACACACACATTATAAACTTCTGAAAAGGAAAAAACTGGGGGAACCCTATTATAATCCCTCTTAGTTAGGTGAGTTCCTCGCAAATCTGGTCATATGCACAGAAGCCATTGTGTGCATTGAGAGATTTTCTGCTCTTTGTTGTGTTTTGTTTTTATCTGTACATAGGCTTTATAATGATTATTTTAAATTATTACTTTAATAGGGCAAGTATTGGATGGACTTATAATTTAACTATTAACTGGTTGGAGAACTCTCTTTAAAAATTTTTAGTATTCTTTAATATTACAGTTAGGACTTTTATAATTTTAAAAGTGCTGAATCTAAGAGTTGCAGGAATTGCTTAGGTTCTAACTATGGACTCCTGACCAGGAACTTAGAGTCAATTAGCTGCAGGGAAACTTGCCCCACAAGAAAGGCAATAGAATTCAGTGGAGGATTCGGTGTTCTTAAGTCTGTACAAATGAGAATCATGAGACTGGACCACTCAGCCTAATAGGCTGAGCCTCTGAGCCAAAGAGGAGGAAAAAAGAGAGAAAGTACTGGGCGGGGGGTGCGTGTGTTGGTTTTTTGATTTTTGAGAGAGAGAGAGAGAGAGAGAGAGAGAGAGAGAATATATGAGAATGAATACATTCCTATTCTGTGGTCTTTACAGACAGATACAGTAAGTGGTATGGGTAGGGGTTGGGTGGAATCTGAAGCATATGAATGCAGTTTGAACAATTCAGAGAATCTCCACGTTTTTCTTAACATTTTTACATTTTTTTTTTACACTTTTGTTCCTCTCCACCTCTTCTCTGCCAACCCTTGCTGCTGCCCCACCAATTTGTAACCCAAAGAATAAGAATATGGGGACTTTTTTCCTTACAATCCTGATGTTTGAAGCATTTGGATAATTTTACAGTGAAATATTTAAAATTTTCTCTCACTTTAAAAATCAGAACTATGGTGATTTTTTTTAATTCACCATAGAATTTAAAAGAATTTAATTAAATTTATTGAGTTGTATAATTTGAGTGCAATAAAACTTAAGTGGAAAATTTAATTTTTGATAAATGCGTACAATTGTGTGATACCACAATTATGATAAAACAGTCATTTCAGCGTTTTCATCACTATAAAAAGTCTCCTGGTGCCCTCCTTCTTCAGTCTCCTCCCTCTACTACTCACGTCCCCCTGCAGCGTCTGTGCTGCTTTTTACCTTCTCTAAAGTTTTATATGAAGTCATACTGTATAGATAGCCTTTTGAGTTAACTCCTTTCGCTCAGCATAGTGCGTTTGAAATTCATCTTTGTCTTTTATCACTGGTTCATTCATTTCAAGTGTTAAGAAGTATTCCATTGTATGAATATTCCGTTATATAAATATAGTACAATATTTTTATCCACTGATGGGCATTTGGATTGTTTCCAGTTTTTTACTGTTATGAATAAAGCTGCTATGAATATTCACGTTGAAGTCTTTTAGGAATGTATTTTTGCATTTCTTTGGGGTAAACATCTAGAAACAGGATTGCTGGGTCATATGCACAAACTAACTTTAGAAGAAATTGCTGAACCGCCAGGTGCAAAATCAGCAATGTTTGAGAGTTCTAGCTGTTCCCTCCATCCTCTTTAGCATTTGTAACTGTCAGTCATTTTACTTTTACCTACTGTAGAATGTACTGAGTGTGTAGTGGTCCATATCTCATAGTTTTAATTTGTATTTGCTTAATTAATACTGTTAAGTGTTTTTTCATGTGCATATTTATAATTTGTGTATCTTTGGTCAGATGTCTTCTGAAATCTTTTGTCTTTAAAAAACAAATATTTGTGTTTATAGTATTCAGTTGTAATAGTTCCTTATGTATTCTGAATACAAATATTTCAGAAATAAATTTTGCAAAATTTTTTTTCCTGTCTGTGGATTGCTTGTTCATTTTCTTAGTGTCTTTTAAAGAGCAAGTTTTAAGTTTTAGTCAAGTCTTGTTTCTGCTTTTTCTGTCCTAAGAAGTTTTTGTTTATTCGAGGGTCAAAATGATATTTTTTCCTATGTTTTCTCCAACAAGCTACATAGTTTAACTCTCAATTTTAAGTCTCTGATCCATTTGGAATTAATACTGGTATATTGTTCATTTATTCATTGAATCATCTTGACATCTTAATGTATTTCTGGATTCTATTAACCTACATATATTTCTTATAATAGTACCATACTGTCTTTATTACTGTGGCTTTATAGTAAATTTCAAAATCAGACAGTGTCAGTCTTCTAGATTAGTTCTTTTTCAAAATAGTTTGGACTTTTCTAGGTCCAGTCTTCTTAATTTCTTTAAACAATGTTTCTTTCATATGTTTCAGAGTGCAGGTTTTGCACATCTTCTGTAGGGTTAATACCTAAGTATTTCATAGTTGATACTGTTGTAAATGGCATTTTTAGAATTACTGTTTCCAATTTTTTATTTCTAGTATATAGAAATATATTTGGTTCTTGTATATTGACCTTATCTTTTGCAATTTTGCTAAACTCAGCTATTCTAATACTTTTTATGCAGATTTCTTAGAATTTTCTACTTCAACAATCATGTTTGTAAATAGAGAGCTTTATGATTTTCATATATATGTGTACACATATGTATATATAGGCACTATATGTATGTGTGTATTTATTTATATATTTTTTTTCCCAGGACCTTTACTATAGCATTGAATAGAAGTGGTGAGGGCAAGATTCTTTCTCTGTTCCCAGTCTTAAGGGAAAACATTTAATCTTTCACTGTTAAGTATGATGTTAATGTAAGTTTTTTATATGTGCCCTTTACAAGTTGAGGAAGTTTCTTTAATTCCTTTATTACTTTTATTTTTCTTTATTAAATTCATTCATGGGTATCAGATTTTATCAGATGCTTTTTTCACATTTATTGAGATGATCATGTGGATTTTTTCTAGACTTTTAATGTGATGAAATACATTGGTTGATTTTCGATGTTAAACCAACCTTGCATTCCTAGGGTAAATCCCACATGGTCTCACAAAGATAATTTTTTTGTGTTGCTAGACTGAAGTCAATGAAAATTGGTTAAGGACTTTTGTGCTTATCTTCATGAGGGATATTGATCCTGTACATTCCTTTTAATGTCTTTATCTGGTTTTGGTATCAGGGTAATGGTGGTATTATAAAATAAATTGGAAATGGTTCCCTCTTCTGCTTTCTGGTAGAATTTGTATTATCATTTCGTTAAACTTTTTGGTAGAATTCAGTAGTGGATCTTTCAGATCCTGGAGTTTGTTTTTTGGTCTTTTTTGTGTTTTTTTTTTTTCTGAGTTTTTTAACTACTAAATCATTATATTTATTAGATAAAGTGCTGTTGTTGGCTTTTCTGCTTTTTCTGTAGTGGGTTTTGATATTTGTATCTTTCAAGAAATTTGTCCGTTTCATTTAAGTTGCCAAATGTATGAGCATAAAGGTTACAGTATTCCTTTATTTTTCTTTTAATATGTATATGATCTGTAGTGATTGTTTTCATTCCCTGTGTTGATGATTTGTTCCCTTTCTGTTTTTGTTTTTTATTAGTTTTGGTGTCATTGATCTTTCTCTATTGCTTTTATGTTTTTAGCTCCTTTAAATTTTTCTTATTTCGTTCTGCTTGTTCTGGGTTTGATTTGCTCTCTTTCTGGTAACGTAAGATGAAAGCTTAGATCATTTATATGACACCTTTCTTCTTTCCTAATGTAAACATTTAATGCACTGAATTTTCTGTTAACAGTTGCTTTAGCTACATTCAACAATGTTTTAATATTAAGTTAAAAACACTTTCTGATTTACTTTGTGGTTTCTTTGTTGATATATTTTATTTAGAAGTGAATTATTTAATTTCCAAGTCCATGAAAGTCTTTTCATATAACCTTTTTACTATTGTTTTCTAACTTAATCCATACTTTGTGTGATTTCAGTCCTTTTAAATTTATTGAAACTTGCTTTATGGCTTAGACTATAACACGGTCTGTCTTGGTGAATGTTTCATGTGTACTTGAAAATAATGTGTATTTGCTCTTTTGGGTGGTGTGTTCTATAAATGCCAATTATCCAGTAGATCTAGGAGGTCACCTTCCTTTTGTTTTCTATCAGGTACTTTGAAACAAATTTTGAACTATCCCATTGTAATTTTGGATTTGTCCACTTATCTTTTCAGTTCTGGTTTTGCTTTGTGTGTTTTGAAATTCTGTTACTGGTGGATAAACATTCAAGATGGGTACATCCTCTTGATTCATTAACTCCTTTGTTATTGTGGAATCTCCCTCTTCAACTTGGCGATATTCTTTGTTAAAATCTATGTTAATAAAGCTGGTATGAGTATGGCAACTTCAGCTTTCTTTTGATTAGTCAGCGTTTTCGTGGTGTATCTTTGTCTCTCCTTGTACTTCTCCGGTGCCTTCATAAGCCTGCCGGTGCTTGTGTGCACATAGACAGCACTCGTCGGATTTTGGTTTTTGCTGTTGCTCGGTTCAGTCTGACGATCTCTGCCTCTAATTGGGAGGTTTTTTTAGAAAGATTATTTCATATGATGGAATCATGATTTGTTTAGGTTTAACTCTATGATCTTGTTAATTAGTTTTCTATTTGTCCTATCAGTCCTTTGTCTCTTTTCCTCTGTTTTTCTGTTTTCTTTTAAGTTGTTATTGTCAATTAAATGAATCCCTGTTATTTCCATTCCTGGCTTTCTAGCTAAATGTGAAAAAAAAAAAATCTTTGTATTTATCTGTATATGGACCATTTCCAGCTCTTCATTCCTTTGTTCAAATTAAAATGCCCATCTAGTGTCATTCTCTTTCTGTTTGAACTTTCTTTTAACATTTCTTCTACTACAGCTCTGCTGGTAGTAAATTCTCTAAGCTTTTGTCCGTCTGTAAAGTATTTTATCTTCATTTTTAAAAGACATTTTTACTAGGTATAGCATTCTAGGATGATATCTTTTCCCTTTCCTTTATTAAGGACGTTTGTCTATTGTCTTCTGTCCTGCATAATTTCTGAAAAGCAGTTTGTTCTTAGTCTCTCTTTATTCCTTTTAATTAATATCTTTTTATCTGACTACTTTCTATTTTTTCCTTTATCACTAGTTTTGATGTGGTGTGCCTTTGTGTGTGTGTTTTTAAAAATATCTATTTAGGGTTTGCTAAGCTTTAAAGTGTATAAATCATTGGTTTTTAGTACTTCCAGAAAACTGGTACAGCTGTCACCACAGTGTAACTTTAGAACAGTTCCGCCACCCCACAAAGAGACTTTGTACGCACTGGCAGTCACTCCCCATTCTGTCTCACTTACCTCTGGCCCAGGCAACCCAGAAAGATCTTTCTGTCTCTGTAGATTTGGCTATTGAGGACACTTCATATAAATGGAATCATATAATATGTGGTCTTTTCTGACTGTTTTCTTTCACTTAGTGTAACGTTTCCAAATTTCACCCATTGTTGTAGCATGTATCGGGACTTCATTCCTTTTTATTGCTGACTAATAGTCCATTACATGGATATACCACATTTTAATCATTCATCAGTTGATGAACATTTGGATAACTTTTACTTTTGGGCTGTTATGAATACAACTGGCATGAACATTTATGTTTTATGTGGACATATATTTTCATTTCTCTTGGGTGTTCCACTTACATGTCAGAGACACAGTACCTTTATTTTCTGACCTAGGTCCCTGAACAATGTCACTTTGTTATCACGTTGATGAGATATCTAGGAATTTAACTCTTGTTTATGTCAATTAACCTGTGTTAAAATTGGTCTTATTATATGCTGTTTTGTTTAAAGTCTCAGAACCTATCCATGACATTAAGTGAGGACATGGCTCCCCCCAGGAGGAATTGCTGGGTCATATGGTAACTCTCTGTTTAACCATTTGAGGAACTGCCAAACTGTTTTCCAAAGATGCTACACCAGTATAATAATTTGTTTAATGCCCTTGTTTGCTGATCATTTTTATCATTTCTGGGTATGTTTTTATTGGTTGATTTTTCTCCTGGTTATGGGTCATAATTTTTTCTTGTTTTTCATGACTGATAATTTTTGCTTGGATACCAGACATACATAGTTGGGTGCTGGATTTTGTCATAGTCCTTTAAATAGTACTGGACTTTGTTCTGGCATGCAGCTAAGTTACTGAAAATTAGTTGTATCATTTTGAAGCTAGCTTTCAGGCCTTGTTAGGATGGGTCCAGAGCAGCCATTAGTTTTAGGATGACTTAGCTTTAATACTAAGGTGATACTTTTCTGAGAACTTTGTCTGATGCCATGTGTGTTATGAATTATTTACACTTTTGCTCGTGGAAACATGAACTATTTCCAGCCCTGCGTGAACTCTTGGAATTCTTAGACATACTGCTTTCTGGTGCTTCTCTCCCTGACTTGAGGGTGTCTCCTCTCACACAGATCGGAACTCAGCCCCTCCTCTCAGGTGTGCTGCCCTGCCAATACCAGCTGTCTTGGCCTCTGCCTCTTCAGCTCAGTATGGCCCCCTGCTCTAAGCTCCCCCTTCTCAGGGCCGTGGGGTGGAAACTGCCTCCTGGCAGTAAGTTCAGGGAATCACAGGGCTTGCCTCGATTGTTTTACTCTTCTCAGGAATTAAGTTCCGTGCTGCCTATTATTCAGTGTCTGAAAACAGTTGTTTTATATATTTTGTCCAGTTGTTACTCCATTAGAGTTGGAATCCATGATAAATGTGATGTCAGTGCCCAAATCTCCTTCTATATTCACTGTTTAAAGCGGAGCCTGTCATAAGGAGGGGGAGAAGGAGTTTGTGTAACCGTGGGGCCGAAGCAGGAAGCTTTCTGCCTAAAAAGCACAGACATGGTGTCTTTGCTTACTGATACTAATCTGGGGCATTTGTGATTTGAAAGAGACACCTGGATTTTGAGTATGTTAGTCATTGTTTGAATGATTATCCTTTTAGTCCTCCGAGTAACATTTATTAAATACCCACTGGGTACTTGGTGCTTTGCTAAACATTACTTCTCCCTATTCACACTTCTCAGCAGTTGGAGTATGCCAAACAAATGAAATAAAAATAATTTTCCAGTTCTGGTTACCAGTTGGATTCTTGGATTTATCTCCTAAGCTTTGACATTCAGAAACTGGAAGTGGAATATAGTATATTCTCAGCTGCAAAGTTGATCTCATTTCCTTACTGGCCATATGTTTATTTGTGTACAAGAATAATAAAAGTTTCATAGCCATATCCGTATTATTTAATTACTGAAAATAATGAATGGGCTGAACCATGCTTGTCCCACTTTTGAAACAATTTTTCCTATAGGCTGTTGCAGTAGGAAGCTAATACCTCTGATTAAGTATAAAGACCAGACCTACATAAGCATCTGTTGTATTGCTGTATCTGAAGTCATGAGGGTGTGATTAATGGTCCTTAAGAGTTTTAATTTGGCGTGTCTTACTCCTAAATCGCACTTAAGCTTGGTTGCAAAGCCTGACAAATGAGTCTTTCGTACATGCCAAGCTAAGACATGTCACCAACTTCTTGGGGCCTCATTTTCTAAACCTGTCTGGGTTCCTTACAAGTAGGAGGAGCAAGTTTGCTAGGAGTCACAGGGAATTTCGACAGATCCTTCTTCGAGCAGAATAGTTAAATAGCATTCCTTGCCCCAGAGAACATGGTTCATTTCCTAAACCAGTTCTAACAGTGTCCTCTGTAAGATTTTTACGTTAATTAAATCCTCTCATTATATTTTTGGTGTCAGAAAATCAGACCGTGTTTGTATTCAGGAGCCCAGAAGCACACAGCATGGTTGACTGGTGCCTGTTTTAGAGGTCTTACACAGTTTCATGCTGCCTTTTGATTGTGTGTGTGTGTGTGTGTGTGTGTGTGTGTGTGTGTGTGTGTAAAACATTTGTCCTCAACACAGTGAGCAGTACATGGTTTTTTTTTTTGTCTGTCCTTTTTCTCACATGGGAAGGAGACAGTTTCCTTAGGAAGAAAATAGGTGGTGGTTTAAGTGGGCTCAGCGTGTCCCATGTGGAATACAGACATTCCCCTGAAAACGAGTTCCTTGCTCCTCACAGACAGGCCACACTGCATGTCTCCCTGTAGCACCTCACGGATGGAAGGGGCTGTGTGTATTTGAGGACGTGGTGGTTTTTCTGGTGGAGCTGGGACCATTTGAAACTGAGGATGAAAGCACCAACTTGTTATTTATTTTGGAAGGAACTAATAATTTGTTTATACTAAGAATTTTATTTTTCAAGAGCAGCTTTTGTTGGCAACTTCTTACTAAAGATTTCAAATTGTAGTCTTTAATCTGGGGTGGGAGTGGGGAAAACAGAATTAATATTATTAATGATAAAAATTGTTTTATTTGATAGAGGACCTGTCTGGAGTCTTTATCGCTTAGTGTTTATTACTGACACTCAGAAAATGATTCTCTCTCTGTGCTTGTGAGCACAATATTCAAAATGTAGGTGCTTGTAAAATGTTTAAACGAAGAGCACAATTAAAAAATTTTTAAATGCTTATTAAAATCATGTCTTATGTATACTCTCACTTCCAAAAAGATTTTGAGGACTAGTATTTCAGTTCAAGTTGGATCATTTTGTTTAGGTGGAGAATCTATGTTCTTGTGAAATTGGAGTTTATGAAATAAGATCGGAAAAAAATAAAATGTATAATTGGGCACATCCTGTGCTGCTTAGTTAATCACCAAACCAGTGCGGTCACTGGCAGGTGCTTTGGAAACCGGGCTTGTGTGTCCTCGCTCTACCTGAAAAGTTAGAAGTCGCCCCTGAGTAATAGCAGTTCGTCCAGGCTGTGTCACCTGCATCAGGGTGACGCCTGGAGCCCCCTGCTCACGGGAGTGAGCCTGCGGCCTTGCTGGCTGGCTGGCTGCTTCTGTGAGTCACAAAGGCATCAGATGCCATCCAGCCAAACCAGGACTTTCCTTGATCATTTTAAAGGCCATGGCAGGAGTCATGTTCAAATTATAATTAGCAAGGCAACATCCAGAAGAAAGAATTAAGTGTGTGTGGTGCCTGGTGTTCAGTCATTGCAGTGAGCATCACTGAATCGTTGGAATAATAAATCTCTCACCGCCTCAGCCAGTTTCTCTTTGGTACAAACCCACTTTGGAAGGAATAGATGAATCACTAAAACACCTGAAAAAGTGAAATCCAAACCTAGGTCCAAATCAGGTGTTTACATGCTTCTGACTTTGTAATGTGTAAAAGCTCCGAAGTATCCTTAAAACATTACGCAGGGAGATGCGTGTATGGACGTTTTTCTGGGAAGTGGGCGCATAGCATCGGTGGACTTCCAGAAGAGCCCATGGCCCCACGAGATGAGGAGTCACTGACCTAGGGAGATGGGCAGTAAAAACTATGCTAAAGTTTTAAACCCAGTAGAGAGGGTGATACTTACCTTGGAAGAAAAAGGAGTGTTTATGGGCTTTCATCTGTGCCTGTCTGAAGCACCCACTCACTCCCTTTGAATCCTTTAAAGGAAAGACTGATTTCCCTTGTGGGCAGTAGTATTTTGAGTAACTGGCTAGGCTGCTAGGTGACATGGAGCCAATTTGTAAAGAACTTTGCCTTGGAAACACTTTTTTCTTCCCCTTTGCCAGCCCCAGCGTTGGGCTCTCTATTGAGAACCCCAGTGGTCTCCCAACTCCCTGAACTCTGGCCCGTTCAGCTCCTGCAGGGTCACCTTCAGCGCAGCGTTGCACAGTGGCTGTGCACGAGTTGGGAACTAAAGGAATCTATTTGAGTCCAAGCTCCGCCACTCATCAGCTATATGACTTTGGGCAAGTCATCTAATCGCTTTGAACCTCAGTTTTTTTCAGCTATAGAATGGGAATAGTAATACTCCTCACATTATAGGGTTTCTGACAGGATTAAAGAGGTGATAGCTGTCAAGTGCTGCTTTGCATAGAGTTTGGCACATTATGAGCTTCCAGTTCATCTTAGCTGCTGCTGTTAGATGGTGAGGAGGATGACGAATGTGCAGTTCATCTTTTCTTTTCTCAGCTTGTCAGCAAATTGAAGGTAAGAATCATGTTTTGTTTTTTGCATATCATCCACATCTAGAAGGAGAATTTTTGGTTGCTTTTCTCCATGTGGCCCCGAGTCCCTGTGAGGCCACCAGCAGCATCACTCCACGTCACAGGCTTGTGTCTCCCCTGTTCCGGTTTTTCTGTGTGGGCCACCAAGGTGCTTGTCGAGTGCTTCTAGAAACATACCTCAGGCAAGGATGCTGGAATTTGGGGTTTCATTTCATTGGCCAGGTCCGGTTTGACCTTTCAGTCATGGATGTTTGGTGAGATTCAGTCCTTCTAAGGTTCTGTAGGTTCTTACAGTGTCAAGTCTATTTCTTGGAGAAGACAGGCTTGAATTGGGTTCTGTTCCCTTGTAAATAGGGGGAAATGCAGCTTCGAGCCCCGTGTTGTGAATGGTGGGTTAACTGTTCCTTCTTGTGGTGGGTTTCCCACTGGCAGTGTTCTCCATTCCCACCCCCACCTCAGCCTCAGCCCTCCCTGCCAAGGTCAAGCCCTCTCCATGTAATCATGCCCTTGTCCAGCTGTTTACCTCTCAGCAAAGATTAATTCACACAGAAGTCTCAGTACCTTGCAGCAGTTTGTTTCTATCTTCTCCCTCTAAGAATATGGAAATTTACAAAGAGCTTATACAGAGGTGATTGATATCTTTAGCCAGTGGTTCTCAACTTAGAAGGGGATGTGTATGCACCACTACCTGGAGGCTGCTACTGCAGTCCGGGGGGTAGAGGCCAGGGATGCTCCCAGGTGCACCATGCTGCACAGGACAGTCCCCACCGAGAATTATCCAGATCCAATGTCAGTAGTGCAACCTTAAGCCTGACATTGGTACAAGCCATTTTAGAACATGTGGGAGAGAAAATTAAGGCCAAGAGGTCTTTATCTCCTCTAAGTCAGGCCACTTATGTTCTTGCCAGGTCGGCAGTGCCTAGTGAGTGGTAGGATGTCCTGGGTGGAGTTCTCCTGCGGTCACGTTTAGGTGACGTTAGGAATGGTTGTGGTCCTAATGCCACTGAGGACTAGAGTGTTTAGAGATTTGGGAAGAAAGTAGAAGCCTCTGAAACTTTGAGAAATGGTTATGGCAACTGCCCTTGCTTTCCTCTGAGAGAGTAAGAGAGCCAGGGAGAATAGGAGCTTTCTCTCTCGGGGTTTGCTTTGTTACCTGAGAGTTCACTTGAATCAGCCAGGAGAAGGAAAATGGGTCTTATCTAGATAATTTACATTTGAGATCAAATCAGAGGACAGAGCCCCTGCCCTGTGGGGAATTACTGAGGATATAGTTAGGTTGAGATTTTTTTTCCCCTACTCATTTTGAGGTTTTTTTGTTTGTTTGTTTGTTTTTGCGACATCTCCTTCCTTCCCCTTCCTGGTATTTCCCCTTCTCCCCGCAAGCACGTAGAGGTGGAGGGAAGCCTTTCTGTTCCTCTGGGGAAGGGGCCAGCTTGTGTGACAGCAGCAGGCATTCTTACTGGGCTGCTTCGTCCCTGTGGCTGTGATAATCTTACGATTCCGGGTTCAGTGGAGCCCACGTGGATCCATTGGCCGGCCTGCTTACTCAGAGCAGGGGTATCAGCAGCACCAGCAGCAGATGTAGATGAAGTGACTTATTTTGTGTGATGCCTGTGAACCCAGCCTCCTGTGTGCTGTGCCCCCATTCAGGCATTCTTTCAGAAACTTGCTTCTCCGGAGTTACAGAATCATGCATAAGAGGGCCTTAGGGGTGGTAGGGGGAGTTGGAAGTATTCCCCCTCCTGAGCCACAGTGGAGGCAACAGGAGGGTGGACCCCTCCCGGGACAGTGGGAGAGACCAAAAAGGAGGCTGAACCTGGCAGGTGCTGTATGTCCTGGACCCGCAAGTCCTCAGGAGCCCTCTCTGATGAACTTATACGATGACTCCTTTCAGGATTTCTGGGTCATTGGTGAGTGTGAGTGGGAGTTGGAGGATGTTTTGTGGGTGAGTACAAGATTCTGTGGCAGGTAGATTTTTGTGAACCCATCTGAACATGTAAATCTTTCCTTCATGTCTCACCTCAGTTTGGGTTGAGAAGCTTGCCACCACCTCCAGGATCCTCCCTAGATACAGCTAAGGGTTGTTCAGGTTTGGGCCGTAAATACTGGCTCAGCCCCTTTGCAGATCCCTGGGCCTGGACTTCAGTTGTGGAAAAGCTTGTTTTTTGGATAGGTAGGAGTTGCTTGTGCCACCAGATTCTGACATCTGGATTATGCACACACTGTGATAAAAACATCATAAATAAGATAGTGTTGGGCAGCAGAGACAAGGAATTTTATTCTTCCCATGAACCTGTTTGATATGTTGGGAATGTTTAGAGGGAGGAATTCTTTCATGCTTCGAGAACAAGGTTCTGGTCAGACAGTACCCTGGGTTTCCCAAGGACTTCTCTTGTGTCTCAGCTGAAAGATTAGAAGCCTGTGGATGATGAAATTTAGGGTGGATCTCCTTCCTTATTCTGATGAGACATTTCTTAGGATAGACTAATAGTTAAAAATATATATATACACACACACACACACACACACACACACACATATATATATATATATATATATCTCCCCTTGGTTTGCTCTAGAAAGATATAGCTGTTTGGGCACAAATCCAAAGAAGCACAAATGAGGATTAAGTTTTATAATTATATTTCAAAGTGAGAAGGGGAAATTATCAAAACTGTCAAACCAGTAGGTTGTGTGGCTGATAAATAGTGGCAAGAATAAAGCCCCGGGTCCAGGATGAGTGCGCTCTTTAGAGAAGAGTGTTTGTAATTACAGAGCATATCTCGTATGCGGGCTTGGAAATAAGAATTTAAATTGCCACTTCATTTTTGAAGGAAATAATCAAAATGCAAAAAGTTAGTCTGCATTTGGCAAAACTTGGCATGCATTTTATATTTCTTAAAATACACTTTCTGTACATAAAACTGGAGGTGAAAGAGATTGCAAGTGCATCCTCACCCAAGTGAAAGTGGGTGCTGTTATTTTCCGTGTGTATGATTATTTTTGTAGATACTTGACATTTTTAAGACTCAGTAAAAAGTTTATTCACCAAACACATGCCATGTACATAGGATTAAACATTTCATCTGGTATTTGCTATAGTTTAAGCAGGAGTGTTGATAAAACTGTGTCTCATGAACTAGCATGTACTTGCAGTCATGGATTTCTTACTAATTGTTACTTAGTTTCCTGGGAAAACTGCAGTTTCTTAACATTTCCATGTTTTTTGATGAGTTTGCTTGATTGTTTAATCTTAAAGTAATGATTGAAGTAATAATTTTGTTAGGTTATCAGATAAGTGGTCTCCCCTTTTGCATAGTCCTAACAGTTTCATCCTCTGGGTTTATTGCTGTGAACCAGTGAACATCCTAGGTTGCTCACAGGACCACAGCTAAAGGTCCCTCTGCGAGGCTGGTACAAGATACTTGTCTGCATTTCTGCATTGCATTAATCATTTGCACTAACCAATAAATTTTAAGTTCTAAAAGATATGATGGTATATATATATAATGGCGAGAAGATTTATTTCTCTAAAACTAAAGAAGCCCCCACCTGGGAAGCTGTGGTGGGAAGAACTCTGCGCTCTCGTGCCTGTGTCAGGGTCCTCTGGCAAGACCTTCATGCCCTGTGACTCAGTTTCGCTATAATGCAAGCCTGGAGCAACCTGGGGTCAGAAGGCTGGGATGTGGCTCCACCTTGCCAACTGCCAGCTGTGCAATCTTGGGTGAGCGAACAACGCATTTACCTTATCTTGAAAACAGAAATAGCATTACTGGGTGCTGGGTTGCTTAAATGAGATTACAGAATGCTGAGGTGGCGGGTAGAGGGGGGTTGCCTCCCCTGCCACAGGTCCTTAGTGTGTTAGGGTTTCTTTCCCTGCCTCTTATCTCCTGGTGAGGGAGGCCAAAGTGAACTGACTTAGAATTATGTCTAAATTCAGCTGGTGTGTTGCATAATCTTAGTTATCTGCTTTTCCTTTCAGTTCTTCCTAGGTAGACTGCTAGTTAGAAGGAGGTGGGGCTGGGGGTGGGGGGAGGAAGCTGCTCTGAGCAGGCCTGAAGGAGAGGAAGTAATTCTGAGTCTATTTAGTGTAGGAGCACACTGCAGTATGACCCTGGACATCCAAAAAATTTATACCTAGTACAGTCTTTTAAAATGGCTAATATTTTAATGTTTTGGCATTGAAAAGTAAGTGTTGGTTACTTGAAAATTGCACTTATGTGTGATCCCCTTATTGTCCTGCGGTACAAAATAGGTAAGGTATGGCCCTGACGGGTATGGCTCAGTTGGTTGGCACATTGTCCCATAACCAAAAGATTGCGGGTTAGATCCCCGGTTTGGGCACATTTGAGAAGGCAACCAATTGATGCTTCTCTCTCGTATCAGTGTTTCTCCTCTCTAAAAGCAATGAAAAAATGTCCCTAAGTGGAAAAAAGAAGACGAAGAAAAGGTGGTAAGGTGCATCAGTTGGCCTGGGTAGCATTTAAATCACTGTTAACAGTGTAATCTCCAAGGATGCTAGTTGTCTTTCCTGAGGTGTCAGAACTCATTGGTTGTTTTGCCTGCCCAGATACTTACAGCACCTTATCCTCCCAGCAATTTTCTGGAATACCTGCCACTACCTTAAGGCACTCCTCTTTATTTTAATCCATATGCCTACATTACTTAATGACTTGAGCACATATATCAGAAACAGACATGCAGGCCATTGATTTTTGAGATAGAGAATGACTATATAGCCAGGGAGGGAAGGATAAAATCAGTTACAGTAGTTCAGGGTTCTCTGCCTTCTCAGATTTTGTTACTGTTGTTGTTGTTCCTAGCAGTTATTGATTTCATCGATTTATTTTTATTTTTTTAAAGACCTTATTTATTTTTAGACAGAGGACAAGGCAGGGAGAAAGAGGGAGAGAAACATTGATGTGAGAGAGAAATGGAGGACAGCTTCATACATGCCCAAACGGGGGACGGAACCCACAACCAAGCCATGAACCCTGACCAGGAATCCAACGGCAACCTTTCATTTTGCAGGAGAATGCCCAACCACTGAGCCACACTGGTCAGGGCTGGATTTTTTTTTTTTTTTTTTTTTTTTGAACCTTTACCATTCTGCATATTTCAGAGTGAATGTCCTGTGAAGATAATATTGTTTTCTTTAATCTGGAATTTTTTGTTCCCCAATTGGCCATCCCAGTATTTTGATGAGGATTTTAGGTGATTTTTAAACTCTGTATACTCTGACAGAACTCACTATTAACCAGATTTATACTTCAAATGAGGTATATCTCCAAAGGTTTCAATGAGAGGTGGCATGTGAGCTGAGTCTTGAATAATGGCTAGAGTTTCTTTAGCGAAATAATGATGGATGAACTCCATGAGGGCAAAGACTCTGTGTCTTTAGTTCAACCTGTATTTCCAGCCCCTAACAGAAAGCCTGATATATGGTGGGCAGTTATCACAGGAATAAATGACTGAGCAATGGCAACCCCAGGTAAGGGTAGATGAGGGAACCCGTCTGCCAAAAGGTAGGCTGGCCTGCAAGAGGCCTTAAATGTCAGACCAAAAGGTTTGTTCTTTATGCTGTAGGACAGGGGTGGTTGGTAGGTGCCCCTTCGCATGCATGCTGACATGCTGACTGATGGTGGCTTCCGAGGTCACTCCTGGGTCTAGCAAGGAGGAGGGCTTAGAGGTCTTACGGATATGGGGCAGGATGTGTCAGTCCAGTTGCTCTGAGTTGCTCCTCGGAGTTTTGGAAATGGCGAGTAAAGGAATCTGGTCTTTATGTTAGACCATTTTCAGCATGCACCAGTCTGTTCACATATTCCCAAGCTGGACGCACGCAGGCTGGTCAGGGGTCTCTGGGTGTGGCTGAGGGGTGAGGGCCTGGAGTCTGTGCCAAGGCAGTGGCACTGCAAGGTACTCCCAGCAGGCAGATCCCTCAATGTATTGCATCAGACTCAGTTATTTACTGATGACTCTGCCTTAGCTGGTTCATGATACTGATTGCTGCGTGGGGTATGAAAAGTGGTCCCTGTCTTCCTGGAGCTTGCAGTCTGGTAGGAAAAATAGCAGCAGTAGATAAATAAATACAAATAAAACAAATAAAAACCTGGGGAGTATATTTGCAGTAAAGCTCATGACTAAGAGCACAGATGTTGGAGCCTAAGTGTCCAGGATTAAATTCTTCCTTATCAGCTGCGTGGCCTGGGGCAAATAGTTTAATGACAGCCTCTCTGTTTGCTCACCTACCTGGTAGAGCTGCTGTGAGGGTTAAATGAGTCAATTGATACACATTCAAAGTGCTGAGAGTGGAGTTTGGCCCACAGGAAGTGCTGTAATGACTTTGGAGGTAGAGTCCCTAAGCCTCAGTTTCCTCTTCATGGTAAGAACGTCACAGGATTATGAAGGTTGAGTGGAATGCCTGTAAAGCATCTAGCACAGAGCCTGGCGGAGACCAAGTGCTCAGTGTGTGGTAACTGTTCTCATTCTTATTGTGTGATCCTTGCCCCTTGGTCTAAGTTTGGTTGGTTCTCCTTCCACAGAGATATGAGAAGTTATTGCATATTTTAGTCATCTAGTTTTGCTTTTGGCTTGAGAATCTCCTGTTTAGTAGAAATTATGTGTTAGGCCCTGGCTGGGTAGCTCAGTTGGTTAGAGCATCGTCCTGATACAGCAAGGTTGTGGGTTTGATCCTTGGTCAGGGCACATAATGAGAATTGTACATAAGTGGAACAACAAATTGATGTTTCTCTCTCTCTCTCCCCCCCTCCCCCCCCTCTCTCCCCCCCCCACCCTCCCTCTCCTTCCCTCTTTCTGTCCAAAATCAATTTTAAAAAATCCAGAATATGTGTTTATTATCAGGCCTGCTCCATGCCAAGAAAAATGTCAAAATTACCTCAATGTGCTCTTCTCCCTTCCTCCAGAAGCTTTGCATGAGCTTGAAATCTCTGGCTTGCATATTTGAGTATTAACTAAGATAATGCATGAGCTCGACAGGGGCATTCTAACAGCTAATCCACAGCTGCACAGGACATTTTGCTTGTCCTTTGAGAGGAATGTCACCCAGAAGGTTTGGGAGGGTGGGAAGGGAGAGTAGTGTTTCACCATGGAGTTGTGTGGCTCAGTGCGTGATTCTCCAGGCTCATTTGCTTCATCCAGGGCATGAGTGTGGACAGGTAGGAGGAAGAAAGCTCCATCAGGTTCTAAGCAGGTTCCTTGGTGATGAAAGAGTTTAAACCAGCCAGTTGTAATTAGGAAGAAGTAGAACAATACTGTGGGACAGGGTGGAGAGGACACCGCTCTCCTCCCCCACTAGACACTGGCAGGCAAGGACAAAGGTGGGAGAAATTTTGGGAGGGTATAAGGTTTTTACACAGTGAGTGCCGGTGGTCTTCTGATGGCTCTCTAGGGGACTTTGAACTTCGGGAGTTGGGATGCAGGCATGAAGGATCCTTTTTGCTTAAGGTTGTGTCACTGTTTAGAGTTTGGGCCTTAGGACAGACCTGGGTTTCAATCATAGCTGTTTGACTACTCGCCAAAAACCTTAAGCAAGCACCCCTGTTTCTCATAGGTAAGATACCAATTGAGGATTCCATCAAGGTTGTGCATATTAGGTGCTTAATATAGTTCCCAGCAAAAAGTAAATTAAAACTTACCTATCACTGTTGGTGGTGGTAATAGTAGTAATCACCAGCAACACTCAGGTGCAAAGAGGATAGAAGAGGAAGCAGGCAGCACTCTGGGGGCAGGGAGAGAGAAAGTTGCCTTCTAGATTGTGAAGGACCTTCCAGATAGGGCCTTCTGCAGTTCAGTTCTGTAGGAAAGGCAGTCAGGTTGAAGACTGCCGGTAGGGAGAGATTTCTTTTTGTGGGGAGGTTTCTGTTTATTTCGCTCCTCTTACTGTCTTGTCCAGTGTATTGTACTTTGGTGGCATCCTGAAGTCAAAGGATGATGATGTTACAAGCAAATGTTCAATTCTACCTTTTCAGAGGGGATTAGGAGGAAATAAAAGCTTTAGTTAGTAATACTTTTTTCTTCATGGTGAAACCTCTCTTTCAGCAGTATTATTCTATAATCCTAACAAAGACCACTTTTTTCCCCTGACAGGAGACATTAAATAAGTGAGGTGTCTGCTCTTTATGTGCTTTTTTCAGGCTTTTTTATGAATAAAGTAGCACTTGTCTTTAAGCACCTTTGATAGGAATTTAGATAATAAACCCATGAAAAGAGATCTTTTTCATCCATAAATCCCTGTGGCCTTAACTGTGAACCCATGATGAAAGGATTAGAAACACAGGCCAGGGGATTGATTTAGATACATTTGCCTGATGATACAGATTCTGCACTTCTTTCCCTGAAATAGGAAAAGCCCACCTTAAGCTTTGGGGACCTTCTTACTACTTCTAAGTCATCCTGGAAGACATTTAAGGTTTTTTTTAACATGATCAATCTTTAAATATTATATTGATTTAACCTTTATGTTGGCCCTTTCTCAGGGAAGATTGCTTCCTCTGGTTTGGTCATAAATGACAGGTGGCTTCAGGGAAACCTGCTTGTAGGTATAGAGTGGAGAGGTGAGGAAGGGGTAGGTACTGAATGAAGTTCGGGCAAGGGGAGTCAGGAATACAAGTAGGAGTGGGAATCATTGTCATATA
Organism: Anoura caudifer; assembly: GCA_004027475.1. Taxonomy (NCBI): domain Eukaryota; kingdom Metazoa; phylum Chordata; class Mammalia; order Chiroptera; family Phyllostomidae; genus Anoura; species Anoura caudifer. Next base: position 165,431 of record PVKU01000762.1, on the reverse strand, counting down.
AAGAGTGAGAAAGGAATGAAGAGGAGGGAAAAGGAAGAGGAGCATGTTGGAAGAAGGGAGAAAGAGGGCAGAATGGTGAAAATAGAGAACAAGGAACAACCCAGAGAGGACAGGGAGAGTATTAGGTAGGGGTGGCCAGAGATGAGGCTGAGACAAAAGGGTAGCAGTGGATGAATTGGGGGTGGAGGAGGGGATGCTTTTGATTTGAGGGAGACACTATTCTCAGGATGCCTTTGTGGCTGTGAGGCTTTCAAGGGAATTTGAACATTTGGGGTGTCCAGAGTTACATTTGGGACCTGGTTGATCTTGGGAGCACTTGGGCATTTGCGTGTCTAATGGGAATGCCTGAACTTTTTGTGCTTTCGAGTGGAGAGGGAATAGTAGAAGGCAGCTTTGTGTGTCTTTTAATGCTAACTTCTCATGGTCTTGTGACTAAGACCTATCTTTGGTTCACCTAGTTCTACATTTTCACCTCCTTTCTCTGGGTTAGAGCCATTCTCTGTAACTAACTCTGTGACTTGTTTCACTTCAAAAAAAGAAGAAAAAGCTCTATTGGACATTCTCAAACTCTGCTATCGTTTCTTCCTCCCCCCCCCCCACACTGTCTCCAAGGATCATTGTCTTCCTTCTCAAGGAACCATTACAAAAACTCTGTGTCTGTTAATTAATTGATTAGAATGCATAAAATAATCATGCACTTTAGGATCCTTTATTCCTTCTATTGGGTAGAGGTTTGTTCAGTTTTTTAGGCATATATAAGTGCCCAAGTCCATTTCTTTTAGACAGTTGTCTTTTTAAAATACATGAAAGCACACTGCCTTCTTAAACTAAATCTGTGGAACTTAGTTTATCATCATAGACATCAATATTTTTTTGTGCTTCTGATTTTGAGAACACAGAAGACTGAAGTAATTAGGACTCTGAATACATTCATTCAAATGCATACAGGGGTGGGCAAAAGTAGGCTTACAGTTCATAAGGAAAATAATACAAGAATAAACTCTGTTTTACGTACACAAAACTGCATACCTACATTTGCTGACCCCCATGGTATGTGCTGGGCACCTAGGGCATCATGGTGAGCAAGACCAGCACCATCCCCAAATGCTGGAGTTTACTCTGTGAACTCTGCATGATGATGCAGACTGGTAAGGATGAACAGTGTGTCGTACTTGTCAGTCTGTCTGCAGATAAATTGGGCATTACTCCCTTTTAGGGACCTGACATATACACACATTTGGTCACGTATACTTTGGGTCCATAAGCAGTTCCTCAGTCCATATGCAGTTTGGGGTTTTATTTTCTTGGGAACAGGGTGGGAAATAAAGAGGGTAAGAGAGAGCACATGTTGATTTGATTTACATAAAGACAGGACGGTGTGTTGGTCTAGGATTTTTCTACTCTCTAAATGATTATTTTATAGTCTTTAAAAAAATACTTTTTCCTACAGAAGACATTAAATAGGTGAGAAATCTACTTTTTATGTGGTTTCTTAGTGTTGTTTTTTTTTCTTTTTTTTTTTTAACAATAAAGTAGCACTTGTCTTCAAACATCTTGAGATGATAAACACTTGAGAAGTATGGTACTGTGCCTGGAGTACAGTACTTTCTGACACTCTCTTGCCCTGCCTGGGTTCCGTCTGCTTTGTTCTCATCAGCGTTTCTCTTTCAGAGTTGCTTTTAGGGGCCCAGGTCCTTTCTCGTATAGAAAACATGCCAGTGGTCTGCTGCAGAAGCATTGCCTAAGGATGGACACTGCTTATAGAATGACCGTTTATTGCTATTTATTACTGTCCTTCCTGGTATGGGAGCTTGCTTGCGGGCTGCTAAAGAGACTGTGTCTGAGGATGGATACTGCTTACATCATTATTCTTTATTAGTCATCTGACAGTGTGTAGAAGTTTTGCCCTTATAGAAAATATTTAGCAGAGTTAATCAGAAAAGGAAGCTGGTTTTGTCACAGGATGCAGTTCTGAAGTGAACATGTCTCATCTGTGGCTGTTTTCAGGAGCAGACCCTCCCTCAGGTACTGACTTGAGAGGGGACTTCTGCCAGCTGTCAAAGAGCTGCCGTCCGCGTCCCGTGTACTCCCCTGTTCCCTTCCGTCAGTATCTGCAGTGTGAGGATCTGTGAGCATTCCGCTAACTCCAGCTGCATTACTGATATGCAGAATATGAGAATAGGGTCAGAGAGGGTTGGAAATATTTGCTTAGTTTATACATAAAATATTTTTAAATTAATTGGTTTGAGCCCTTAAAATTATGAAAAAAAGGCAAACAGTCAAAATAATATATATTCAGCAGCTATCAAGATTTTGCCTCATTTACATGATCTATCCATTTGGGGTTTTTTTTGTTTGTTTGTTTGTTTTCTTTAGAAATTTAAAGTAACTCCTGGGCCTGTTATTTCACCTGTTATTTCAGGGTGCTCCTTGGAAAGCTGTAGGCATGTTCTGAAACTATTGTGCCTTCATGACACCTGTATTACCATGGTTTGTTGGTATCATGCTCAGTTTATAGTAAAAAAAATTATCTTTCAGTTGTGTAAAAAAACAGTTGTTGTTTTAACAATTATATTAGAATCAGAATCTGGACAAGGTCCACACATGGATTTTGGAACTTTTGTCTCTTTTAATCAAGAGCCGTCCCCAGGCCCCCTCCCCCTCTCTTTTGTCATGCTGGTAACTTGCAGAAACTGGGATCCCTTGTTTGCAGACTGTCCCACATTCTGGATGTATCTGTTTTCTCCTGGTATCATTACCTTGTTCCTTTATCGCCTCCATTTCCCAAACTGGAAATTAACTCTAGAGGTTTGATTAGACTTGGGTTCAGCCTTTTTAGGTGCACAGTGCTGTTTATTTCACATTGCTTCGCACCAAGGAAAGCCTCCTTAACTTAATTAAATAAAAATTCTTATTAGTGGCCCTGGCTAGTGGAGCTCAGTGGATTGAGAGTGGGCTGTGAACCAAAGGGCTGCGGTTCGATTCTCAGTCAGGGCATATGCCTGTGTTGCAGGCCAGGTCCCCAGTGGGGGCCATGTGAGAGGCAACCGCACATTGATGTACCTCTCCCTCTCTTTCTCCTTCCTTTCCCCTCTCTCTAAAAATAAAGAAATAAAATATTTTTAAAAATTCTTATTAGTGAACACTGAGTTTGGTTTAGACACTGTGCTAGCCATTCTGGGGACTGCAGAGATGAACATAGTGTAGGCCCAGCCGCCTTACATTTGTTTTGGCTGCTGACTGTGATCAGCAGCAGAGGGTCAGTGATGTGTCACCAGGGCCCAGGAGGTCAAGAGTTAGCCAGTGAGTAAATAGCTGGTATCAAGAGAGATTGGAAGCCTTTGAGCCCCTTTGAAATTTTAGCACTCCAAAAAAGTTAACAGAAATGTAGTGCTTTCTCCTATGCAAAAGCAGCTTTTCCTCAACCAGTTATATTCCATGTAATTCTTTCTTGAGTGACTTTGCTCTCTATGCTAACCCACTATGCATTGTGTGCTTTGAGGTACTGTGACATTGCTTTAAATGCCTTTTATATAGTTTAGCATAATGCTCTCCAGTCCCATCCGTGCTGTTGTGAAGGGTAGGAGCTCCTTCTTTCTTTCTGCTGCATAGAATTCCATTGTGTAAATGTACCATGGTTTCTTGGTCCTTTCATTTACTGATGGGCACCTAGGTTGCTTCCAACACTTGGCTATTGTAAATTGTGCTGCAATGAACATTGGGGTGCATAGGTTCTTTTGGATTGGTGTTTCAGGGTTTCTTAGGATATAATCCTAGCAGTGGAATTGCTAGGTCAAAAGGTGATCCATTTGTAGTTTTCTTAGAAATTTCCATACTGCTTTCCATAGTGGTTGTACCAGTCTACAATCCCACCAACAGTGCACTAGGGTCCCCTTTTCTCTACAACCTCTCCAACACTTGTTGTTTGTTGCTTTGTTTATGATGGCCATTCTGACTGGTGTGAGGTGGTATCTCATTGTGGTTTTAATTTGCATCTCTCTGATAGCTAGCGATATTGAGCATCTTTTCATGCATCTCTGGATCCTCTGTATGTCCTCCTTGGAGAAGTATCTGTTCAAGTCTTTTGCCCATTTTTTAATTGGGTTGCTTGTCTTCTTAGAGTGGAGTCATGTAAGTTCTTTATATATTTTGGAGATTAAACCCTTGCCTGAGCGAAATAAGCCAGGAGGTGAAAGACAAATACCATATGATCTCACCTTTAATAGGAACCTAATTAACAAAACAAACAAGCATAATATAACCAAAGACACTGAAATTGAGAACAGGCTGACAGTCACCAGAGGGGAAAGGGGAGGGAATTTCAGGGGGAAAGGGGAAGGGTTTACAGGAACAAGTATAAAGGACACATGGATAAAAACTAGGGGGGTGGAAATGGGAGGGAGGTGGGGAGTGCTGGGGCAGTGGGCTAGGATGGGAATAGAAGAAAACTGTACAAGAACAACAATTAAAATAAAATAATAAATAAATAAATAAATAAATAAATAAATAAATAAATGCCTTTTATAGTGCACCTGGGTCAGGGGAGGACCTGCAGACATTCCTGTAACTTCCCGTATCTATTCAGTGAGACACACAAAAGGCAAGTGAAGTTCATGGTAAAAGAGAACGCTGGCACCATATTTGAACTGGAGATTCACCGATGTCAGCTGGCTCTGTGTCTCCATCTGCTCCTGCCTGACCCACGTAAAGTGAGGGCACAGGAACAGAGGACAGTGTGGGGGCCTCAGCTTCCTAGGGGACACCCGAGCATTTCTTTTCCTTCTTTCCCTTCTTTTGGAGTCATGTTATGGAGAAGTTTACACTTTATCAAGAGTAAAGCTCAAACTAAAATTGTTTATGTGGCTGCAATAAAACTATTTTTAAAAACATTGAAATAATGTTGCCATTTTACAGTTTTTTACATGTAAATTTCATATTCCCATGAGAAAATAAAATTTCAGCTAGATGTCCTTAAACAAAACAAGAACTTAAACAAAAGGAAATTCCTCTGTCTATTCAAAATAAAAGGCTCTCTGAGGAGTATCTTGTTCACTGTTGTGTCTCAACATTTAACACAGTGCTGGTTGCCCTGCTCAATAAATACTGATTGGATAAATAAAGTGAGGTGTTGGGCAGTAGTGTTGACTCTCATTTGGAAATTGCAAGTAAACAGCGTAATCACAGCAAGAAATCCACCTTGGATGAGGAACTTTGACTCAAACACTAGGGGATGGGGGTGGGGAGAGTGTGTGTGGGGAGAATTGGTAAATAGAAGGATTTATCTTATCTGATGATTTTTTTTAAAGTTGTGTGTTTATAAAGAACACAGCATTTAACATAGCCTAAAAAGCTGCTGAGTAAAATTCTGGATTTTGTGTTGTGTTAATCCAGTTCCTATTATAAATGACCAAAAATTGTTATGGACCAAGTGTTGGTGCATTTACTGCATGAAGGTCAAATAGTTAGGTCATTACAGTGCTTCCCCCCTTTGTGCTTGTAATACAATGAGCTCTTTGATGCTATGATGCTACATTCTCAAGATAAAAGAAGGTCACGTGTTTTGGGGTATTAAGAGCAGGATCTACCCTTTTCTGGTTCTCTGCTAGAAGTGGCCATTGAGGGTAAAGTTGAAGGGGGAAGCTGGACTTATGAATGAATGGCTTTTGTCTACCTTTGCACTGTTTTTTACTTTTCTTACACAGAAGTCAATTTGTGACCTCTTAAGAGGAAAAGTTGAATGTCATAGAGCTAAGAACCAACTGGCCAGACCAATCCACACATAGCCTTCAGTCCGGCTCGCTTACTCCAATGATTTCTATCATGTAACTTGCTAGTAGAGTTTTGATTGCCTCCAAGCATTCCGTAAGTACATGGCTTTGTGTTCCCCTGGGAACTGGTCCTTTTGCTAAGGAGGCAGTGTGGGTTGTTGCATGTTGTATGTGAGCCTTGGACCAGTCCACCTGTGTTTAATATGTGGTTCCACTTAACTAGCTATGTGACACACAGTTTCCTCATTTGTTAAATTTTAGTCATGAAAAAAAAAATGCCCGGCTTAAAGAAAGCTCTTTGTAAACTTTAGCAACTACTGTTGTTATGTATGTGTAAGTTTACTGAAAGATGCAGTTCATTTACAGAGTATGTGAAGGAAGGTGAGGATGGGATTTTTTCTCCCTCCCCCCCCAAGATATTGTGCTGAGCAGTTAAGGTATTCAGAGATAAGACTGAGCTGGGGTTGAAGGTAGTGGGCAATGGAAAAGTTCAGCTGTGTGATGTCTTACCTGCCTCAAAGCCACTTGGAAAGGACAATGTCATGCTTCAACTACTGGGCCCCAACCAATGCCGGCGTATCTTTTTGCCCAATTGGATCCATTTGCTAATGATTTGAGCTATAATTCGTGCCTAGGGTGGTTGAAGCCAGGTCATGTTTTTGCTTTTTTCCCCTTCTGCCTTGGCAGCTAGCTCAGTAGAAACTAGACCTTTAAAAGTTTTGCATGCATGGAATTTGTCCCAGGGTGACTGGGGGTCTGTAGGGAGATGAGTGGGAGCGGACAGACATAATCTGTGCATGGATATATAATAAGACTGGTCAGATGGCCTGAGGCTGGATGACTAGTACTTGGGTATTTGTGGGGGTTTATAATAACACTCAACTTTTGCATATGTTTGAAAACCTCTGTAAGAAAGTTTTTTTTTTTAATTTTAGCAAAAAAAGCAAGTTGCTTCATTATAGACAGTGTGGTGCCATTTATATAATTTTAAAGCATTCAAAGATTATTATATATTGTTTATATGTATATATTCATGTAGTAAAAATTTTATAGGAATAATAAATACTAACTTGAGCACAGTGGTTACCCAGGAGGAGGGTGGAGGAGAAGTGGAATAAGCAGAGGGTACACAGGGCATTTCACCTGTGTCTGTAATGTTTTCTTTCAAAAAAAGCTATTTGAAGGAAATATGGCAAAATACTAAGATTTGCTAAAATTGAGCAGTTGGGCACACGGGTGCTTGTTATATTCTGTGTAATTATTTTTGTCTCCTTAAAATATATCACAGTAAAATGAACAATAAAGCACTCTGATTCTGGAGCAAGAACTGTTTGTAGACATGTTGGGAGCCAAGCTGCAGGAGTGGGGAGAGGTGCCTCCTCCCGTTCAAGATACACGTCCTGGTGTCCACATTGTGTCAGGGGCGACCAAACGCTGGCTGCTGGCCCTCATGCAGTTGCGTAATAGGAGAGAAGCCATTATGGGTCAGTAGAATGGAGGTAAGGTGGTCAGAATTAAAAGCAGTTAGCTATGGCAGCGTTTTCTGGAACATGCTGATCTATTGCCTCAGAACGTTTGGGCTAAGTCATGGTGGATGAGTGAGTTAGAATGACTTGCGTATTTAGAGACAACAAGAAAGAGAGCTTTTTTACAAGTATAGCTTTTGTATATAATTTAGTAACTGGTTCCCTTGATAAAGACTTCTCAGAAAAAAAGAAAGCTATTTCTACTGCTGATTAGCTGTCAGTGAGGTAATCTTGTCAGCCTAGGAAGGCAAGCCCTTCGTTTGGGGAGTGAGAAGACAGATTGTTCTGAGGCCTGGTTCATGGCCTACTTCCAAACATGGTGGGCACCTCTGCGCCTTGCCTACCTGCTGTTTCTGGGGAGGAAGACTCGGGGATGGGAGCAATCCTATCCCGTTCTCTGTGTGACTTAATATATTTATAGATATAGGGGGTAGGGAGCATCTGCAGTATGCACATGTAAAACATTAACGTGATCTCTTGGGGAATACAATGTAAGATGTTAACGTCTTTGGTTTGTTGTTTTGTTTTGTTTTGTTTTTTCACTAAACCTCTCAACAGGAGATCACTGTTTCCTATGCTCAAGAGAACTCATTTAACACAGGGAAAGAATAAACCCAATGTACTTTACAGGTTAAATATTCTGCTGATAGAGCAAACCCTGTGTTGAGCCCACGTGGAGCTGGGGGAAGGGTTATATGGGGCAGGAGACCAAGCATCTCAGAGACCCCACTTTTAGCACTTGTATGCTGGTATCCTAGAGTTTTAGGAAGGAGGAGTATAGGAGACCCGACCAGACCTTCCGCACCAGGCTTCCTGGAAAATGGCCTACTTGTTTAAGTAGGGATGGAGGTCCCAAGGGTGTATTCTAAAGTTTGTGAGGATGAGGATTGAAGTGAACCCACCACTTGAAAGGGACCTTCCTTTGGTGCATGCCAGGTGAAAAGCCATGGGAAGCAAAGACCACACACACAGGCAGCCACCCACCAGAGCACTGTTCTTGGGGAGGACCAACTTCATGTCCCCTGGGAGAATTTGAGAGGTTACAGGACCCCAGGACAAGGGAAGCTCTGCAGCTTCCTCCCAGGCAGTCGCATTGAACTGTTTTATTTAAATCTCACTGTTTTAAATGAGCAGCCCTGTGAATGGATGCACGTCTGACTGACATGCAGGAATGAAGTGGGAGGTCCAGACTTCTGCAGAGTGAGGGCATTCTGGGTGTTGGGCACGGTTCTGCTGCACTGCCTTGCCCTTTTAGTTCACAACTTTATTTATATCTTCCTTAAATAAAGTTTTCCCCAAAGCTGGCAAAAAAAAAAATGAAATAAATTAAATTGAACAATTGAAATAAGACTACAGTAACTGAGATGAGAATTTACTTTTCTGCCACCTATTTTTGTCTCTCCTAATTGTTTGGCTAGTTTAGCACCACTTGGAAAAAACCTTACATTTAAGTATGATGAGTTTTATGTGAGCCTGCCCGTCAGTAGCTACTTGAGGTGCTGCTGGGTGCAGTGACACAGTGTAGAACACCAAGTTAGAGAGCCAGGGACCAGCCTAGGTGCAGGGCTTTGTCCTAGGTCCTTCTTCACTTGTACCTTGTTATGCATGTAAAAGTGTCAGAATCCAGCTCTTGGTTCTCCAGATTAGTGGGAGGTGAGCTGGTCAATAATATAAGTATGCAGTTAGCCTCTGAGTATGTTTATGGGTGTATAAAAGTAACATTAGATGAGTTAAACATGTATAGGGTTTGCTATACGTATCGGACTTCTGAAAAAAGAAACAGTTCATTTTTCTAGAGTTGTTCTCTAAGACTGTATTTTCACCAAGAAGCTTCCTTTTTGGAGAGAGGGGAAGAGAGGGAGAAAGAGAAGGAAGAAAACATGGATCTGTTGCCCTTGTTCGCACCCTGGCTGGGGACCGAACTTGTAACCCAGGGTTGTGCGCTGACTGGGAATTGAACCAGAGGCCTTCCACTTTACCGGATGGCGCCCAGCCAATTGAACCACACAGGTTAGGAACCAAGAATTTTCTTAGCATTTCTTCCCCCTGAAATTAGCCCTGGCATATGTGGCTCAGTGGACCGAGTGCGGGCCTACAAACTGAGAGGTTGCTGGTTCGATGCCCAGTCAGGCCACATGCCTGGATTGCAGGCCAGGTCCCTGGTTGGAGGCGAGCAAGAGACAAGCAATCCGTGTATTCCCTGAAATGTTCTCCTCACATGGAAGTCGAAGTATGGCCTTTCCTCTTATCCTGGTCTTTTCTGTTTCCTCTTCAGTAGATTTTTGGTATCTATATTAAAAATCCCCCTCCCCCCCTTAGGCTGAATGATTATAATGTCCAGGTTTTCTGACATATTTCTAAAGGTAGCCATTTATCAAAAAGAACATCCTGAAATCCTCATGAATGTTAATAAAAATTCAATTTGTTAAGAAATATATGCCCAATGTCAAGTCAGCGAAACAAGACAGAAAATTGTTTTCAAATTTGTAAAACAACTATTCTTAGAAGAAAAAAATGAAAATATATCAAACTCTCAACAATGGTTAAGGTAGGGTGGTTGAAATGAGCAACTTTTTACCCTGTTTTCCACAGTTCAGTAATACATATGTGCATGCTTCTATTTATCCCCTCCCCCAACACACTCATCCTTAGGGCATTTTAAGGAGTGTGGTGTGCAGTAGTAGTTTTTACAGGCTGTCCTGAGGGACCCCGGAGATCCTCAGAGGGGCTGCAAGTCCCTGAGGAAGGTTGGGGTTGTGGGAAATTTCATTATCTTTGGGAAGAGGATTGTACTGCTGAAGATAAGATTGGTAAAGCACTGGTGTAGGGAAGGCGGCAAGCCTCCGTGTCAGAGCCGGGACACCTGGGCACGGGCCCTGCCCGGCACTTAACTAAGAGCGTGTGACTCTGTGCAGGTCCGGTCAGTTCTCTGGACACTGGTGTTCTATCCGAGATGACGCATTAGAGCGAGGCGCTGTCTGAAGGCCCCTTACAGCTCTGACATTTTAGGATTCTGTTCAGGTGGTGTCAAAAAATAAGGAACTCCAGGAACAGAGGCTGTGATTTCCAGCCAGTCCTGCTGCCCTGACCTGGAGGACAGCAGGTTTCTTTGCCACCCCCGTGTTGTGGGGCTTGGGTACTCAGCTTTCGGCTTGTAGTTGAATAGGTGTGGTTGGGGTGAGGAGCAGTAGAGCCAGCTCAGCAATATATATACATTGCTGCTGTTAGGGGCAATTTTTGCTTCTTCAGAGTAAAGGTCCAGTTTCTTTAGAAAAAGTGGATGGTACTATATTTTGCCATGCATAATGCACGCCTTTTTGCCCAAGTTTTTGAGGGAAAAATAAAGATACACATTCTGCATGGGTATAATGATTACATGCCATGGATATAATCTGTATAATGCACACAAAAACGCGTGTGTGCATTATACACAGCAAAAAAATACGATAATTTCTCTCATCCTAAAGTTATTCCAGTTGACGTAGGAAAAGGGCCCCAAAATGGCCCCTTGTCCTGGCTAACAAATACAGGGTGTTTGTTTCCACAGTCCTCCCCCACTGCTGTGTCCCCACTGTCTGGACAGGGGTGAGGAGGCTGTGCCGACATCCAGGTCTGTGACGGGAGGACTTTTATATTAATGACCGAGAGGAGAGGCAGCCTCAGGGCCTGTTATTTCTCTCTGGAAACACCTGGAGCCCCAGCACCAGCCTGCACCTCTGACCTGAGAGGAGATAAGGTGTGTCCTCCCTAAGACCACACCTCTCAGGGCCGCTGATGCTCAGATCCTGCTTCCTTTCACATGCAAAGCCTAATCTCCTCACCGGGGACCCACGTAAGGAAGGGAATGAGAACTCTAGCCACACTATTCATTCAAGCATTAGCTTTTTGACTTTTTTAGAAAATTTTGCCTCTCCAATTTCATGGTGTTGTAAGTAAAAGCTCAGCATGTTCATCACAAGTGACTTGGACTAAAATAAGAGAAAGGCAGATGAGAAAGGCATTGTGTTTCTCGTACACCACTCTCAGAAAGCAGGCCCTGGGACAGAAAACCCTGCTTAAATGTGGGTGCAGCGACCCCAGCTGACAGCAACATAGGCCCTTCAGAAAGGAGCAAGTGGAGCTGGACCTCCATCAGGAGTGTTTGAGTTTGCTCTCAGATTGAGTTTGACACTCCCTGCACACCTCCCCCCAACCCCCCACCGCACAGAATGGCTACTGCAACTACTGTGCCTTCTTTTTATATTTAACTTGACTAAATTAAGTGTGGCCTAACTCTCCCTGAAAAGTACATATCAATTTTAAGAGGACAGAACCTGGATGATCAATATTGTCATCTCAGCCCTTAGCATAACTATTTATTGAACACCACGCTGCATACACCAAACTATGCCATTCACTCTGAGGTGCAGAAAGAGAAGGAAACTTGCTCCTTGGTCTCAGAGCTTAGTCTGCTTGAAATGGCAGCATCAAACAGAAGCATACAACTGCAAAGCACCCAGTGTAAGACAGTTCTGGTTTTCAACATGGGGTGCCTGCCTTTGGATGCAGAGGTGCACAGCAGAGATAGGGGTGGAGCCAGTCTTGCTGCAGGTAATGAGTCTCAAGTTGGAATTTGAAAGAAGGATTGGAGGAAGAGGAGGAGGAGGAGAGACTGTGCTCCCAGAGACTCTTGGAAGGAAGCAAGCAGGTTGTTTCCCTGGAGAAGAAAGGTGGGGATGATGATGTGTGATAGTGAGAAGGGCTGAGGCTTTGGAAACATGTGCCAGTCTGCCGGGAAGCTTAGCTGCAGCACAGGAGGCATTAGAATTTTTCAGGTGTCATAATTTGGGCAGCGATACGTCAGGCTGAATTGAATTGGAGATGCTTTTCTTCCCCACCAGGTAGGCTTCTGTGTAAGGCCACTGAATGCTTTAAAAGCAGCCTGCTGTATTTTTATGAACACTAAGCATGTGTTAAATAAATTCTGAGAGATACGCTGCATCAGTAACAAAAATGTCAGTATTTCATGTGACTATAGTTCCATTTATCCTGATGTTTAAAAAAAAGTTTTATTTTCAATTATGTGAACTTTATAGCATTTATTATGTAGTATGTTTATGGACATTTGATCAGTTTGTTTTTTTAATCTATCAGAATTTCCTATGTACAATTAGTAGACATGAAATTTGGGTTATTAATAATGCAGTTCATAATGCCTTCCAGCAGCCTTTCTATTAGTTTAAATGATCTTACCTCTTCATGTTGGGTTTTTGTACAAAGTTAATGGATCCCATGTACTCACATGTTTATTCAGCAAATATCTGTTTGGCTCTACTATGTTATTGATTAGAAACAAAAGCTCAGTATTTCGGTGTGATAGGATTGTTTTAGCTGATTTTAGTTTCCTTCTGATATCTTTGAATTATTTAAATATTTAAACACATGTTTAAATAATTAGTAGCATATTGGGTAGTTTGCTTAAACCCCTAAGCAAAAAGAAATTGGGACTTGATGTAGGAAATTTATACCTAAGGACAAAATGTTAATAAACTAAAATCACTTTCCAAAAAAGCTATTAGTCTATAAAATGTTTTTTGTGATTTGAAGGGCTTTTCCTTTTTAAAGTTTCCTTTAGTGTGACTGTAATTTAATGAAAAGGAGCGTCTTTGGAGTGCTGGGCCATGTGCTGGGAGTTTCATGGGAGAGACCGAACGAGCTGGTGGTCCTGGCCGGGCAGGCTCACCCCCTAGCAGGGGCCGGTGCTGCTGGGGTTGTTTCAGGTCCCAGACTGCATAGATTTATTTATGAAGTGTTAGGGGTGGACTCCATAGCATATCAAGATGTTGAAAGGGACAGTTTAAACTCTGAAATAAGCCCTTTTTATTTCACACCACCTTATGGCAGTGACTGTATAGTATTTATCAGTAAAATGTATGTAAGATACCAGTTACTAAGTAACCTCCTTTCCTCTGAATCAATTGACCATATTTTCTTCTTCTCCTGGGGGTGGCCCCATTTCCACTCACAGTCAATGACCACAACCCAGCAAGTGCTTATCTAATTAGGAATATGCAGGGCTTTCCCCACCACGTGCTCACTCTTAACTATTGACAGTTAGGCAGCGTAGTTAAACATACATCATCCTGCCCTGCCTACTAGGCCTTCATAGATAGAGTTTTTAATATCTAGCCTATAGACATGAAAAATGGAGGCAGTTATATAGTATCTTAATACATTAAAGTTTTTATTCTTGTATAGCATTAATTTTTTAGAATGTTGGAGTAGCTTTATGACAGACTTGTTTGTTTACTCATTTTAACTGTTGGAAATTCATTTTAGGGAAGGATAACTGTCCACAATTTGATTTAGTGGGAGTATAGAACTTTAAAAAAATACTCTTTCTGGATGCTATCCCACAGTGTCCAGATACGACACTGTTGGTTTTCTTACTGGGTAGCATATTTATTTTATGGATTGGATGCTTTGGGCTTGAGTGGAGCCTGATATGTCATTACGTCTCTCTTACCTTCCACTCATTTCACATTGCTTCAAAGTTAGAAGAGCGTGAGTAAGCCTTTGTCCAGGTTATGTCACTTTGGTGTTCTAGATATTCTTTATTCATTGGCTGTTGATGTTATTTCTGATAGTTTTGTGAAAATTGTTGCTAAGCCAGTGGCTCAGGCATAATCCCCATGATTGGTAGAAATAGCTTTATATTATACCCTGTACCATAAAATTAATTCCTGGGAAAGACCACATGTATCTCCAAGCCATCTTTCCTACAATTCCCTTTATATCTCGAATCCCCAGAAGTGCTCTTTCTCTTGAAATCTAGGTTGACTCAACAGAGGGAAGTGTTAAAAGCCTCAGTATAACACAGCCTCTTCACAGATGTGCTTGCAGACCTCCTGAGTCCCTGTCCCCGGTGGCCTCCGCATCAGAACTTCTAAAACTTGGGGGCCAGGAGGATCGCCGTGCACCCTGCGAGCCTGTCACACTGGCAGTGCCCAGCACAGGCAGCCATGCACTGAGAGGGACTTTCAACGGGCCTGGTGACACAGGCATCCGGGTAGATGGGAGACAGGCACAGAAGGGCCTTTCTTGCTAGATGTTTCTCTTTAATTATTTACTTGACGTGATTAGAAAACTATAATTACCATTATTAAGATTTGAAATTTTGTAATCAGTGATATTTTGTTGCACTCTCATATGTGCAAAAATTGAGAGAAGGTGTGTGTCAATAAGATTAATTCCTAAAGGTAGAGTTGTGGAGTCTCTCAGTTCTGATTAGGTTCGGCTACATATCACAGAAAACCCAAATTTATTTATGAATTATTTTCATGTAAAAGAAGTCTAGGGCTGGTACGGCCACTCGAAGGAGTGATTGAGGATCAGTCTCCTCCTATATTCTGTCCCACCATAGCTGGTAGTGGGTTTGTTTTTTGGGGTGTTTTTTTTTTTTTTTTTTAAACACAAATTTATATTCCTGGAGGCTAGGCATCCAAAATTAAAGTGTTGACAGGATTGTGCTCCCCCTGAAGGCTCTGGAGAGGGAGAGCCTTCCTTGCCTTAGCAGGCAGTTTTTGTCCTCATGGCCTATCCAGATGTAGGCCAACAGGAGGAAGAAAGCAGAACAAAGGGACTCTCATCCGTCAGCTGCCTTTAAACAGTCTTCCTGAGAGTTCATGGAATTCTTTCACTTAACATGTCCTTGGCCAGAACTAAGTCACATGGCCATCTCTAACTTCAAGGAAGGCCGGGGGAATTTAGTCTCTTTTTCTGGGCAGCCATGTGTCAAGCTAAAAGTCAACATTGTGTTAATAAGGAAGAGGAGGAGAATGCGGTAGACTGTTGCCACTAAGTTACAGGTTATATTCAATTTTAATATCAGTAGGTTCGTTGCTGTTTCTTTTTTTTTTTTTTTTTTTTAATCCTTACCCAAGGATATGTTCACTGAATTTTTTTTGAGAGAGCGAGGAAGGGACACACAGAGAAAGAAACATCAATGTGAGAGGGAAAACACCAATCAGTTGCCTCCCATATGTGCCCCTACCAGGAATTGAACCTGCAAGCCAGGCCCTGACTGGGAATCGAACCCACAACCTTTTGGTGTACTGGACCATGCTCCAACCAACTAAGCTACCTGGCCAGGGCTACTATTATTATTTTTAAAAGTTTTTGCCCACTTAATACTTTCTTCAGTTAATCCAAATGTTTATTTTCCCACAATTAACAAAAAATGCTGGGTCTTAATTAAAATAAATGTTCTCTTCTACTGTATTTGAATTGTGTAGTCCACATGAAGCATGAGTATTTTTCCTAATTAAGCTAATAAAATCCACATTTTGACCTTTTAAGTGCTTTTGAAGTTTAAGACAGGCAGCTTAATTTATTTACATCTGATACTTTATTTACTGTGACTTTTCAATGCAAAAGGTAGATTTCCTTGGAGATGGAGAACCTGGGAACAGAGAATGTCTGCCTCTTTGTGCTAGACTTCCTGGATTGAATTACAGATGCTAACCTTATTCAGCATGGTTTAGTTCAAAAGAGAAAATGAGGTGGGGGGGTGTCATTTATCCTTTCAAGGAAATGTATTGAGAGTCTTCCATGTGTCGGGCACCTTCAACGTACAAAAAGAGGTGTAGTTGTGCTTTATTTTACTATTTAATGCTTCCCTCCTCTTCTTATGTGAACTTGTGATTTCTCCATATTTTTATGTACTTTTTCTCCCCAAGAAATATTTTAATAATCATTATCAAACATAGTACTACATAAAAGAGCTGTCAAGAAAGACAAAAAGCCATAGGCCATTTTTAATGTCCAAGTAGTATCTAAATTTTAAATCTTTATTTTTTTCTATTTTTAGACTATTTTTTTATTTATAGATTTAGACAGACAAAGTAAAACCTATTTAATGTAGTAAGAATACCTCACTGTAACTTGACGTGGTATTTTTTAAATGATGGCTCTTGCTGAGTTCCTTTGGCAGCTACTCTAGACTGAAGCCCTAAAAATTGATTGCTTGAAGATTATTGCTAATCGTTCCTTTTTCATGCAGCCTTTGCCACCCAGCCTAGACTGGGGTCACCGTAAAATGTTAATATCAGGAGTGCCTCCCATCCAAGTGGGTGAGTTGACTTTGATTTACTCCTGGATGTCTGCATTCTTTTCCACGTATGTCCACAAATAGCATCAGAGCAAATTAATGTAACCTCCTGATTGATGTGAAGAGAACCAAAGAAAGATTGCTGTGTGTGGTGGCCAGAATACCACACAGTGTGTGCCTAGTAGAACTGCTGGCCTGTTTTATAACACGCTAATTGATAATTATTTCTCAAAGAGCACATTATTTGGCCATGTGGCAACAATCCAGTACCATTCCAGAGGCATTGGGCCTGTAGGTGCACGTGAACAGTATGGTAAATACACCTCTTTTTGCCAAGAATGGAAGTAGGTTATCTAAGAGGAAAGGAGGGAAAAGAAAATACCAATTTCCTTTGTACCAGAACATGTCTGGCTGGTACTTAGAAAGTATAGAGTGTGAAATCTTGTAAAGTTTTTATATTTCATAGTAGAGTCTGCTGGTTCATATTTTGTAAGCTAGAAAATTAATTCTCTTCTTTTGGGAACTTAGAGATCTGTAAATGTGTATATGCATGTGTTTGTTCTTGGTTCATGGGAACTGCCTGGTCCGTCTTCATTTTTGAAGGTCTGACGCCACTAAATACCGCCAGAGGAATGAAAATAGTGTGTGTGGGAGAGCTAAAGTGGAGGGAATCCTGACTTTTCACACAGGACAGCAACAGAATCACAAAGTGCTGTCTTTATGAACTTGTGGCACAAGAAAGACTTTGAAAGCGTTTGTACCAGGGTTAAATTTGGGGCAGCCCATAGCCAAGTCAAGGGAACCAAGGAGAACATCATCCCTGCGAATGGCCCAGGGCTCCATAGTGGAGGTCTGGATCCTGCAGAAAGACAACAAATGTTATTTAGAGGCCTGCTGTACAATGGGCAGGGAGATGGGGAGGGTGGACGTAACGTGGAGTGCTCTTTCTTGTGTCTGGTAGACCAGGAAGGCAAGAAGAGACAAACCTAAACCCACAGTTCACTTAGCTCTGCTCTTCACAAGCAAACCGCAACGCTGAGCAACAGCTGAAAAAGATGGCGACTGACGCAGATGAAACACTGCAAAGTGACCGTGTCAGGGAGCTCTTCCGCCACCCTGCTACCACCCCTCTTATGAATGGTTTGTTTTCATAAAGCCTTATGGGTCTTCAGCAGAGCCAGATCAGAACATTCAAAATGCTGGAGTTATGTGTCTCTGCCTCTCCTTGTGACCTCATCTTCCTCCTTTCCCATTATCTTCTGTTCCTTCTCGTTTTTGTAGGGATAGAGAAAAAAGCTAGGTAGAGATGACTTGCCCAGCCTCATGTCTTGCAGTTAAGGAAAGTCCAGTGGCAGTAGACTGTTGGGAACTGCAAGGGTCTGAGATCTGACCTTTACTAGCCATGAAGCTTTTGGGTGAAAGGCAAAGGAATTTATCATTCACCTACGTCACAGCAAGCAGCACTAACAGCAGCATATTATGCATTTGTTCTTTCCTTGCCCCCAGGTCCCACGGGCATGACAGAGATGGCTGGTGCCCAGTTCCCTTCTGTTTCAGGAGAGGAAATCTGAGTTTAGGGGTCCTAATCTTTTGTAATAGGAAATAAGCATATCTGCCCTTTGCTCTAGAGGGAGACACTATCTTTCAAGGTTGTTTACTATGCAAATGCCAAACATCCTTGAAAGATAGTCCAGGATGGAGGACGATTAGTACTTTGCTTGCAAAACATACAGGAACACTGGAGAGCCATGGAGAATTATCTCCCAACTTGGATTTGTTAACCTTGTAAGAAGTTTATGTGACTTACTTTTCTAACCACAAATTAACATCAGGACTCAGCTGTCTTTCTTATTTGAGAAGACTGCTGAGGTCAGGGTTGTTTGAAGGAACCCAATTAACTTATTTCTGGAAAAATAGCTAGTACAGGGTAATATTGTTCCACATAATGCCTCAGAGTTGGAAGTGTGTTAGTTGAAGTTACCTTTGATCCTGAGAATGGCTTAGCAACATCTGTTTCTGTGTGTTTTCCCTCCTTGTCTTGATGTGAAGGATTTGATTTCAGTGGGTCCCCTATGTACAGTGATTTGTTCAGTGTTGTCATGCTGAGCACTCAAACACACATACCCTATTTTAGCAAATGAGCAACCTGGCTAAGGGGAAAGAGTTGGAAATGTGGGCTCCAGAAGTTGAGGGAGAAAATGTAAGGGCCAAACCTTCCAAGTCGGACTCAACCAAGGAGGCAGCCATAAAACCAGGAGTCCTACGTCCTCAGGAACAGCCTTGGAATCACTGGCAGCTAGTGTGTGGGGACCTTTGAGTCCTGGAGCACTGATACCTGCTGGTTGAGGAGTGGGCACACTGTCCCCACCCACGACTCCACCATACTTTGATCTCTTCCTCTTAAGCCCTTCTGTCCCCTGAAGCATCCTGTAGCCGTAAACAGGTCTAAAAGATCTGTCTCCTAAATTCCTTTATTCCTCAGAACACTCAGTTACAGGGATTTTCTGGTCCTGCTGTATATTCAGCTCCTGTAGTCTCATATGTGACTATTCTTGCCTTTTGGGTAAGAGATATTACACTACTGATAGCTAGTGCTTCCCATCTTAAGTGCTTTGAAGCTCACCTGGCAGTATACATAAAGTAGATTAGAGCCCAGTGCAGATTAGTACTAAAATACTGCATTCCTGTCACCTCCTTTAGAAAAATCGAGTTATCTCATGCACATTTAACCTTCTTCATTCATTATAGTTTGGAGAATAGTGCCAGTTTTAACTTGCACATTTGGGATCGTCCAGATCATAAATTGAAATGCACTAGTTTCTGAATGACTCAGTGAATGTGTGTGTAAATTTTTTGTTTATTTGTGTTCTTTGTTTTCAGAAAAACAGGGTATCTGGTTCTTTAGTCAGTGAAAATGTCCTCTCTGTTCCTTATTTGATCGTGTTATGTGGACTTTTGAGCTGTCTGGTGCTCATCTGTGTGAGTAATTGGCACTCAGAGTATCCTGGAATAAATGGTTGGTTCACTTGGCATTTAGCAATATCATTATATTGGTCATCAGCTACTTTTGCATCCTGTGGTTTTAAACAAGAAGAAATCTTGCAAAACCAGTAGAGTGAAATGCTGCTGCACATTCAGGTGAGGTTCCTCACAGGCTCCTTATTAGCTGAATTTCATGGGGGCCTACAGAACCCTGGAGGGTTCTGTAGGCCTGGGTCATTTTGCAGAATTGACTGGTATTTTTTATTCCCATAAAGAGAAAATCTATCAGTTGTTTTGTTTGCAGTAGCCAACATGAGATACTCTGTTACGTGGCATTTACTTTCTTTGTTTCTTTCACCAGTAACACCTTGATTTTGATGGCTGTTACTATAATTAACATGGACACTTGGAAGATGGCCTGCTTCCAAATATACACACTTACCTGTTTTGTAAATGCTAGCCCAAACTTCTTCCTTCCCTAGCTGAAAAAATGTGCCTCCAACCCTCCCAGTCTTTCCAGGGTGTGGGCCTGTGTGTGACTGTGCCCACACATTGGCGTATATTTTAGAGCTACCAAAAAGAAATTAGTTGTTCTTGAAATAACAAAACAAAAAAGAACATTTTTTTTGAGCCATAACATCCGAAGAGCTGGAAACAGTTGTGTTTGTATGTGTGATGCTAAAGCCAGTGAATTTCATGTGAAGGAAGGGATTGCAAACTAAGAACAGAAAAAGCAGTTTTCCTGGATTTCAGATGTCAAACTCTGAGGCTGTTTCACTCACCCACTCAGCACCTCCACATTCATCCCTTTCATGTGTTGCATTGTCAGTGATTTCTGTTTTTGCGTGTTTTGATGCCAGGAGACAGATAATAAAATTGCATGTATATGCAGCCTTACAGCAATTTTCTACCAGAATTTTTGATTGAGGTTAAACAGAAGCATCCTGGTCATGCTGTCAGTTGGCAGGCAAAGGCATCATATTTTAAAATTCACATAGTTTTAAAGCAAGCTCATCTTTTCTGGCTCAATAATAAACTAATTACATATATTAAATAGTATAGAGCTAAGTTCCTGTTTCAGATTAAGCCTCATAATGGCAAGGTCCAGGCCAAAGCAGACGTTTGCCTGGTGTCTCTGGCTGGAGGACCCGGAGCATGGTGCCAGCTGTCCAGGGGTCTGTCAGGTGGTACTGGCCTGGCTCAGTCCCAGGTCAGGGCTCCCTGTGCACAGAAGGCCCCAGGCATGCCACTGAGGAAGGCCTGGATACCTAACAGTTTGTGGCAATAATCTTGTTTGGTCATTCCCTAAAAAAGGTGATCCCAGGTCAAGTTAGGCCATGCCAATGGTGTCCCTTTTGGGGTCTGAGAAAAAAAAGGATTTATTTCTAAAAAATGATCTAGTGCCAACCTGGCTTGCTTCATGGCTCATCATTTTTTTCTGCCTTTTCTCCCTCCCTTTGGGAATCCTTGGGGCATTGTGTAGAGACTCAGAAGTGGGAACATTTATTCAGTAACCGATTGTTGTAGTCTTTAAAGCTTCTCGTTGCTTGGTCACCTGTTAATGGTACCTCTCTCTCCTTAGGCAGCTGGGTGACTTCAGAGGGACACAGTGCAGTGTCGAGAGCTTTGCTTTTGGAGTTAGCCTCTGGCTTGATTTCTAGCACTACCCGCTACTAGACAAATTACTTAACTTTTCTGCACCTTAGTTTAATCCTCCCGACAGGCTTGTCATGAAAATAAAACGCGATTAGATAGGTCAAGCATGGAGCATTGGCCCTGGTAGGTACCAAACACATTAAGTTCCTTCAGATTGCAGGTGAGACAGACTCTATTTTGTATTCCTCCTGTGCCCTATGCACTTGGTTGGAGGAAACTTTAAACTAAGATGTGTTATCTGTGGTTCTGAGTATGCCTGGGAGGGCTCTGGGCCAGCCTCATTACCCAGATGGGAAGGGAATCAGCTCTTTACCCTGGATGGATGCTTGACCGTTCTGCCAAGTCCTTGCTTCCACCAAGTAGCCCGCACACCGTCATTTTGCCCTTCCCCTCTCTTATTGTGGAGAACCTGAGCTTACTTATCAGACCACATTGTCTTGGTTTTGGAAATTGGGTTGTATAGTTGAAGTTAATACCCAAGGATGAAACTCATCAACTTTAAAGCAACCTAGTTACTACTTTACAGTTTACAATGGAAGCTTTCTTTCATTTTCACTCATGTGAGAGTCTGTCACAGGCTCATGTTTTATAACATCTCATTTAAAAGTATCATTCAGCTGCTGCCCCCTTCCCATTCATCCCTTGATTGGAACAAATATTTTTTGAGCACTTGATATATACCAGGCCCCATGCTAGGTGCTAAAGCTATAAGAAGATATGGTATCTGGTTTTAAAGAGTTTAATATGTGGTACAGGAGGCATTCTGTATTTCTCAAGTTATAATGCAAGGCAGACTGAAGATGGATGGAGGGATGGAAGGAACATATTATGCATCCTTTGTGCTCCCTGCACTTTATCCTTTCTTGATATGGTAATCTGGACATTGGTATTAATGCTTCTGGGTGGTGTTACTGTTACACCTCAAGGTCAGGAGATCTGAGTTTGTCTCAGCTCATCTGCCACTTACTAGGCTGATTGAATTCAGGTATGTGTCTCTTTGGTCGTCAACTTCTTTCACTGTAAAGTTCAGGCTGCTTATTACTAGCTAGGATTCATAACCCTCTCTACTTTCCCCCATTACTTTTTACTGAATTTCCTACCCTTGTCACTTACATAATGTCGTGAAAGTGATTAGAAACACCCTGATGCAGTCCTGAATTCTGGATGTAAAGATCTACAGTGTACTTTTATTCTCTCCATTTCTGCCCACAAGTTTTCAAACTGGAAAAGCTTGCAGATTTATTTTTAAAAATCTAAGTGAAAATTTTGTTAATAATAAAGCTGTTTCTGTCCTGCCTTGTTTTAGTCTGCAGGATCAGCTTTAACAATGTTCTGTAATTTCATAGCTTATTAACCCTTTGAAGCATCCACTTTGTAGGCTACCCATCATGGTCTTCAGAGGGAATTTAAGTAGCATGTGTTTGCTGATGATCCCTTCTGGGAAGGAGAAACAGGCTGAATAAAATCAAGGAAGAAGCTTGGGGAAAGGTGGCGGGTGGGGGGGGGGGACAAATACTGCAGGTTTAACCTGCTTTCTGGAGACTGTGATTCGGTTGATTTCAAGACCTTAGCTGCTGCTTCCTCAGTCTGTGGGGGAAAGGATGTGGGGCTGGAAGTGGGAGGGTGTGGGGGAGGGGAGGGTGCTGCAGGGAGTGGGCGTGGGCAGAGGTTGCAAGGCTGCCAGGGTTCTCAGTGTGCCGGAAGTGCAGGTTTGGCTGTGGGGAATGGAATGTTCCCTCTTGCCCTCCAAGAGCAGAAACAGCTGTGGAAGCGCTTGAAAAGAAGATTGCTAAATGAAAAAAAAAATTAATACGAAAATAAAACCCACACTGGAAAACCCAACAAAACTCTCTGTAATGGAGTGAGAGCTCTTTAAGAGAACTTTCTTTCCACCTAGGATCTCTTTTTTCCAGTTGGGGCAGGACAGATTGTCTGCCCAGCCTTTCCTCTCCTAAGAAAGCCTCGTGTGTCTCATTTTGTTTGGACAGAAAATGGGTTCGTTATACTGATCACAAGATGATTATTATTTTAGTTCTCCTAATGAGGGGCCAGAACCTGTCGTTTACCGCATGAAAACTTGAAACAAATATTAATTTTCAAAGGAGATCTCTGTTAGTAGAGGATTATTGTCAGCAAATTCAGTGAAAATCTTGTTTGTAGTTGGAAATTTAATCCTTCAGCCAAGTTCCTGACAGTATTTATTTTAGAACATCATCTTTTTTAAATAACTCCCTTAATGGTTTAAACTTTTAGTATTTTAGGCAAGGATAAGACTGAGAGCCAGCCTGGAACTTGTCTTGCACATCAGGGTTGATTGTGCAATCTTTTATGTGAGTGTTTATTTTAAGTGTTCTTCTGAGTCTGAAAGGCTTGTTTGGCTATTATAGCTGGTATTTCATATAGTTAGAAATAATAACTTCTCTGGTTTCAAGTCTGTTTCGTGCCATGATACTTTATATACTTGCTTTTAAAGAGTAAGTTAACCAGCCCCAAAGTAGATAAAAATCTAGTGGAAGAGGGCAGGCCAGCTCAGAGCTAATGACTAATGAGAAGGACCAGCCATCCTCGGCTCCCTCAGATAGTGCCACTGCTAGGCCTTTGCAGCACCCACCCCTGGGGTCCTTGCACTGAGCATGTGAGGCAGTGCTTTGCCCAATCCAGGAGTGAGAAACAGTGTGGTTGTTATTTTTGTTCTTGAGGCTCTCTGAATATGTACTTTCGTTCTCAGGGAAGTTCATGAAGTAATATTTCATTGTATTCCTAACAGTGGAAGCTAATAAGTACCTCAGGATTGGGTTATGGCTTTTTCAGTGGTTATTTTTACCCAGTCTTTTGGGGTTTGCATGAAGGATAGTCTATGACAGGGATTGTGTGAGATTGCATGCTAATTCAGAGAGGCCTCTGAAAATTACAGGGATCAATGATTGTTCTAGCCCATCCCTTCTTCAGCCTACATCAGTCTTGCTTTTGTGAAAGTCCGCTCGCCCTCCTTTCTGTCGGTGCCGATCCATGCTGGGTGGAGAAGTGGCACAGAGCAGAATGGGCGCCTGTCTGCAAGTCAGTGCAAACTCAAGGACTCTCCCCGCTACCCCTTGCCTTTTTTTTTTTTTTTTTTTTTAAGAAAAAGTTCTGGACCCCAGTGATCCAAAGAATTGCTATAACTGTCCATTTTACAATCTCTGCACATACAATCTCTGACCCCAGTTCTCACCCTTAGCCTCTGACTGTTGGACCTAAAGAACATCACCTGTACTGTGTCATCAGATTCTCAGTCACCAGAAACATGAGAGGGACATTCCAGCGGTTCTCTGTTCTAATTGCACATTAAACTAAACTGAGGAACTTTGAAAATGTCCATCTACCCAGGCCCTCCACACGACAATTGAATCAGAATCTCAAGGAGTGTGGGGTGAAAGTGTTTGGTGCCTCCCCAGGTGATTTTCTAATGGGCAGCAGGATGAAGAACTAATATTAAGAGAAGCCAGGGCCTCTCCTAGAAAACTGCCCGTGAAAGAACCTGTCATGATACACCAGAGCTTCCCAGACCCTCTCCTAGAGCTGTGGGGTTGCTTTGCTGTGGTGCACCGCACCCTGGCGTTCCTGTGACTTGTAGTTACCCCTGGACTTACCACGTGACCTTTCTCTTCTGCAGTTCAGCCTATAGTTGAATATAGGTGTTGGGCAGTCTCTTTCTGAATTGTCAGTGCCCAGTCAAAGCAGGGAGACCTACTGCAAATCAGGGTCCTGTGTTCAGGGTAGGGGAGCACAGCATGCAAAGGCAGCCCTTTGCCAATAGTCCCTGCTTGGCTCCCTGGTGCAGACCAGGGAGATGCCTGCAGTGTGCCTGGAGGGGAGCAGTGGGTCTGGGTTGGGAGCAAGCAACTGTAACACTCACTTGACTGCTTTTGGGGGTGGAGCGGGGAGGAGGAAGAGGCTATCTTACAAAAATAAAAAAAAGGCACAGGCCTTTAAGAGTTAAATTACACAACTCCCTTTTTATTTTTAAAGTCAGTGGATTCCTTGTTGTCGTTGCTGAGAAAGATAAATTGATACCACATGTTGCCTCCAGACAAAACCCTCTCTGTGTTCCCGGGGAAGCACATGCAGCTGGTGTCTGGGTTAGTGGACAGTCTGCACAAGGTAAACACCGTTGGGAAGGGGTTGGAGCCAACACAGGGTAGCAACAGTTAGAAATTACCAATCACTCCTGACTGGCACAGCACCTTTGAAATAGTTTTAAGAGTTAGAAATCTTTTCCTGGAAGGAGCCACCCTCTCACCTTTTGGCTTCAAGTATATGATGCTAGGAAAACAGTGAGTGAGTGAGTGTGATGTCACTGCTTCCGTGTGTGGGATCAGACAGTTGAGAGCATTTTGTGCTTGGCACACGGATGAGTACTTTGCATTTGTAATTCCATTTAATCTTCCCAGAGACCGTAGAGTGTAGCAGAGAGGGTGCTTTTATCCCCATTTTCTGAAAGGGCCAACCAAAGTTAAGGCAGTCGCCCAAGGTCACAAGACAAATGCCAGGGCCTGGATTCTGGCTAGGAGCTGGCTCAGAGCAAAGCCTGTGATCTGCCTCCAGAGTCACACGGCCTCCCTCCCTTTGTTAGCCACCTTAAACTGCTTGTGTGAATTATCTACTTTGTGAAGTTGTGATGGAGTACTTTTTCATTTCAGGCAGCTTCTCTCCAGTACCAAATCTAATCTGTTTGGGGTCTGTGTGTCTTCACAACCAGTGGCATCTATGTACTGATCGTGTGCACTTTAGCATTACCAATAAATGTATCATGCAGTAGAAAACTGCCTTCAGGATAGGAAGAAAAGTTAAGTGACAGATTTTGATGAGGACAGTTACCTTGATACTAATTTCTTCAAGGAGGGTGAAGCAAAGGGACCCCACTAGGCCCACACCACCACAGTCAGCAGCGTTGCGAAGTGCGTGCCCCCTCATGCTGCCTCCCCCTCACGCCTGCCACACATGCCTCCTTAAAGGATGGGACCCCGACTGCAGCTGCAGTCACACAGGACACGGATCTGCCTGTTTTGTTACTAATTAACCACCCCTAAAGCATTTCTGCACCTGTGTGGGCCTTGCTTCAGTGTAAATGGTTTAGTGAAAGATATGATTGACATAAAAATAAAATGAAAGGTATTGCTATCTCTTTTTCTTTTTTTCAAGCACACTGTGGTAGATTTGCTTTAAGGGTTGCCTATATCTTTGGGCCCAAGTTGGGAGAAAAGCTGGTATGTTTGTCCCTGATGCTAAAGTTTCTTCCTAAAGATGTTTGCTTTTCTGTAATTCATCAGTGTCTGGGGTTCTTAGCAGTGGATTTAAATACCCAGGACTGTTCACAGGGTTTGGGGTTGGGCTATAATAGCTTCTTTGCTCCTTTAGTAGAAGTAAGTGTAATGACAGAATAGCCTGAGCTGTAACAGTGGGAGTCCTGGTTGGTAGTATTTACTGTATCACCTCAGCCTGGAGGAAAGCACATTGTTAGTACTTCGGCCGGTTAGTGACGCCTCACAAGGTATTTCAAAATGTTCGTGGAGATGTGACTAGAAAAGTCAGTCTAGTGCGGTCAGAGCATTACTCCGTTACCTTCACCTCTCAACCCCCACGCTGATTAAAACTTCAGAAATTTGGACTGTTGGTGTGATTGATACATGAATTAGTGGGAAAATCATAGAATCTTATTAATGGCAGTTTTATAGTTTAAAATACACACAGTATATTGGAAGCTAATTTACAGACCCTAATGGAGAGGTCTTTAAGAGAACTTAAACTACAGATCATAAAAGGATTTTCCAGTTGGTTTGTCTGTTTTTATAAATATCATTTCTTTACCCCTGGGAGTTTTTGTTGTCAGGGAAGTTGGGAAAATATTGCAGTTCTGACATTTTATCTGGCATTTAATTATTTACATTTTTGTGCTTCACCAAAATTGAGGGGGAGAAACTAGTAATTTGAATCATGACCTGTGAAGGAAAGCAGGGGTTGGGGGGCATTGGAACGGGGAATGGACAGAGGGACCTTAGTTGTTGGCCTTTGTAACTCCCCCATCTTCAGACTGTAGATTTTACGAGTGGAGGGCTGGCTGGCTGGGTGGCTGGGGGCCTGTGAGGACGGTGGGGTGCAGTGTTCACTGTGCTGTCTTAGCAGTGGGACTGGGAGAGCCTGTCTGAGTGTTGTGTGGGTGGTGTGCCTTAGGGACTGGCTTCTGCTACCGATGACCCCTAAAAAGAAGAGCTGAGCAAAGACTGGACACGGAAGCTAATCACTCATGTGATAAGTTGGGTTTTGCTTCAAAATCCAAGGAAAGTTAACATTGGGTTGTACGGTACCGTCTTCTTCTTAGAATGAATATTGCGACGACCAGCTCTAAAGAAACACGGACATGGGCTCTCGAGTAAGCCTCCACTTTCAGGGTTGCTCTTCAGAAATAATTTCTTTTACATTAAAAAAAAAATTTTAGGAAAGACCTGCCAAATTATTACACCTAACTATTTCATAAACAAAGGTACAATAATAAGATTGTGCCTTTGTATCCTTCCTTCTTAAATGTTTCCTTTCGGTGTTAGCACAGATAGGGTAAATGGTGACACCTGAAGAATTTGGTGATAGACCTGTGAAAGGTTGTAAGGAAAAGCATTGGATTGGAGTTGAGAAAACAAATTTCGGTTTGGGTTCTTAGAGACACTAGCTGTGTGACCTTTTGTAAGTTATTTAATTTCTCTCAGCCTGAGACTTTATGTCTTGGTGAGGGCACTGATACCAGCTTCACAGGTTTATTATGAGGATTTGAGACGACGAACCTAAAACCAAGGACCCAGTACCTAGCAGTGCTGGAATCAGGCAGGCTCTCGGTTCTTCACCCTTGCAGTTAAGGGCGTGGGCCTCCATCCCCTGTGGTTCTGGTCCTAGTCCTGGGTGTGGATCCCAGACTCTTCACCGGTGCCCTTACAGAAGCTCGATTTCTGTTTCCAAGTATTAACCAACGGTGGCTTGTAATTTTATAAAATTACTCACATGCATTTGTTGGGGTTTAGAGTTGCAGTGATAGATGATCATTAGAAAATCCATATAGGACATTTTGGAGGTCTGTAAAGTGTTTTTATTTTTCCCAGTTGATTTGGAATTGGTGAAACTACAAATACAGTTCAGAAAAGATTGTTTCCCTAAATGCTTTTTAAAAGAGGGATAATTGGATATGTATGATTGCTTGTTGATTCCGGGTGTTGGTATGAACTCTTCAAAATCCTGTAGCGAAAGAGCCTGGCCAGGGCAGGAGTGATTGAGCCAGGGTGCACGCTGCCCCCGCGCAGCCTCGGGACCTGCTTGTGTTTTCACCAGGAAGCTCGAGTTTACGTTTTTATTTAAATGTCTATTCATCTGAGTACTCAGTATTAGAACCACCTTGCACTCGCCTGGTTTTTAACCCCACAGACTAAGTTTCAAGAGCATGCTTTATATCTATTTTATTGAGAAAGTGTTTTCCTTTTTAAAGAAATGTGATTTCTGAACCATTAGTGGAGATTCTATTATTCTTTTAAAAACCGTAAGACTGAAAGGGAGGCAGGATGTGTAGTCTGTTGGGCAGAGCTGTCTCATCAGATACTCATCATGTGTTCTTTTCTCAACTCTGTCTTTGTGGCCGGGGTAGAAGCACTGACTCGTGACCCGTGGCTGCTGGTGCCATTGCCCAGCCTGAACTGGGGGTCCTTCTTGCCTGGGAACATATGCATGGGAAACACTGTGTGTGTTTTGGGTTATTATGGTAAATGCTGCTGACGTTGTGTCTTAAAAACATTTGGTAGAACACATGTATTTGTATCCTCTACATAAATACACTTGGTGATTGCCAGTTTTTTTTTTTTTAAACTAGGGTAACATTTAGGATTGTTCATATTTAATATATAGCATCAACCAATGTCTTTTGTCCTGCAAATATCCTCTCACCAGGCCTGCAGGTGCTGTTTCAGATGTGGAGAATACTACCCACTCCTCTCTTTTACGGTCTGTGAGGCATTTTACAGGTTAGAATAAGCCAGCACCAGGCGGTGTCCACCGTGGACTCTGTGCCTGATAGAACCAGTAAGAACACCCTGCCTGGGTCGCCTGACAGGCTCCTGGAGTGTATTATCAGATAATCATCCTTACGTCATCCCTGTCAGGGAGGGGTGGTTTGGATGTTGTGGTGGCTGTACTGAAGAGGGAGAACCGAAGTTGCCACAGACAGGTTAAATGATTTGCTCAGGGTCACATGGTGGGTCAGTGACAGAGAGAAAACTGGATGTGGGTCACCCCTGTCACCTGGGCTTATCTACCAAGCCAGGGGAGTTCTTGCAAGATGGGTGTAATCCTTAGTGTTTGGGGATATTTGGCCCTATTTCTCTTGTTAAAAAACTAAACCTTTAAATTCAGAATACTTTCAGATTTATAGAAAAGTTACAAAACTAGTATAGAGAGCTCTCATATACCCAACATCATTTCCCCCATTGGTAACATACTGTATAGATTTGGTACATTTGTCACCCCTAATGAACCAATATTGATACATTATTATTAATTAAAGTCCATGCTTTATTCCGATTGCTTCGTTTGTACCCAGTGTCCTTTCTCCGTTCCAGCATCCCACCTGGGGCTCCACAGCACATTTCGTCATCACACTTCCTCAGGTTCCTTGTAGCTCTGGGCATGCATTTGTTAAATGCACCTTAATTGGGATTTGTCAGATGTTCTTCTCATGATTAGACCGGGATGATGGATTTGGGAAGGAAGACTGCAGAGGAAGGTGCATTTTCATCACACCATACCAAGTATAGATATTGCCAGCATGATATCCCTGTTGGTGTTGCCTGTGATCTTCTAGCTGAGGCAGCCTTTGTCAGGTTTTTCCACTATGGTTACTCTGTTTCCCCCTTCCTGTGCTGTGCACTGTGGGAGGAAGTTGCTGCGCTCAGACCACATCTCCTTGTGTGGGGAGTGTCTTCCCTACTTCTGTCAACTCAGCAAATCCTACTCTACAGATTTTTTCTTACACCTGTCAGGCGCGACATTGTAGCCGGAGGAGATGGAGTCTCCAGTGAATTCACACCAGTTCGGAGTTTATTAGAGATGGTTAAGAAATGTAGGTGCTGCCTCTACACTGGTGGAGGAGGGGACCATGAGAGAATAAAGTAGCCCCCCAGGTGATTAATTACCCTTAGAAAGCCAGGGAGGGCTGTTGCAAAGTGCAGGGAGAGAGTGGTGTGGTAATAAGTTACAAATGAGAACTTCAGTATGGGAAATACAATTACAGAAAGGACAACAAAACATAGGAATTTGTGAAAAACAGTGTCAGTGAACTTATACATTCCCAGCATCTCCTAGATGTGAAACCATCTCCCGTCTCCTAAATATGAAACTTGCCATTAATAATGTTATTTAGTTCCAGGCCAAGGAAGGTCATGCCAGTGTTTAAAAATGAGTCTGATTAACTATTCCTTCTTGGTGCTCAGCTTTTGGACCATACTGGCTCACATTCCACATTTTCCCTTCTCTTTCCACAGAACTCTATCCGGCACAACCTGTCACTGCACAGCCGCTTCATGCGGGTCCAGAATGAGGGAACCGGCAAGAGCTCTTGGTGGATCATCAACCCCGACGGAGGGAAGAGTGGGAAGGCGCCCCGGCGGCGGGCTGTCTCCATGGACAACAGCAACAAGTACACCAAGAGTCGTAGCCGTGCAGCTAAGAAGAAGGCAGCCCTGCAGACAGCTCCCGAGTCAGCAGATGACAGTCCCTCCCAGCTCTCCAAGTGGCCTGGTAGCCCCACATCACGCAGCAGTGATGAGCTAGATGCATGGACGGACTTTCGCTCGCGCACCAATTCCAACGCCAGCACAGTCAGTAGCCGCCTGTCACCCATCCTGGCAAGCACAGAGCTAGATGATGTCCAGGATGATGACGCACCACTCTCCCCCATGCTCTATAGCAGCTCAGCCAGCCTCTCTCCCTCTGGAAGTAAGCCGTGCACCGTGGAGCTGCCACGGCTGACTGACATGGCCGGCACCATGAATCTGAACGATGGGCTGGCTGACAACCTCATGGATGACCTGCTGGATAACATCACACTCCCGTCGTCTCAGCCATCCCCCACCGGCGGGCTCATGCAGCGGAGCTCTAGCTTCCCATACACCACCAAGGGCTCTGGCCTGGGCTCCCCAACCACCTCCTATAACAGCAGCGTGTTTGGCCCCTCATCTCTGAATTCCCTGCGCCAGTCTCCCATGCAGACCATCCAAGAGAACAAGCCAGCTACCTTCTCTTCCATGTCACACTATTTTACCCAGACACTCCAGGACCTGCTCTCTTCAGACTCACTCAGCCACAGCGATGTCATGATGACCCAGTCGGACCCCTTGATGTCTCAGGCCAGCACCGCTGTGTCTGCCCAGAACTCCCGCCGGAACGTGATGCTTCGCAATGACCCAATGATGTCCTTTGCTGCCCAGCCTACCCAGGGGAGTTTGGTCAATCAGAACTTGCTCCACCACCAGCACCAAACCCAGGGCGCTCTCAGTGGCAGCCGTGCCTTGTCGAATTCTGTCAGCAACATGGGCTTGAGCGATTCCAGCAGCCTTGGGTCAGCCAAACACCAGCAGCAGTCTCCTGTCAGCCAGTCTATGCAAACCCTCTCGGACTCTCTCTCAGGCTCCTCCTTGTACTCAACTAGTGCAAACCTTTCTGTCATGGGCCATGAGAAGTTCCCCAGCGACTTGGACCTGGACATGTTCAATGGGAGCTTGGAATGTGACATGGACTCCATTATTCGTAGTGAACTCATGGATGCCGATGGGTTGGATTTTAACTTTGATTCCCTCATCTCCACACAGAACGTTGTTGGTTTGAACGTGGGGAGCTTCACTGGTGCTAAGCAGGCCTCATCTCAGAGCTGGGTGCCAGGCTGAAGGATCACTGAGGAAAGGGGAAGTGGGCAAAGCAGGTCAGTGCCCAGTGCTATGGCATAATCATAACAAAGTGGGGATGATTGGGGGAGGCTGTCTTTTATTTACCAGCAGTTTGAACTTGACTCCACATTGAGAAACTGCACACTGTGAAGCAGTGGGGCATGGTAACATGGCTGCCAACCAGTTCATCTCCAAGTTTTACCTGCAGAACAAACAGGGCTGTCAGGTGCCCCTCCCCGGAATTTGCTGACAGCTCAGGAATTTTATTGCCAGTAGAAGAAACACACACATTCATAGATGTCATTCTTTGTGTTCAGTTGCCTTGCTAACCTCTGACACAGGTCCCCTTACTTGACGGATGGATGAGGATAGAAGGGAAGGGTGGAAGGTGGGGAGGAAGGTGGGACCTTAGCATACACAAACATCAAGGTTAAGGTCCCAGGCAGAGGACTTGCTTAGTCTCTCAGGTCCAACACTGCCACTGTCAGTCTTCAATATTATCATTTTATCTTTCTTTCCATTAAAGTAATGATTTGCAGGTACTCCTAATTTAACTTTAGAATATGTATTCTGGACTCTTTCATACATGATTATTTCCACCAGAAGCAAGATCTGTCGGATTCTTCACCATAGTACTAAGCATCTTTATTAGTGTTCAGCCTCTAAACATTTAAAAGAGCAAAAGAATTAAATTGGAAACAGAATTTTTTATGTAAGAACACTTACTCATGTGCTTCATGTTCCCCATTGTATGAATGATGTCAGACTCTAAACAGAGTGACATGGGCTGTGAACAGGGACAGAGACTTTCTAATTGTGGCATTTTAATAGTGTTGGAATCAGAAAGATCATGCAACATGATGTGATAAGAAAAGCATTTGATTGGAATCAGAAGTTGAGTGTTCTGTCCCCTTCTCCTACTCTCTGTCTGCCATTGAGAGTGTGTCACTTAAGCCCCGGGCCTCCGTTTCCAGTTTTATAGAATGAGGCTGGTAGCCCCTGTTAATTTTACAGGGTTATTGCAAGAATCAAATGCACTGAGGTATGTGAAAGTGCTTTATAAAACGGCAGTGGGTTGAAATGTGTACTGTATAAATTAACTTAACATACTGACTGACAGATGAGTAAGCAGGAAGTTCAGAGAGGTTAAATAGTTTGTCCAGGGTCGCACAGCTGGACCCAGAACCCATATTTCTTGAATGACTTGAACCATAATAGTTCTTTATAATTTTATCTGGGTAATAAAAACTGGGAAGTGTGTTGAACTGGAGCCAGAGTAGCAGAAAATAGACAAGCTTCTCCCAAAACTCACCTCCTCAAGAAGTAAAATGAGCCTTTTCTGCTAACAGGTTTGCACCTGTGGACCTTCCATGGTGAAGGGCTCTGCTCTGTGCTTCAGCTGCTTTTTTTTTTTTTTTTCTAAAGCTTCTTACACCCTTCTTTAAATGGTGTAAGAGAAAAATGGCATTCAAAGCATAAAAACCTGAGCCTTGTTTAACCCTCTGCCCTGGTGAAGGAATTACAAGGGTCTCCTATGGTGAGCTCCCTCCAGCTCATCAGGAGTTGTGGAAAGGGGAATGTCAAGTGTTGCGAAGCTAAAGCCTCTCAGCTCTCCCAGGCATCGCAGGGCCCTAATAGGACTCAGACATCTGTTTTCAGTCATTTAATAGCCGCTGAGATAGTAAAGAGACTGTAATGGAAGCTAAAGAGGGTGACACACTTTCGTGCCAGCCGGTTCAGATCATACCAGAACTTGGCTTTTAGAAGAATAAACAGTTTGTCTTCCTTTAAGAAGAGGAATGCAATTGCAGCTTCAAAAGACACAAGTAAGTTTTAATTCTGGTGTAGTTGTAAAGAGGCCACTTTCTACTTCATTAGAAAGAGTAAATTCAGAGGAAAATGTGCTATCGGTTTTTGTCTGATTTTTTTCAATGTAGGTTTTCCTTTGAGTTAAATAGGAGACCTTTCTTGTGTACATATAATTCTAAAAGATTGTATAAAAGTATTTTAAGGGAGATATAAGTACTTAAGTTTTTAAAACATTAATGAATTATTATTTTGATAATAAAAAACACATTTATTACGTTCTAATGAAACTTGAGGGTCATTCAGTCACCTTTTTCCAAGAACATTTTGGGGGAGGTAGCTTTGAGAAGATATTTCTTCAGTTAAAAACAGAAAGTCACCAAATTTTCCTGAAAATAAAATGTGTGACCAGAGCGAGAGAAGAAACATCATAAGGACTCGGGGTGGGGGAGGGGGTTGCTCTGAGAAAGTCAGTTTCTAGGGTGAGGATTTCCATTTTGCTTTGAAATGAATTGCTCCTCTTAACAGCCAGGAGCACATGAAGCCTAAGTTATTTTCTTTACTTTTAACCCTGTGGCCATCACTTTATTGAAGATTCTCTTCTAAATTCATAAAACAGGCCTGAGGTCACAACTTCAGACTGCACTTCACCCAAATTAAGTACCCAAGCATCCCAAGAGTCGTTCTGTAATGCCTTCTTTAAACCAGAAGTCATGGTATTCTCCAGGTCCACTTCCTGACTTACTAACTGAAGGCTGTGTGACCCTGAGTTGGAGCCATCGAGTTACAGAGTTAACAGAGCAGCTGGTAGGCAGCCTTGCTGGAGAACTGTGGTGAGATGCTTCTCTGTAGGGCTGGTCGTTTCATATGTCATTCATTTTAGACCACATGTAAAATCTTTCAACCTGTGGATCTATCTGGGAAAGAAAAAAAAAACATATACCTTTATGTGAGTGCCAGCTACTGGGGTGTAAAGGGCATTGTCATCTCTCAGGCACTCATAAAGCTTGGTGAAGAAATACGTGCATTGGCAGCAGAGATGTCCGTGAGCCGGTGCAGTGGTTTCAAAGCCGAGTTTCTATCTAACAAGCCCTCCAGAGCTGGACACGTCTGCTCTTGGAAAGCAGCGTCAATGTGGCTGTGGCTTCTATGTCAAAAGAGTCCTGATTTCACAGGACTGCTCTTTCATTCATCTTCATGCTTTGGCATTTGAAGACCCCCATTAGGGAGCTGCCCAGTATTTAGTTTTGTTTTAAACTACTTTGTGATAAGGACTGGAAAAACATCAACCAGGAAAAGCCTGGATGGAGAGGAAAAGGGTAGTTTTCTTTCTGTTTCTGCCACTGGTCACATCAATAATGAATCTCTTAGAATTGTAGGTTTCTTGTTTGTCAAAAGAGGACAAAATCATAGAGTTTAAAGGTACAATGTACGTATCATTTTAAACTTGAAGCCTAACATCCTGTCTGTGAAAGGGCCCCGGTAAAAGATAATGATGATACAGAAATGTAAAGAAACAGTGACAGATCAGTGTGGAAACAGCATGTGCCAGTGCTGAAGGCCATTTAGAATTTATATTTAGGCTATTTTTCAAAAAGAGCAAATCTTGGATACTTGTTAGACTTATGTTTGAATGCTGCAAGTCTTTAAATATTCATGTTGGGGGACAGGACTAATTCTAACCAAACACAGGCTATATAGGCCATTCATATCACGTTTTCTTCTTGCTGTAGATATTTCTGTGTCAGGGTTAGAGCACACGGTAGATACAAATCTGTGCATACTATGTGGAGAATATACTCTGTTTTTTGCATTGTAACTATAGTCTAGTCTTTGGTTACAATAAGCCAGCCTCAAGAATTCTGCATCTGCAGGGCTCTCTATTCTTCAGCCCCAAATCTGGAGGGTCATTCATGGAGAGAATGGCTGTCTGGACCTTTTTGACAGTGGATCTTACTGACAACAGTAAAGGAAAATTGAGGCAGCTGTGAAAAGGGGTTTTCTGTGCAGAGACTGGTACTACTTTTTAATGCACCTGTGGTCATCTCTGGCCAGCCTGCTAATCAAGGGGACAGAGCCTGCGTGACTCTCGCTTTAAGCAGTTGCCTTTATAAGTTGCTTTCTGGAAGGTCTCTTTTGGTCAAAGAGCTTATGTGAAGTGTCAATAAGTGGGGTGAAATTCACCAGAATTACTACTGGAAATTCTTGTAAACTTTAAGCTCCCATTACGTGCTTCTTTTTAGAGTGTTCATAATGCTCAATACTGAACATCTTATAAATAATGTTTCAGAGCAGAGCCCCAGAGACAGTGAGCTGAAGTGGGTGGCTGGCTTGCGTCCAGCTGTGATGAACCAGCTCTAGAAATGAAGCAGAAGCTAAAGCAAGTGTCCTGAGGGCTTTTTACAGAAATCAGCATCTGGATTTAGTCTGAACTCTGGCCTGTTAGCATGGAACTCCTGAAGTACTAAAGCCTATGTTTTTATCCCCCAAAGAGAGACCGCGTGATCATAGAATAGGACACTTGAAAGCAAGGTTGTGCCTGAAAACCAAGCGTAGTAAGGTTGCTGCACACCCTTGGGTCCTTTGCTTCAACCTCCATAGAGGAAAAATGCAAGCCAGCCTTTCCTCTGTGACAAGTGGTCCCCACCAGCACTGCACCGCCTTCCCTACCAGGCCATGCATTTCTTGAGGGGAGTGACTCCTATTTTTCCAAAATATTTTTTATCTTCATCCGAGGACTTTTTCTTTTTATTATTATTGCTTTTAGAGAGAGAGGAAGGGAGAGAGAGAAACATTGATCGGTTGCCTTCTGGTACACTCCCTGACCAGGAATTGAACCCATATTCTTTGGTCTGTGGGACAACATTCCAGCCAACTGAGCTACACCAGCCAGGGCAGGAACCCCTATTTTATTGACCTCTATCCCCTGTGCCCAGCACACTGCAGGCTGCCCACTTCAGCTCAAAAATGAATTTTGTTTGATGAGCTCAGGCTTTTCCTAAGCGCTTGTACCAACACTGGGCCTGCCATCTTGCCAGGCAGCCTGTCCAACAGTAGAACCCACTCCGTGGCTGAGAAAGAGCTTGATATAGGACAGGGGCGTAGAAAAACTCAGAACCAAGGGTGAAAAGGCAAAGGATGCACAGTTCTCAAGGGGGTCATCGGCCTTTTTCAGCCATACTCTAGGGCAGGATCTTCAGGGGCTTCCTTCGAACCCTGGCCCTGTGGTTTCTTGAAGAAAAAGGATTTTTTGACTCAAGGCATCAGAAGCGGGGCCAGACTGGAACTGAAGCGGGACACTTTGTGCAGAGCTCCTGTGTCCTTGGCTGCAAGGGTTTTGTTGCATTTCTTTCTCTTCCCACTAATAGATGTGGGCTTTACTCTCTAGATACTGTGTGGTTTTTTTTTTAAATAACCTTTTTTTTCTGAAATCTGTAATGTTCATGTATTAAAGGATGAGAATTACTTAGTTGTGAAGGTGTCAGAGAGTAATTTCAGTGTCCCTGAAGAATATAACTTTAATTGCCAGTCTTGGCTTGATTGAAGGTTTGCATATCAGCACGTCCTCTCTCTTCCCCCACCCCTTCCACTTCCACTTCTCTCTCCTCTGTCTCTTCTCTCTTGTGAAAGAAGTTTGGACCATAAGATTTTTTTTTTAAGTAGTCATGTTTGCGGAGTGTTTGATTTGACTCCTTGGGGGAAGTTAATGGCCGAGAAGGCCAGAGGTCCTAAGGCTGAAACCCACTGGGCCTCCTTTCATATCCATGCCAGTGCAATTAATTGGAACTTTCATTGGTCATTCATGTGCTCAGAAATGATCAACCCAACATATCTATAAGTAATCAGAAAATACATGTTGACCGGTAGACCTGTTAGACAGTGTCCCTTTTGCCTGCCTCCTGAGTGCCTCCAGCCAGAGCACTCCCTGCCCAGCCCCAGTCAGTTCAGGTTGCCCTGCTGGCTGGGATGGGGACCCCACGGTAAGGAGGCGAGGGTCATGCGTGCCCCACAAATACTTTGCGTGCTTGGCCAGACTGCTGATGTCAGGATGGTCCTTTTTCTCTCTGTCGATCTTGATTCATCCTTATGTCGCTCCTTTCAGTTCCTTCATGGTTTCCTTCCCTTGTTTTGTGGCTGTTGTTTCTTGACCACACTTGCACCAAGCCCCTAGGGTCCTAAGGCATCCCAGCCTGGCGGGGGGCGGGGGAGGTGACTGCTTGGCTAGTCCCCTGCCCCCCTCCAGCCAGTAAATGCAGTGTAGGGTTCCACAGGATGGGGCCTCAGCCAGCAAACATAAACATGGTGATTTTCAGGTTCTGGTTTGTGGCTCCAAGCAAGCACCTCCTCCTGGACTAGAGTTCCCTTCTGTTTGTAAATAGGGAGTCGCTTCAGTGAGGACAGCATTTTGAGAGTTAGAAAAGCAGGCTCTTAATTTGGGGGCTGGTAATAAAGAGTGTGTATGGTGGGATATACAGAAAGGGCGTGAAAACATAAATTCTTTATTAAATACTATTTTTAAATCATTGAAGTTAATATTTTAATTTTTTTCAAATTAAATTAGTTGAATGTTAAAATGGTGCCTTGTATTGATCCTCAGGAAGGTTCATGAGTTTTAGAAACTTTATTGGAACCACCCTCTCCTGAAAAAGACATTAAAATTCTATTGTCCACAAGCAGTAGGTATCTGCCTGGATTCCAATAAAACCAAGTCTTAGTAAAAGTGAGTAGGCCTATAATGCTGAGAGGTGGTATTTGATTGGCAGAGGAGAAGAAGGGCTGTTCAGAAGGATGGTTCGTTCCTTTATTCAGCCAACATTTATTGCACAGCTGTTTGGTATTGCAGCTTTGCAGGCCACTTGGGACGTGGAGACAGTTTTGTTTCGCAGAACTAGAATATACGCTTCTTGAAGGCAAATACTGCACCTCAGACAGTTCTCCTGAAACAGTTGGTGCTTCATCACTGTTTGACATGGCTTGAAGGGTTTTTTGCTCTGTTTTCGAGGAATTCAACATTTCAGGAGCTTAATGTCCATGAGAAAGGAACCATTCTGGGCAGTGTGTGATTAGGTGTCAGGTGAGCAGCTTAGGAGTTTAGTAGAGGACAACCTAGGGAAGGTGGGGCTGCACGTGTGGTGTGATTCACAGGGGTGGGGAGAGCAAACCAGACACAGTGTGCTTGCACTTGACCTATGGACCAGGAGGGCCTGTTCCTGAAACCTGGAGGAGGACGGCAGGGCCTGACTACACAGGCTTCTGCCCGCTGAGGCTTGAGGCTGCTGTAATGAAGGTTAGGTAAGCGGATGTCCAGAGAGGATCCAAATGCCCCTTAAAGGCACTTGCCTTTAAAATAGTTCTTTCATAGAACGTAGTAAGAAACTTCACATGCTTTTCTGTGTGGCTTGAAAATGTAAGAATCTTAAGAAAATATGAAATCTCAGCAGCTTTGTTATTGACAGTAGATTAATAGATTTATTTCTGCCATGTCAAACAGCATATTTAACTCTGGATACACAAAGAATATTGGTTGATGTATCTGCTCCAACATAAAGACAGGTAGGACATTCTTAAGTCAAACTTATTTTAACATCAGTAATTTCTGCAGTTTAAGCAACAGAAAAGTGAATGCCTCTGCAGGTCATTTCTGCTCTTTGTCCCCCAGCTGTGAAGCCTAGGAGGCTGCTTCCCTCCTGTGCCTCTCCCCTGTGCTTCGTCAGCAAGGCACCAGCGCTGGCTGGGAGGGCATTCTGTGCTACAGCTAGGCTTGGACGCGTCGGGAAGCAAAGGCTCTATAGAGGCCTGTTCCAGCCTTCACAGACAGGCTTCACCTGCCCCGTTGAAAAGCCCAGAAGTTACTGCGTGACAGAAGAAAGGACTTACCTATACACCACAAGCTTTTCTTTTACACAAGCTAAGCTTTTTTTTTTTTTTTAAATAGTGCATATAGCCAAGTATCTTTGCAATATCTTCCTGAGAGTCACCTTTTGCCCCAAGAAGCTTATTTTAAGCTTCCGTGTAACATCCTCACCTTCTTCATAAGCATTGCCTTGCCCATCAGAGAGCACCAGAACCTATAGGCTGTGTTTCCTGGAAGGACAGCAGTAGGGACATTTTATGTTTTTTTTCCCAGATTAAAGTTGGTTGAGGTGGTTAGGTTTTCCTTTTAGGGAGGCTCCTCAACTGAAAACAAATTGGCTTCTAGCCTGGCCAGAACTTCCATACCTGTTCTGTTTCCCTCATAAACATTTTGCTGTCTAAACGGGCAAGTTGACGGCATTTGCAAGTTGTACTTTTCTGGAGCTGCCCCTCCCTGGCAGCCCTGAAGGATGGCTCTGCTGGGCCCTCATCACAGGCAGATGCAGGATTTTAATTGTCCGGCCCTTGTCCTCAGTGACTGCCAGGCTGGTTTTCATGCAGTTCCCTAAATCCTTTGTCACCTTTCCAACCTGGAGGATAGTGGCAAATTACTGAATTAAGCTGGTCTGTGCTGTGTCCATGAGCATGTTTTCTGGAGATGCTTCATGTTTGGCCTGTGAAGGTGACCTCCAAGGGAACTGCTTCCATTCCAGAAATAGATGTGGCTGCTGACTCGAGACCCCCCAAAAGGCTGTTTTTCCTGGGGTGACATCAGCTACAAAAGCTTTGGTGGGTACTGGCAGATGGCTGTGGCTCATGATGAATTGGGTGTCCCTTAGATCCCCCTGGGGCAAAGCCAGGATGGAGGCAGGCAGGCATTGCTTTGCCCGGTCCTCAGGGACAGAAAGGTTCATACTTTAAAGCCCTCCCCTGTTCTCTGAACTCATGAGGCTTCCCTCTCAGACTGTGTGACTGTGGATGCTTTTCCTTTCTTCCCTGAACGTCCATATTGAGTCCCCAGCTTGCCCCAGGGGTAGCAGGTTTGGCTTCAGTGTCCCTGCTGTTCACTTTGAGTTGATTTTTCAGGCCGCCTCTCCTCCAAACATCCTTTCGTTTTAGCCAGGAAAGCAGTGGTTTGCCTTCCCAGGTTTGTGGATGGGAGCGTTTCATCCGACTGGCTCTTTTCCTTCCGTGACATGTTTGGTGTCGAGGTCCTGTTCCTTTCTTCTCTGCCAGGGAGATAAAAACACTGCTGCAAACTCTGAGTCTGTCACCATGGAGTTATGTTGTAGGAGGACAGCAGTAGGAACATTTATGTTTTTCTTCCCAGATTAAAGTTGATTGGGGTTGTTATGTTTTGTGTAGAGTTTTTTGGAGGCGTTGCCCTTTCTTAGAACATCATGTGATTTAGTGGTGCTAATTAGGCAGAAACTTGTCTTCTCTACAGATGCCAAGATTATAGAGGGACTTACTCTCACCAGAGACCAGATGACAGCATCCACAGGCAGTTCTAGAATGGGCTTCGTCCTTTGGCCTCCCCATTTCATTTTCTTGGCATCACAGCATGATTTTAAACTTACTTACTGGGCAAGGAAGGGGAAGGAGGGGACCTTCTCCCTATTAATGAAAGTCACTGATGGGACAGGACATTTTCATATTTACTGTTAGTTGGCCTGTTGCCTAGTAACAGTAAAGTGATAGCTGTAATTCCCTTCAGCTGTGTGCTTCCTTTTCCTTCCAAGTTCTGCTTAATCTGATGTGTTTTTAAACTTAGCAGGGCATTAGCATATATACATAAACCTCACAGTTAACTAAAACATCTTACTTTGAACAATGTAAGAATGGTGAGCTTCGTTGAAATCTGTGTGACTTGTACCCAACGTAAGTGTCATTAAGATCCCACCTCAGTAGCTGGTCTACTAAATGTGCTCCCTCTGTTCAGTGCTTGGTGGAGTCAGATAAATGTGCAAACATTGAGCCCCCAAAGGCTGGTTATAAACCTAAGGCAGGTGAGGGGCTGCTTTCCTTATGACTATTTTTAATCATAAGGTCTTCCTAATGAATGATGATTCTGGTTTTCCTCTTAGAAGGATAATTGTGTTCTGTTTGATACTTATCTGTTCCTTTATGTTTTCACGTTATTTTACAATCTGTTCGCCTTCCATCACAGAGGACACAAGTTGCCTTTCTGTTCTGTGGAGGAGTTTTTGTATAAACTTTGTTTGAGAGCTGCCTCTAGGCCTGGGCCTCTCTGGCAACCTCTGGGCACAGGTGGGTTCTGAGCCCTGAGGTGAGAGGTGTGTCTGTGAGGCTCTGGGCAGTTC
Organism: Anoura caudifer; assembly: GCA_004027475.1. Classification (NCBI taxonomy): domain Eukaryota; kingdom Metazoa; phylum Chordata; class Mammalia; order Chiroptera; family Phyllostomidae; genus Anoura; species Anoura caudifer. Next base: position 123,476 of record PVKU01000762.1, on the reverse strand, counting down.
CAGGACTTAGTGCCACAGGTGCCCCAACTCCATTGTGCAGAAGCAGACGGTGGTGGTCAGTGCATCCCCTTTTTAACCATGACACCTCCTGACGGTTCTGGGCCTTTTGAAGAGGGAACGGGCCTTCGGCCTGGGGACCGTTGTTGGTTGTTGCTTTGGACTGCCCCATGCAGGCCTCCTGTCCCTGGTTTCAGTTCTAACACCCTCCTCTGCCTGGAATGATGGCATATTGGGGGTTCTAGTGCCCTCCGCCTCCTTCCTTCCTATGCTGAGCCAGCCCCAGCATCAGAGCAAGCTGTGTGCTCAGCCCGTGTGCCTGTGGAAGGAGTGTGTCACCACCCTACTTCCACAGCAGAATAATTAACACCGATGGGAACCGGGGGATGGGGTCTGAATTAGGTAATACTTCATAGCTTCTCCCTTGGCACTCTCAGTAAGTCAGGATCGAGAGTTGGGGACCAAAGTCCCCTGATGACTAATTGCATAGTGATGTTAGGTTGTGGTTTATTAAGTGTTATTGTGAAGGAAAAAACCAAATCCCCTTTAAAGAACCCTCTCTGCACCCCTGTTTGTCTGTGCCCAGGGGTCCAAGGTAGAGGTGCTAGGACAGCATGGGCTCTTGAAGGCTCTGGTCCTTACAGATCCTGAGATCTGGTGTCTAGTTTAGCCTTTCTCCCTCTGAAATCAACAGGCCATTATTTTATGGTCCAGGATACATGGGCCTGTACCCTTACAAAGCAAAGCATAGCTCCAAAAAAGCCATCGGCCAGGGAAACGAAATACTGGGGATAGGGGAAGAAGGGGCTTCTTTTCCTGCTTTTGTCTCTGCTGCCAATGAAACAACCTCAGCTCTCGTATTTAGAGCTATAACCAGAGTAGCCACGACCTCGGGTGTGTAACCTGACCGACACCGAGTGCTGTTCTCTTCCTGAACGTCGGTAGTGAAAGGTGAGATCACCACCCAGCACAGTATCAGCAGAGAGGAGGTCGCAGGTAGACTTGTGAGAATTCCGTGTGCACCTCCTGGTGCTATCTCCTCTGAAGAGGGGGAAGCAGATGTCCATATGTGTGTGAGAGAGCTTATTGATGCATTTTTCATTACTTGTTCACCTTATCTGGTGAGCTGATCGGAGTTCATGTTGCTTCACCACCACTTTTGTATCCATTTCTTGGCCTGGAGCCATTTTTTCCTGCCCTGACAGTCGACACTGTCTCCATAAACAAAGGATCCTCTGTCCTGAGACCTGTCGTGTCCGTTCCTTTGGCTGCATCTCTACGAACATACAGTTGACCCTTGAACAACGTGGGTTTGAACTGCACGGATCCAGTAATATGTGGATTTTTTTCAGTAAATATATTGGAAACATTTTTAGAGATTTGCTACAATTCGGAAAAACTTATAGATAGTTTAGACATAGCAAAAAGAATTAAAAAGGTATGTCATGAATGCATAAAATACATGTACATATTTTTCTTATGATTTTCTTAATAACATTTTCTTTAGCTGACTTTTCTATAAGAATACAGGATATGATTCATATAACTTACAAGCTCAATGTTAATCTACTATTTATGTTATTGGCTTTTAGTAGGTAAGTTTTGGGGGAGTCAGAAGTCAAATGTGGAGTTTTGACTGCGCCAGGGGTTTGGCGCCCCTAAATTCCATATTGCTCAGGGGTCAACTGTACTTTTTAAAAATGTCCTTTAACTTTTCCAGGTTCAGTGGTCATTTGAAGTCTGATAGACTTGTGCAAGTTAGATGCTCTGAGAGAACCTCTGTTGTGCCTTACGACTGAAAACCTTTACAGGCAAAAAAATAATGTTGTTAATTGTTAAAGGGTTGTTTTACGAGAGGTTGGTTTTTGCCATATGTGTGTGTTAGGTAATTTTTTTTCTCTGCAGATTTTAAATATAAAAAAGCAAATTCCTAAGACAGCCCACCTAGAGATTACTTACTCCTTTTTTTAGTGGGGGAAGCCGAGATGACCCCCAGCCAGCAGTGTAGGCCTATTAAGCCATGTGGGGAATGGCCATTTCATCTCCCTTGGGACAGTGGAGGGGCAGTGAGCAAAGTCAGTCCACGTAGCCAGTGGGAGAGAAGCAGAGAGCACAGCTGGTCTGCTTAGGGTGACCACTTCACTGGTTTTGGCATAAAAGCCCTGTGTCCCAGGAAATCCCCGGTCCAGAACTCTAGAGCAACATCCCACCTGCACCCCGGTGTCCCTAACTCGAAAGGGCCCACTAAAACACCCCTGATTTTGCTTGTCTTTTTTTCATCTCCCAAAGTGAATGACCCCATTTCTTTTGAGCTTTTTTTAACTTGACAGCATTTTGTAATCAAGCAGAGAAATAAGGTAAGTTGACTGCATGCTTCGTCCTTAGGCTTTGAGACCTTTGAAACTGATGAGGCTTTACTGATGGTGCCCTTGGCTGAAGAGGCGGGGGGCGGGGAGGGGTGGACATGGGAGGCCAATGAAATGTCACTGTGAGGCGCCTGCTCCCTCTTGCTACTTGAATGTCCTTAACCGTCTCTGGTTTTCTTTTCTCCTCCTGTAGACCCTCAAACTGACACAAGACCTACAGAGAAAATCCTTTGCCAAATCTGCTCTCAACAAGTGGACAGTGATACCGTTTACAGCTTAACACCTTTGTGAACCCCATGCCATTTTCCTATCCCAGCAGAGACTGTTAATGGCCCCTTACCCCAGGTGAAGCACTTCCCTTGGAACAGAACTCTATATCTAAAGTATGCAAATCTTCCTTGTACGGGGTGATGCGCCACCTGCCAGCCAAGGACAGCGTCCTGCCAGCACCCCCCACCCTCCGTCAGAGCACACCGGGAGCCCCTGTTGGCGATTGTGTGGTGTTTTCATATCGCGGTGGTTTATGGGATGTTTTCAGTGGTGTTTTGTGATTGTTTTCCTTTGATTTTCTGAGTTTTTCACATGCATTAACTTGCGGTATTTTTCTGTTAAAATGTTAACCATTCTTCCCCTGGCAGATTTAAAAACAGAAGGAAACTGTACCAGTTATCATTTTGGCTTTGGGCATCACAGGGGCTTGAGCCGTGGAACTCCATAAACTAACAATTACATAAACTAGAGGGGGATGTTCTTTCTTCTTCTGTTTGGTAGAAAACTATCCTTGTCCAAGAACTGAACAATGGCACAACTGTTTGCTACGTGCACCAGGCCAGGACTGAACCCTGCATGGGCAAAACGAATGGAACCCAGCCCCCCACACAGAGTGTTTCAGTTCTGAGTCGGTGGCCGGTGGCGAGACCCCAGCACCTGGCCTGCAGGGGCCAAGTCAGTGGGGTTTGTGGCCTCCTGCCAGTCCCCTCAGCTAATGCAGGGAGCAGGGATGCTGTGGTGGTTAGAAATAGGATCTTTTCAGAAAAGAAATCAGCTCAGCTATCCACTAATTGCCAAATAAGTCCCATTTTGCTTTGCAGAACAAATGAACTTGCAGGTGAGCACTAAGTCCACAGTGAGAAACCTGTGAAAAGTACAAACCCAAGTCAATGTAGAGGGAGTTCTAAGTTCCCGTTTTCCTAAAGACACACCCTGATTCTTTCAGCCTTGCTGTGTATAATCTGGTCTACTAGATGTGTGTGAGTGAGAGGCAGTAGCATACAAACTGATTTTTTTATATAATCTTAGATTGTAATTGTACCAGTGACACAATGGAGTACAAGATGGGGCAGTTTTGACTCCCCCCCGCCCCGACTTTCCTGCTTCTATGGATTTCATTTTGTTTTGTTTTCAAAAAGTTACGGTGCTGTATAGGTGCTTTCTGTTTAACCTGGAGCGTGTGATTATACTACTTACCTTCTTTGGTAGACAGAATAGTTGGGAACACCTTTGGTACATGTGAAACTGGTGTGACGATGCTCTGATTAGCACAGCATATGCATACTTCTCCAAAGTGATATACAAAGGCTCTTTTCTTTTCGTAAAATGCATTAGGCATATAAATGTATAAATATATTTTACCATGTACAGTGCAAAAAAATGGAACATTCTGCATGGACGTTAGGAACACAGGCTAGTATTTCAGCACAGACCTCCCTGCATGAGTTCTCGCTGGCACTTGCACCGTGCAGTGGGCACTGACTCCCTTCCAACACAGACGTGCCGCCTGACCCCCTGCACTCACCACCGGCCCCCAGGGGCCCCCTTGTGCACCTTGCTTTATAATCCCTCTGGGGGTAATACTGGTGGTGATAACAGCTCCTAGCATAATGAGAGTTCCATTCGGTATTGTCACACGCCTCTCCCGCCTCGCTTGGGTTGTCATGTTTGAGCGATGGCCCTGTTGATTTCATCCTGCCTTCTACTGAATCTGTAAATTGTTGTGCAGTTGTGGTTAGAGTAGACCCGTAGCGTATCGCCTTTCTAAACTGCTACAAGTTTATAATTTTCATTTTTAAAGTATGTATAATTTTTTTAAATATATATTCTATTCACGTGGTCTGCTTGTCAGTGAGACAGACTTTTGCTTACTATATTTCTTTATATGATGCTAGCCACTTCCTTGATTCTTTTGGTAGCCTGCTGCATACAAGAACTGTCCAGTATTGGCGAGAGAGGGCTGCCTCTCTGGGTACCTAAGCGATGTTGCCCTGAGTTGAGTGGAGTTGTAGTTCAGAGACAGCAGCAGCGGCCTGTGGAGATAGGGGTATTGGATACAAAGGAGAATCCCGAGTGCTTCCAACATGAGGGCCCTGAGAATTTCTCTCCTGAGCTCAAAGAAACGAGCAAACTAACAAAATAGCTTTTTGCCTTTGCAGTTACTTTTATAGACCCTGAGAGCTACTTTGGAAGTAAGAAAGGCAACCAACTCTCAAATGTTTTCAACTTTAAATGTTGCATTCCTTTCAGATATGTGATATCTCATTTATTCTGTCCCCTACCCCCCACCCCCAGTGTTTGTTAGATTTCAGGCAAAATGTCTTGCAAAATGTCTTACAAAATGTTCCAGAATCAGATTATAATTTAATCTAAAAGAGCTGAGGGAGGGACAGACAAAATACGAGAGCAGGGCAGCCACAAAGCAGGAAAATGGAGGGGAAGAGGTGCTTTGAATTTTTTTTTTTAAGATTTTACTTGTTTATTTTTAGATAGGTAAAGAGGAGAGAAACATCAATGTGTTGTTGCCTTTTGAGCACCCCTCCGCCCCACTGACACTGGGGACCTGGCCTGCAACCCAGGCGTGTGCCCTGACTGGGAATTGAACCAGCGACACTTTGGTTCACAGGCTGGCACTCAATCCACTGAGCCGCACCAGCCAGGTGATTTTTTTTTTTTAATAACAGCATCTACGTGTAGAGAGTTGTGGAGCACTGAGGTCAGGTGCCAACATCAGTCCCAGGAGGGGGTCAGAATGGAACAGTTAGGCTTGTCCAGGATCACAGCAGCCCCTCTGTCGTCCTTGGCTCTGCTCAGTTGGACACCCACCCACAGGCCATGGTTCCTTAGACCAGCCAGGTTCTAAAGTGGTCGGACCGGACAGAGGTTCGCCCTGAGCCCTCTGTCGCTCATACTGAGATAGATCTGCTTTCAGGAAGGACCAACTGTTAGCCACCATGTGGAGTTCCAAATGTCATGGGTTCCTCATAGTAAGTTTTCTGATCAGAGCATGTCAGCAGGATGCTTGTTAATAGCTTCTGGGGCCTGGCTGCTCTCATGTTTGCATTCTGAGAACTACCCGAGGCAGCCCTTGGCCTCAAAATAAGCTACTTTAGGGAGCCTTCCCCTTTCTGATGGGAAATTGGAAGATTGACTAATATAGAAAGCATGACGTGTCACAGGCTTTCGCTGTCCTGGTGCGGGCCCTGACCTCCGGGTTCCGTGTACCCCGTTAACTGTGAATGATGCTGAGGTCCGTCTCCCACAGCACATCCTCTGCAATACAATGATTGCTGAAACACATGTTTAAAAACTTCAGAAGTTTCTGTTCTGTCAATAGGAATGTCATGCATACAATGTAGTAGTACAGTACAGGCGGACTCTTGCGTGTTTGGTGTTGGGTTTCGGCCTCGCCTGTGTGTCACCTCCCCTCCCCGGGGAAGTGGACCTCTGAACTCGCTGCTCGGGACAGACATGCCCACTCTCAGGGTGGCATATCAGGTGGCCTCCAAACCTGTCAGAGATGGTAGGCACAGACTTCACCGCTGCCTAATGGACCCCCCCACTTGAAGAATAAGGAACCTTTGAATCTCTTACAACTGTCGAGAGAAAAGAAGCCAAGCAGCCCCTTCCATTTGGAGCGCTGAAGCCACAGGCTGGCGAGGGGAAATACAGACGTTATCCCCTTTCCGAATGCAGAAGCAACACCCTGACAGCTTTGAACTCTGATTTCCTCCTTCTGGCTGTATTTGGGGAACATTTTATGATTGGGCATGATGGGGTTTTTTTTTTCATTGACAAAAGCAAGTTTTTTGACAGAAATGCAATCACTGGCTAAGAGGTCCGGAGAAGCCAGCCTCTCCTGGCAATCGGGAGGTGGGGCCCTGCAGGGGAAAGGAAGTCCTCCTGAAGCCATGTCTGTCAGACAGTACCTGAAAGCGGATGCCCAAGAAATTAAAAAGTATATTATTTTTTATCTAAATCTTTCATGGGTAACATTTTATGCTTTCTGAGTGAATGAAATATTTTCCTCTTGTCTAATCTTATTTGTATGTATTTTTCTTGGACAAATGATTGGTGACGAGGCCTCTGCCACACTTCAGAAATATTTGTGTGGCTGCTTTTTAAAATTGTGTGTCTGGTCACTTATTTCTCTAAAATTATCTCATTGCCTGGCAATCAGTCTTCTCTTGTATACTTGTCCTAGCACATTATTTATGTACATGGGAAATGTAAACAGGTGTGAAGGAGGACCAGAAAAATTAGTTAATATTTTAAAAAAATGTATTGTGCATTTTGGCTTCACATGTTGAACTTTTTAAGAAAAAGTTGCATGAATGGGGGGAAATCTGTATACAGTATCTGTAAAACGGTCTTCTCTGTTTCAATTCCTCACTCATACCCCACACAACTAGAACTAAACATGGTGCATGGCCACATTCCAACACCCGAGAGTCAAGCAGTCAACACTCTGGTTCGGAGCGCCTCATTCTTCCTTTCAAAGTGGATACTATCATTGCATTCTTACTGAGGATTTTGTCTAACCATATGTTGCCATGAGTTAACTCTGCCATCTTTCTTTTCAAGAATCAAAGCCAGTTTGATTTGGGAATCTTCCCCTTTCCAAATGAAATAGAGATGCAGTACTTAACTTCCCTTGGTGTTTGTAGATATTGCCTTGTGTATTCCATTTAAAACAGTAACCTAGTTTGTAAAAGAGATGGTGACGCATGTAAATAAAGCATCAATGAACACTCTGTCTTACTCCAAGAAGTTTTTTGTTCCCACTCCCCCTTTCCTTAACCCCAGAGGTGAAGCTTCGGAGTTTATCACGGGATCTTCCCATGGAAGGCCTTCACAGGCATGCTGGGAGAGGCACAAGGCTGAGCAGCTCTGTCATGACATCTTGAACTCAACGAAGCTAACTTTTTCTCTGGCTCCCTTTTGACCTCCACAGCCCACCAATTTAATAAAAGCAGATTTGCGGCGTGGTTCACAGTGGCTGGTGGCCACTGTTGGTGTGCACCAAGTCACATGGCCTGGAGGAGCTGTTAAGTGGGGAGGCAAGTTTTTAGATTCTCTGCCTTCAGAGTTTGGAGGTTTTGAACTGTCAAAGTTTTGGCCTTAATGAGAGTCCTCATGTGAGCCTGGCCAATGAACATCAGTCATGGGCAGTGCCTGCCTGCGTGTTGAGAGTCAGATACAACACTTCAGGCATCTTCTGAGAACAGCGTAAGTGTTCCCTCTGTATACGTGTAGGGGGCCTCCCAGTCAAGTTAGGGGTACTCCACCCTATTGTACAACTATTTCTAGTAGCCCGGGTTGTGGTTCTTTATTTTAATAGACATATTATAAGAATGGTCCAGCCTTTAGAAACCTCCTAGGATTGGTTTCAAAATCCCAGGCCACATGATGGACTATTATTTGAGATCAAGTAGGTAAAAAAGATACTGAAGTTTGCTGTTGGGATAACATCTACATTGGCAGAGAGGCATGCCTTCATTAGGTGGTCCTTACCATTGTTTTAATGACCTGTACAGGTACAGCCTCACCATCTTCTAACACCCAACCAACTGGGAGAACATTTCATTTGAGATTGCTTCCCAATTTTGATTGTCTCTCTAAAGGTTAAAGATGGAAATTCAACATTAGCTATCACAAGATTCTCAGTAGAGAATGCTCCCAAACCAGGTAGAAACTAAACTAATCAGAGTTTTAACAATCAACACTTACTAAGTTGATCTGAAGTGTGCCATGGGCCAGACCCTCTGCATTAGGCGCTGGGAGAGCTAGGACCTGGGCCCCGCCCTCCGGGAGTCGTACTCCAGGTGTATTCTACCTGCTGCTCCTCCAGGACTAAAGAACTAGTTCTGGCTGACTCCCTGCCTCTGCTCCTCTTTCATGTTTGAGAGAGGAAGAATGTGGACTAATCTCTACTTTAGGGATTTGATTTTGCAGATTTCACGTAATGAAGGCAAACCTTTAAACCAGCAAATTGACTATCAGCCAAGTAGGTCACCCACACCAAGCTAGAACACAGCAGTGAAACGGGGAGGAAGGTGGAGTTCACAGCCACTGCCAGACATTCCACACCCTCACCTGGGACGTGGAGAGGTAGGGACGTGGTTACAGGGCAGCTGTGGGAGAGGCTGTGGTGGGCACCGGCAGGGAGTTGGCAGCCTGAAGGTGGAGAGAGGAGCACTCAGGAAGGGGCCCGTCCACTCTAGCGCTGCCTCTATCTCCATCAGAGGGAAGCGGCAGTGCGGGGCTCCTAGACCTAGACACACTTGGAGCTGGAAGAAGAGGGGTCCTACCCCCTGGGTTTTCCTCATTTATGTTAGGAGAAGATTCGCAGTATTTAAGACCTGAAGCAATCAGAGGTGCGTGCTCATGCGCGCGCCTGCCCGGTGCCTGTCCCAGGGTGATGGCGTAAAACCGTGTGTTTTTGCCTCCTTCCTCTGAGGACTTGCTGTGAACGGTACAAACATCACCATTCCCATTTGGGGAGGAAGAATCTCAATGCTCTTATGTGCTCTCAGGCCCTCCTCTGTGAATCCTCCATTCATTCATCTCATCAGCGCCTACTGTGTGCTACGCCCTGTTATGATGTCCCAGGAAGACAGGCCAGGGGCTGGAGGCCTGCGGGCACGAGTTCGAGAGCGAGTGAATCCGTGAATGCTGCCAAGGGTTTGGTGGCAGACCAGAGGAATCAGCCCAGGTAGCCCGGAAGAAGTGAACATTGGCACTGAGGCAGAAATGGGTTGGGTCTCTCCAGCTGAAGTGATGAATCTCAGGGATCAAGGCAGGATGCAGGAAAGACTGGAACATTCAGGAAACAGATTGTTTGGACCTTGAAGAGCTCAGAGGAAACAGGTGAGAAGTCAGTCAAGAGAGGGAAGCTACCAGAGGATTCCAGACCAAGTTGCTTAGAGTCTGCCCGGAGAAGCTGGTGGGACAGGACCTACTCGGAGCAGGCCTCTAGGAAGGGCCCTCAGCCACTGTGCAGGTGGGTCCTAGAAGGGGAGGGTGTTGAGAAAATGAGAAGTCATGGTTATTCTAGAACTATTTTTGCAATGTATTACCCACAGAAAATGATGTTTATATGGCACCATATACAAACATGAATAAGCTGCTCCAGGTCTCAGGCTCTACAGGCTGCCTGCCCCCAGAGCTGAGGAATCCATAACTCAGCATCCCTGTAACTTTCCAGGCAAGTTCAGAAGTCCTGCTCTAGAGAAAAAAACAAAACAAAAAAACAAGAAGCTTGGGGGACAGAGAAGCAACTTTAACATTCAGCTCCACATGTTGTACTATGTTAATTTACCAAAGTGGGAGTGTGTTACTTTCATAAATGTAGTTTTGAAAAAGCGGAAGTGGAGAGCCTAGCTTGGACTCTGTCTCTGCTGAGACTGGAGGGGATGAGGAACGACGGGAAAGAATGGCGTTGGGGAGCCAGAGTGCAGGTCGTGAGAGAACTGCATCCACTGTTGACAAGGAATCTGGCCGAAAAACAGTACCGCAACGTTATGCCCTCGTGACTCGGTTTCCTTGTTTTTCATCTGTTAACATCTTGAATATCATAGTGTAGGAAATACCTAATCATAACAAAGAAATATTTATCTATTAAAACAATACTGAAAACCATTTGCATAGGAAATGATCATATTGTTTACAATCTTAGAAATCTAATTTTCTATTGCTCTTATAGCCTTATATATTGATATAAAAAGAATAAAAAGCAGGATGGAAATAGACCATCCTGTGTAAACTATGGCTGAAGAGAGGTACTGAGAGGTAAAGTGCAAAAATTGAGATAATAATTGTGTCCTGGACACTTTTGGCTTTTTAACACTGGACTCAATGTTGCTGCCATGAATAATCTCTATTCCTCAGTCGTTCTGTCCATGTTCAAAGTCGGAGAGCGCTGGAGCTGCCTGCTGCCCAAGCCCCAGCTGGCGGGGGGCATCAGGAACCATGGCCCACTCCAGCAGGGGGCCAGGGGCTCCTTCCCACCAAGATGGACCCTCTGGGTAACTTCCCTGAGTAGGAAGGGGGTCCTTGCATGGGACATATCCATTATAGTCTAGCAATTGGATTATGGAATGTTTTTCAGAAGTATATTTTGTTTTTTGGGGTTTTTGTTGTTGTTTTTTTTTTTTAGATTTTATTTATTTTATCTTTAGAGGGGAAGGGAAAGAGAGAGGGAGAGAAATATCAATGTGTGGTTGCCTCTCATGTGTCCCCTGCCAGGAACTGGCCTGCAACCTAGGCATGTGCCCTGACTGGGAATCAAACCACTATCCTTTGGTTCATAGGCCCGCGCTCAATCCACTGAGCTACACCAGCCAGGGCCAGAAGTATATTTTGTTATACTGTGTTTTTAATATTTTGAAAGGTAATAATATCTTTACATGATTCAAAAGCCAGAAAGCATATAGATACACTCAGGGGATGTTCCCTTCCCATCCCTGTCTAGTTCTCCAGTTCCTCCCACTCCCAAGTTTCATACACCTACAATCAATAAAAATACAGATTCTCATTTTCCCCTTTTTATTACACAAACAGTGCATTATATACCCTTTGGGGCATCTTGCTTTATTGATGATTTTCTCACATATCGAGGAGGTGCTTTTCTAGTTGCATGGTATTCCACTGTGCTAATGTATCAGAATCCATTTAACCAGTCGGTCCCTATGGATAGACGCAGAACACTGAATTGTTTACCTAAACGTGTGTTGTTACCAGCCACACTGCAGTAAGTAACTATATTACATATACGTGCAGAATCTGTAGGGTTAGTGCCCAAAGGCTGGAATTGCTGGGCCAGAGGGGGTGTGTACAATTCCAGCTTTGATAGAGATTGACCAGATTGCCCTCTGATGTACCAACTCACAACACCAACGCAGTTTGAGAATCTGATTTCCCACAGCCTCATAATTTTAATGTTTTAAAAATGAAATTGCAAGTCTGTTTCTCTCCCTCTCCTCTCTCTGAGCTCCTTTGTTTTAAGGTAATGAGGGCCTGGTGAGAGTGAGGGGTGGGGGATGGGAGAGGGGCTTAGGAGGTGGACCCGGTAGCTGGGCGCTGCAAGGGACAGAGGAGGAGCCCTGGGCACTCAAAGCTGAACACCCATCCTTGTGCCGGCACGCTGAAGAGACATGCTGCCAACCTGTCCATCCAATCTGGCCACAGGCTCCTCCCCTCACGCCACCAGCTTGGACCGCCCAGCCTCAGGGTCAGCGGCCTGACCTCACAGCTGCACTCCCTCACCTCCCAGAATTCCAGAGGGGAGTTGTCACCCAAAGGAAACAAGTCTGGTCTCTTTGGCACCAAACCACACACCTAGACCTATTCATAGCAAGATTGCACAACCAGCTGGAGGGTAGCCCAGCTGGGCATGGGGAGGGCCGTGCTGCTCTTGAGCGGGCCCTGCCCCACTGGTGCCCCTGGGCAGCTTCCAGTTTGCTGAACAGGGCTATTCCCTGGGGGCTCAGGGACCTGAGGGTCCACTGGCTTCTCCTCCAAAGTGGGGAAAACATGTTCCTCCAAAGAAAAAGCTCTAGCACTCTCTACAGGGCCGCCTTCTGCCATGCCATTCTGGTTGGCACCTGGGGTAGACAAGGGCCTCTCGTTAGTGAGCACACAAACCAAAAGGTGGGCTGTGACAGAAGAGGAAACTGAGTCACCTCACTGAGAAGCCCTTTATATGTCTGTGGGGAGCCAGCATCATGCACTATGGGAGGGAAATGCAACTTTCGAATGAGACAGACCTTGGTTTGAACCCAGCCTTGCCATGGGCCGGTCAGTCCACTTCTCTGTGCCTCCGTTTTCTCACCTGTGAAGTGGGAACAAAGCTGCCCAGACTGGGAGTTGGGAGGGTCTCCTGAGCACCCGTGAAGTGCTGCACACATCAGCAAGTTCTCAGCTCACCTTCTCCCAAGTTCTCTCTCTTTATACGCGGCCGGTGGGCCCACACTTGGGGGTTGTTGGCTTTTCATCATATAAAAGCATAAAGTTTGACCCATTGATGAGCCCCATCATTATAATTAGGTTGCACAGTAATTAAGCATATAAGGTAATCACCTTATTAAGGTTCTTCTGCTCCCATTTTCTTTGATGTTCATGATCTGTTGGCAGACATCACACTTGAGGTCCGTGCCCTCTGTGCCATGTGCCATACAATGGTTACCACGAAGAACTCAAGTGTCCTGGCCAGAGAGGGTTGGGAGACTTGTTTCTGGTCCCAGCTCTGCCACTGAATGCTGTGTGGCCTTCAGGGAGTCATTTCCCTCTCTGGGCATCAGTTTCCTCATCTGCAAAGTCTGCTTCCTAAACACTGTGCTCCACGAGGCTGTCATGACAAGCCCAGAAATGGGGCACGCACTTCACGGACCACAAAGCAAGTATCAGAACCACAGGTGCTGCTGTGAGTCAGGAAGCTGGCAAGTGTTGGTATATTCATTCTCCAGAAGGGAAACAAAGGCACAGTCCAAAGTGGGCTTCCAGGTTCATGGTTTCTTGCTGAAACCCACCCTTCTGTCCCAGGTTTCCAAAGCCACACACTGAAGAAGTGGAGAAGGGGAAAGTGTGGACAGGAGACAAGGGAGACAAATGAAGGATTGGGAGGTGGGTGTGGCGGGGAGTGGGGAAAGAGTGGCTCGTTCCGCGGTGTTCATGGCAGAGGGGGTGGTGTGCCCGGCACAGATGTCAGCCCTGTACCATGGCTGGCGTTACCGTGAGTCTCTCCAGTGTCTGTTCAAGGACAGGGCAAGTTACTGCTGGTTTGTAGGGCTCAGGGAAGGTGACGGGCTGGAAGCTGCCCACGTAATGAAACTGTCACCTGGTGGGTGGCTGAGAGTGTGAGAGACAGGGAGACCCTGTGAGGTTTCTGCCTTCAGGATGGGCGGGGTGGCATTTCCTCAGCAGATCCCTTCCAGCCCTGCTAGGTGTCCACAGAAGAACTGAGCGAGAGAATGTACCTGGATGGTTTGGGGCTTTTCATTGCTGTGTGTACCTCCCTGAGTGTACAGGCTCAGGCCACCTCCCCCAGCCTTGGCTCTGCCTAGCTCCATCATTGGGGGAGGAAAAAACCTTCCTCCTGTTGGTGGAGCCACCACTGGGGCCTGATTTGGTGCAATTAGGTTCTTGTTGATAGAAGCCACTTGGTAACTACAGAACTCAAAGCCAATTTAACTTTTATAGCAGTAAAAGTTTTTTATAATAATAAATGCATGATGAGAAAAATACCCTTTCTAAGAACATGTGGTTGGCTGCTTGTGAGGCCAGTGAGAGGCACATGGACTTTGGAGCGAGACACAGTGAGGGGGCCTCATGCTCTCCAAGCTTCCGTCCCTGTCCCTCCCTAGGGACGATCATAATACTTCCCTTCAGGATTCTTAGGAGGATTAGGGTGAAAGCGTACAAAATGCCCACCTATTTATTCACTCCGTAATTCAACATACATTTATTGAGGGCCCGCTGTGTGCCTGTCCTGTGCTGGATTTGGTGGTCAAAAGCTCGGGCTTCAGAAAAACGGAAGGAGATGGTAGGTGTCTGGCTTGGCTTGTGTAACCTTCGGTGGCTGCCGCCACTTTCTCATCTGCAAGACAGAGATGTTGATGCCCCGACCTGGTGGTGTTAGCATGAGGAGTAGATGAGGTGATGCCTGGACCCCGCTTAAAACAGAATCTGGCACATAGTATATGCTTGCTAAACTTACTTATGTTTATTAGAACATTGAAGTCGCTCCCTAAATCATGGGTTATGGGTTTGTAATTGGATTTCTAAAACGTAGCCCCTATCCCCGATCCAAAGACCAAGGAAAGCAGACTTTTTAAAAATGTGCTCCTTGGATCATATGTATCAGGAGGGCATGAGGGAGCTTGCTAAAAATTCAGATTCCTTGGGTCCATTCCAGAGTGCTGAATCAGAATTTGATGGGGCTTAAAATTCTGCCTTTGTTTTCCATGATTATAAAGTCCTCAAAAGTTTCAAAATCCCTGGGAGTAAAGGGTAAAAATGCTCATCCATTTAGGAGTATCCTTGGTAGTAGGCAGAATAATAGCCCCCAGAAGATGTCTGTGTCCCACTCGCGACACCTTTGAGTGTATTAGATTATAAGCCAGGGGAACTCAGGTTGCTTCTTAGTGAACTTAAAAGTAAGAGATCATCTGTCCAGTGTAATCCCAAGGGTCCCTGATGGAGGAGAGTGGGGATAGAAGCATCCGGAAAGAGAGATGGCGTTGTGAGGAGGACAGGGGAGCTTTGAAGGGAGGAAGGGCCACAGCCTCTGGAAATCAGAAAAGATGAGAAAATGAAATTTCACCGAGGAACTCCGGAAAGAACACAGTCCTGCTTGATTCTAGTCCAGTGAGACTCATTCTGGACTTCTGACCTCTAGAATTGAAGGATAAATTTGTGATGTTTTAAGCCACTAAGTTGTGGTGATTTGTGACAGCAGCAACAGGAAGCAACTGTGTTCTCTCCAAGCAGGTCGGATTCATGCCACTGGATCTGGAAGAACCCCGAGGTCTAGCCATGGGCAGAGGAGGGGGGCCAGCTGCCAGGTTCAAGGGCAGGCCTCATGGCTTTGTTCCTTGTTCATATACACTCCGGTGCTCAGAACAGCAGTTGAGCAAGACTCTTGGATGTCAGGGCAGGGCTCAGAGTGTCTGTCAACTTCGAATGGTCCGGAGGCCCGCAGGGTCTCTGCCGTGCTTCCCACCCTAACCAAGAGGGCCCGAGCACCTGGCAGTGGCCCAGTGGGTTCTCCTCAGAACCCCAAGGAGAGAAACATGCCAGGAGCTCCCAACTAGAGTGGGGCACCCCTCTCCCACACCCCCCAACACCTCCATTCTCTG
The DNA here is from genome assembly GCA_004027475.1 of Anoura caudifer. Taxonomy (NCBI): domain Eukaryota; kingdom Metazoa; phylum Chordata; class Mammalia; order Chiroptera; family Phyllostomidae; genus Anoura; species Anoura caudifer. Next base: position 107,986 of record PVKU01000762.1, on the reverse strand, counting down.
CAGATGGGAGCATGAAGGGCAGTTCTCATACCCACCCCCTCCGAGGGTGGCAGTTGCCAGGGTTCCTGGGTCCCTGGCTTTAGCTGCCTCACTATTCCCTGGGCTCCTGCACTGGACCAGCCTGTGGCCCTTCCCCCGCCCCGCCCCCGCCCTGCCCAGACTTTCTGAGTGACAGGCACTGTGCCGCTGGTCTGACATACGAGGTCCAGCAAAAAGAATGCCCCATTTTATTACAAAATCATAAGCATACCACTCTGTAACACAATACCACACTCAAGCACACCCTATGACATTTTAAGTGAAATGTTCAAATTAAAACTATAAATTATGACGCCCATATTATTGCCCTGCCAACCACACTCAAGCAGGCCTCACTTCTGCTGGCCCCTGTGTGCTGTGTCTTTTTCCTGGAGAATATGACAATTTTCAAACATTCAGAAAAGTTGAAAGAGTGATTACCCATATACCCATCACCTAAATTCAACAATTCTTAACATTTTGCCATGTTAGCTTTATATATTTATGTATATATGTTTTTGTTTTTGCCAAATTTTTGAAGCTTCACCTCTAAATACCTCAGCATGTGCCCTGGCGGGTGTGGCTTGGTTGGAGCGTCGTCCCATAAACTGATTCCTGGTCAGGGCAGACGCCTAGGTTGCCGATTCGATCCCCAATCAGGACATGAATGAGACGCAACCGATTGATGTTCCTCCCCCTCTCCCTCCCTCCCTGCCCCTTTCTCTAATTATAAATACATACATACATACATACATACATACCTCGGCATGTATCTCTCAAACCCCATAGTATCCCTGCATAGTAACTACGGTTATCAGCTCCATTTTACACCTGAAGAATCTGAATGTAAGAATTTAAGATTCTAAGAAATAAAATTACATGCCCCAAATCACACAAATGGTAAGTGACAGAACTGAGATTTGAATCCAGGTTCACACTGTCTTCTCTTTGAATGGTTCCCGAGCTCAGAATTATAGTCGTCCCAGAAGGTCCTGCCTCTGGCCTTGGGTTTCTTTTTGTGAGAAAACTCAACGATTTCAAAAAGACAAAATGCCATCTTAACAATAGCGCCTTGAGGGCAAAGCTACCACTTCCGAAGAGGTTGAGTAAATTCCAAGACGGCAGGTTACAGGAAAAGGCGCTCAGGCTGCAGGCCCTGGAGGAACCGGTCGTGGATGCTGCCAAGCCCAGCGGAATGCACGCCACACCTTGTAGCGCCCCCAACATGTACCCGGATGTCCTCCCATCTCAGACCGCTATGAAGCAGGAGTCTCGCAAATTGTCCCCATTTTACTGGTGGAAACAGCAAGCATGAGAGGCCTGTTCACAAAGGAATTTAATTCCCATATAGTAAAGAAAGGCCTAATAGTGGGCCCCAAAATGTGGGCTAAACACCTGAACCAAAATAACTCCGTATCAATGGAATCAGATCATCTGGGGATGGGGCCCTGGACCCTTTCAGGGGTGTCCAACCTTTGGGCATCACTGGACCACACTGGGAGAAGAAGAGTTGTCTGGGCCACACATTAAATACACTGCGGCATGTAATCACAAAAAATATCTCATAATGCTTTAAGTAAATTTATGACTTTGTGTTGGGCTGCATTCATAGCCATCCTGAGCCTCATGCAGTCCCTGGGCCGCAGGTTGGACACCCCTGCCACCTACCCTGGGTGGTTATTGTCAACTCGAGTGTCTCACAAAGGAAATAAAAGGCTCTTGGAACTGCGTCAGAACTGTGTCTGACGGCATCTGGGTGAGCTTCTCTGCCCTCGGAATGTGTTGCGTCCCACGGGGAGTCGTCGGGTGTCATTGTCCTTCCTCACAAAAAAAGTTTACGATGCTTTTGCCCAACTGGCTCTATTTGATCTTCCAAGAAGCCCAGGAGGGAAGAAAGGCAGATATTTTTACTTGCCCTATTTTGAAGGTAAGGTTGTAGGAGCTCAAGGAAGCTGGTAGTTGTCCAAGGTCAACAAGCCTCCCTGGTTGGGCAGAAAACCCAGTTCTTTCCATTCTCAACCTAGAATTTTCTGGCTTTAAAGTATTCAACCCTCTACAGATGAACAAAGCACATTTAAGAAGCAAATCTTGCTCAAAGTAAGTGATAAGTTGGGCAAAGGAGAATAGACCCGAGTTTAAATCACATCTCCCTTCCCTAGCTGCATGGGTGGAAGCGTTCTTACTCCCTTGTGGTATTGCAGAGCTCAGAGGTGACAGAAGAGCTAATAATGCCAAGTGGGTAAGGCATCCTGGTAGCAATTATTACCAGTTTGGTTTATTAGGAGAAACCATAGAATGTGCACACCACTGACTCAGTGTAGTAGGCGCCCTCTGCCTCTCAGTGCTAATTTTTTTCTGGCAGCAACAGAGGAAACCAAGGGGTTAAGGCAGAGGCCTGGAAGTTGGCACAGCTGGGGACCATTAGTTCCTAATGAGGGGGTCAGCCCAGGAAGTAGGCCTAGGCAGCTGTGAGGAGGGGCACAGAGGGTGTCTCCTTGGAGGAAACTTGGGCTGAAACTTTGTTTTTCTTATTTCTGAACTCAGTTTTACATTCCAGAGGGGAGTTCTTCATATCTGAACTTGATTTTTGAGCTGTGGCACTGGGTAATGTCTTGCCACTCCTTGTGGGGCACTAGTGCTATTGATGTTGGGCCAGGGTGGTTAGGAAACGGGATCTTCCGAGCGGGGACTTTGTGGCTTGGCCACACTGAGCTGTGCCTCCACAAGCGCAGTTAGGGGTTGAGACAGTTACCCACAGGGTGGGGCCTGAGGGTGAAGTGGTGCTTCTCCTCTGCCCCTTGCCCCCTCCCCCTCTCAGCAGTGTTATTGTTGCCATGTTCGGCCTCCGACTCCACCAGGAGAAGGGGCTGTGTTAGGCACAGCTGGGCCCTGCAGAGGCACCTGAAAGCTGAAAAGCAGGAGAACAGGGTGCCGGAGGTGCTCTGGAGAATGAACTGTGCTCTCTGACAGCCTGTCTCCCATAGCACAGGGTCCTTTCCCAGGCAGAGCTGCCAGGTTGGAGAATAGAGAGAAGCAGAAAGGCAGTGGGCCTGGAGAAGGCAAGTCTGAGTCCCCCACACCTCCTCTGAGAAGCCTCCCGTGACCACCAGGCAGCCAAAGGTGCCTTCTGCCTGGCTTCCCTCAGCCCTCTGTCCTTCCTCAGCATAACACAGTGTTGTAATTACTGGTGTGGCTGGCTGGTGATGCCCTGCTGTACCTATCACATGCAGCTGTGGTAGCTGCTCAGACACATTGATGGAGTGATTGAATGAATCTGAAGAGAAAACTCTGAAGACATCTATCTCCAAGAATGAGCTGAAGGGAACCACCTGCCTAGGAGTTCTCCCTGATGGAAAAACTCTCCCAGAAGACTGTCAGGTAGGGCCCTTACTCCTGCCCTTTGAGTTTGATATCTTTTGAGCTTTTTCTTCCTTTTTATTCTGACTGTTCCCCAGGAGCAGTGAGTACTAGCTTAGTGTTAGGTACATGTGACATTCATCTTCATAGCCACCAGTGTTGCCAGGAGCCTCACTTCAGTTCTGTCATCCCCTCTGGGTCAGCCCAGGTATGCGGAAGGCAGGTGGGGTAAGCTTGTCCACAGACTTACTTAGCTTGTTCTTGACTGTGCCCCTTCGATGCAGAGGTAAGGGGTGCTCATAGCAACATAAAGCAAATTCAAAGCTGAAATGTTACAAAGGGGTGCCCAGAAAGGAACGCATTTAAGCCAGGTACCTGCTCCGAGCTGGGTAATGGGAAAAGGAGGCGGTAACGTAGAACTCCTGTCCGTGGTCTAATGACAGCTCATGATGACACAGTGTGAGAGAATGGAGTGAGTGACTGTGGAGTTAACCTGCATGGCAGATCTGATGACCCTCTGGACATCCCGTAGTTCACGCGGACCGCCCCTTCTTCACCTCCATTGGTCCCATCAGCTGTTCCTTGCCTGTCCTTCAGCAGGCTGGCTTCTCTCCTTCCACGTGGAGAGGCCCATGGGCAGGAACGGGCTCAGGAGTCAAAGCGAGCCAGTTAGACGCTCAGTTGACCTGCAGCTCTTCTTTCCACTTGTTGATGTTTTCCTCACCCTCATTGCCCAGGAGGCCTGATTATGCACAAAACTGTGATGTGTATTCTATTATCTTGCTGGAGAATTACCTCAGCCTTGGCCAGAACTTAGCATTCTTGGCCTCATGAGGCTTTGGAGATACATTCAGAAGGACCACAAACCCCTGGATGTCCTGCAAGGGGAAAGGCAGTGCCCTAGAGGCAGGATAATCCACCCCTCTGGCCTCGAACCTCCCTCCCTCTGAGGTCTGCTTCTCCCACTGGCTTCTGCACCCCGAGCCTCCACGGGATCCCTCTGCTCCTCAAAGCCCTGTCCTTTCCTCCCCACTGAGTTTCCCCTCTAAGCCCAGGTGCAGGGGGACACAGTAATGGGACACAGTGAACTCATAGTTCAAACCAGAGAGAGGAATCCTGGGCCCAAACTATTTTTAAAGCTAAAATTGAAGCCCATGGTTTATTCCCTCAGTACTTAATTAGACTCCAGTGTGGGGCAGGGCTGCCTCCTTCCCGCCCACGAGCAAAGCCTGACCAGTGGGTTTGGGCGCTGACGCCCTGTCACAGATGGAGGGCTGGGGCCCGGAGTATTTTTACACTGGGAGGCTGTGGAGGACAAAACTGCTTGGCCCCCAGCCAGTTAAACTAAGTCAGTTGGGAGAGGGAGGGGGCAGGGAAGCTGTTATATCATCCTTCCTTCTTTGAACTGAAACTAAATCTGTTAGACAGGAAATGGGGATTTGGAGGGGAGGGGAGGGGAGGGCAGGGGGCTGCACAGTGAGGCTGCACTGGGGGCTGGGTTACCACCCGGCTCAGAGCCTACTCTGGAGAGACACGTCCTGAGGGTGGGGGACACACATGGGGCTGGGGGAGGGGCAGGTGACAGGGAACCCTGGGTGTGTTCAAAACTTAGGGATGGGCAAGGGATGACTGTAAAGGCCTGTGGGGGATTGCCGGGCCTGCTCCAGGTCCTCCACCTGAAACTACTTGCATAGAGACAGTTTTCAGAGCTGGAAGGGACTTCAGAGATCCTTCAATGAAGATGCCGAGAACAGCAAGGAGATTACTCAATGCTACGCAGGAGAGGCAGAAGTGGGGGATGGGGGTCATCTGGCTCACAGGATGGCTATCTGCTATATGTCCCCTTCTTGCTATTCCTTGATTTTTGTAGGGACACAAGCCTTTCATTCCAGAGTGAAGGTAAGGCATAAATTGCAAATTCACTTGGATAAGACACATTAATTCAATTCACATTAAGAGCTAAATAATTGATGTTTAATACTCTACTGAGAAGAGATTTGGGTGAGCAGAGGCCCCTGAGCTTCATGGAGGAGCACTTCTGATCACAAGACTGGGGAGGGGTCATCTATTCCTGGTTAGCCTAAGGCCGCCTCAGCCTTGGTACTTCTGAAGGGGCCTGGGTGGGGGAAGTTGTGATCTCTGATGTCTCTGAAATAGAACCAATCTCCTCCTAAGGAGGATGAGGACAGGAAACCCGGCTGATGACCACCCACATTAATACATTTGCAACAGTTCTCCAAAAAGATCTAGTAGACACCAGCCTTGGGAGCACTGTGCTTGTTGTATTGAATGTGTGCTCACCCATGATACCAAGGAAGCCCCTGTGTTTTCCACCTCTTCCTTCCCCTCCAACAACACTCCTGAGGCCGCCTGTCAAATGAGGGACGTGATAGGTGAGAATAGCATAAGACCTTCCTGTATGTGGCGGGACCCAAAATGAAGTAATAGCCATTGCCAACATTTATTTTTCTTTTATTTCTTTGCCAAACACTTCACTAGCATTATCTCATAGCATCTTGATAACTATTATTATTATCATCATCCCTATTTCACAATGAGGATATTGAGGCTCAGAGAGGTTAAATAACTTGCCTGAGGTCACCCAGATAGCAATTAGGGCCAAGGCTTTAGCTGAGGCAGTCTTATTCTACGGCCTAGGCTTCAACCACTGGTTGGAACCATACTGCTTCCACTGGTGGAAATGAAACGAGTACAGATGGAGCGAAATAGAGCTCCATCCAACAAGAACGCAGCTTGCTCCAATTATCACCGAGGCTCAGGGATATGAAAGGGCAAGGAGTGTCAGGCCCCGGGGAGTGTCTGGCTGAGAGCTGAAGTTGGGCTGGGATCGCCATGTTCTGTGCACCATGTGTGGTGTTCCGTGTAAATAGGCGAAACATGCCCCTTACTTCTCTCTGGCAGGTCGTGGACTATCCATTCCATATCACCCCCTTTTTGTTCTTGTATCTGTCCCTTGATCTATTTGCGTGGCCCAAGTCTGCAGTCATTTGGTACCTGCTGAATACAAATAAAGCTGATTCTTGATACTCAAGGACAGTGGACATAGCCCTTGGCTGTTCTCTCTTCTCCTCTTGTTACTTCTTGTCCAGTACTTACTTTTGACATTTTATCATCTGCACTAGGAAGCACGCAAGTAGAAGGGAAACTTGCTCATTGTTAGTCTTTTGCTGTCAATTGACTTATCTTAGGAGTTCTCACTTGAAAAAGACTAGTAGGGAAGTAGTTTGAGGCTTGTGCAATAAATTACCTTCCTGCCTGTGCATTCCCTATAATCTGGTGGCCTAGATAATGTCTAAGCTTTTTTCTTAGTTAGGCCCTGGCTGTGTTTGTTGCATTATATGTCCTCTTCACCCATGGCTCACCCTTGGTCAAATTCTGTGACTGAGGAATATGGACCACATTAGACATTACTGCATCCCATTAAATGAATTAATGCATATAAGATGCTGGGATATGGGTCCAGAATAAACAATAAGATTGTTAGTTGTTATTGTTGATATGATGAGATATTGCTTGAAAAGAAATGATACCCAAGGAATTAATTTTTTTTTACACTGAGTTTTTTTTTTGTTTTTTGTTTTTTTTTTTTTTTATTTTGGCAGCTGGGACAGAGTTTTAAAGCAAATTTCCTCAAGGGCAGGACCTGAGAGTGATAAAATAGAGTGGTTCTTAGTGATGAACTCCATCAGGGATAACTTCTGTCTATAGTCTTTATGGACTAGCTGGCATCAGACCAATCCTGCACCAGAGAACAACTAGAAAACACTGTATTTTTAAAAAGGGAGAAACAGGAAAAAGGACTCATGGACATGGATAGCAGTGTGGTGATGGCTGGGGGGAGGGAGTTAAAAGGGACTAAATGGTAATAGATAAAAATATAATAAAGATTAAATTTTTAAAGAGTGAGAAACATTTATTTGAAAGCAACAGAAAGCTACTAAGATAGGGTCTAAGGTGCTCGAGAAAAAAGACATACAGGCAGGTGAGTGGCTTAACATGCGCAGCTACTTTCCCCACCATGCATTTGCTGATGCTGAACACACGCAGAGATGCTGGGCGTGACTGCTGGCTGTTCCACAGGGCTGTGCAGGTAAAAACTGGGACTCAGCGCTTTGCAGAAGGAGTCCTTGTAAACATCCCAGTCTTCCAGCTGGGGTGGTTGGGGGACTGCACCCTGGTGGTGCAGCCAGCCTGAAAGCAGACTAGCAGTGCTCACCGAGACTGAAACTCAGATCTGGATCAGTTTAATCTCAGATTAGATTAAGAAGATTTTTTTTTCTAGTTAACTGTCTGCCAGAAACAAAGTAAATCTTCTTTGGAGGAAGATTACAATATCCAGAGTCTCAAATTATCACTACAGTTTTTCTGGCAAAAATCCCTACAGTGTCCTGGCCAGTATGGCTCAGTTGCTTGGAGTATTGTCCCATAAACTGAAAGGTTGTGGGTTTGATTCCTGCTCAGGGCACACACCTGGGTTGTGGGTTCAGTCCCTAGTCCAGGTGTGTACAAGAGGCAACTGATAGATGTTTCTCTCTCATTTTTCAACAAAAACAATGGAAGTCAACAAATAATAATATGACCCCCTGGCAATGGGCGAGGACACAGCTGATTGGTGGTGCTGCTCTTATATCAGTCAGGGGCAAAGCCGCTGTACAGTCCTTAGTTCATCCTAGCTTGTTGCCTGTGTTGGTGGCCGGAGCTGGCTCATGTCTGGGGAACATTAAAGAAAAAAAAAGAAAGAAGAAAGAAAGAAAGAGAAAGAAAGAAAGAAAGAAAGAAAGAAAGAAAGAAAGAAAGAAAGAAAGAAAATAATAATATGATAATATCTTTATCTTTAAAAGGCTAAAAAAAAAAAACCCTGCTAACCTAAAATTCTATACCCAGAGAAAATATCACTCAAAAGTGAAAGTGAAATAAAGCTATTTCTAGCTGGATAAAAACTGAGGTGATTTAGAGCTAGGCAACAGACACTATAGGAAAAACTAAACAGAGTTTTTCATGTAGAAGGTAAAGAATCCCAGATAGAAGCAAGAAGATGCAGAAAGGAATGAACAGTATAAAACATAAACATATGGGGAAATCTAAATTAATATTGACTATGAAAGAATAAAATAATACCTTGAGAAAATTAGAATATATGTAGAATTAGAACATGCAACAATATAGAAAATATAAGAAGAAGGAAAAAGGGTTAAAGTATCCCAATGTCCTTCACATTTCCCTGGAATTGAAAAAAGTACTAATTTAGCCCTGGCTGGTGTGGCTCAGTGGATTGAGCACTGGCCTGCAAACCAAAGGATCACTGATTTGATTCCCAGTCAGGGCACATGCCTGGGTTGCAGGCCAAGTCCCCAGTGGGGGCCATGTGAGAGGCACCCACACATTGATGTTTCTCTCCCTCACTTTCTTCCTCACTTCCCCTCTCTCTAAAAATAAATAAATAACATATTTAAACATAAAAAAAATTAGAAGCAAAATGTTAATAGGTGTTGTTTCTTGCTTATAAAATTTTTTAAAAAGTGCTAATTTATATTGGACTTTAGTAAGCTGAAGATGCATGTTGTAATCTTTACATCTAGGGTAACCAACAAAAGGATAATAAAAGAATCAACAACTAGTCAATAGAAGAGGGAAATGGCATAGTGAAAAATGCCTGATGAATTCAAAAGAAGGTAAGAAAGAGGGGAAAAGAAAACAGAACAATTGTAACAACTAGAAAACAAATAAAATGGTAGATTTAAACACAAAATATGTCAGGGAGCCTACTCAATGTAAACAGATTAAGTACTCTAATGAAAAGACAAAGATTGTCAGACTGGATTCAAAATAAACACACCGCTACACCCAAATATACAGAAAGAATAAAAGGAAAAGGAAAAAATGCATTTCTAAGTAAAAGAAAACTGGTTTGTCTGCACTGATATCAGACAGAATAATGTTTAAGGCAAGTAGCTTTATAAGAGATGAAGAAGTACATTTCATAAGGATAAAAATGTCAGTTCATCTGAAGGATATAACAATTCTAAATTGTACCTAATAATACATCCTCAAATTTTATAAAGCAAGAGTTGACCAGAACTAAAAAGGAAAGAAACAAATCCACAATTTCAAGGAAGATTTTAACACATCGCTTACCTCTCCCACCACCTTTTAGAACAAGCAGGAAAAAAAAAAAGGCAGGCACATCAAAGGTTTGAACAACACGGTCAACAAATGTGACTGGGACCTAATTGGCATTTATCGAGTATTGCACACAACTGCAGAATGCCCTTTTGAAATTTTATTGATTGAGAGAGGGAGGGGGAGGGAGGGAGGGAGAGAGAGAGGGGGAGGGAGGGGGAGGGAGAGGGAGGGAGAGGGAGAGAAAGAGAGAGAGACACACGTCAGTCTGCTGCTCCACTTATCCACGTACGCTACCGGCTGATTCCTGTCTGTGCGTTGCCCGGGATCAGACCCACAGCCCTGTTGCACTGGGACCTCGCTCTAACCAACTGCACTGCCCACCAGCTGCACTTCTAAAATTCTGAATGCATGCACACAGTGCATTTACCCAAATTGACCATATGTTGGTCCATGAAACAAATCTGAACAAATTCCAGAGGACTTAAATTATCTTTTTGTTCTCTTCCTCCCCTCCCTACACATAGTATTTTTGTCAGGTTTTGGTATTAAGGTTAAACTGCCCTTGCAAAATGAGTGGTAAATGTTCTTTTCTTTTCTATTCTCTGGGGGAATTCATGGTTTTATGAACACACTATAATTCAGCTAGAAATCAATGACAAAAGATACTTTAAAAAAATCCTAACCTTTTAAGAAATCAAGTCATACATTTTTAACTAATCTGTAAATCAAAGAAAAGTGAGAAACTATTTTAACTAAATCATGAAAATGCAACATATCAAAACATGTGGAATTTGGTAAAGCTGCACTTGGTGGCAGACAGCCATTTACAGCTCCCAATGCATATGTTAGAAAGGAGGAGAGGCTGCAAATCAATTATGGAAGACTCTATTTCAAGAAGTTAGGGGGTGGGAAACCCAGCATATGAAACCCAAGAAAGTGGAAGATCATAATAAAGATAAAAGCAGAAAATTAATGGAATAGTAAACAAATGTACAAATGAGAGAATCAACAAAACTGGAAGCTGGTTCTACAAAAGGATAGATAACATTGATAAACCTCTTGCAAACCTCTTCAAGAAAAAAGTGAGAGAAGAGTATCACTTTCAAAAGTGAAAAAGAGCACCTCAGCACAAGTCATACAGATATTACAAGAGAATCCTTGGGAGAGGGGATGATACAGGGTGCAGCCAGGAGGGGGGCCCCAAAAGTAGGGATTTGGAATGGGGCCCAGAACTCAGGGTGTCCAGGAAATATTAGAGGGACATATAAGACGTCCTCACCCCTTTCCCCACAGGTATGAGTTGGGGGAAGGGACACATGGAGCAGGGACATGCAGAGCTGCTAATCCATGGCATGGTCATTTAACATATCTGTAGCCTTTGGCTCGTGGTTTAGATGTGTTAAATAGCTTTGGCCATGCTCTGAGCCAGGGGGATGGAAAGGACTCCCCCCAAGATGTGACTGGGGGAGGAACCCCAAGTTATAGCACCTGCATGGGAGCTTGGAGAAGATTGGCTCCAGAAAATGGGGACACACCTGCCCAGACTCATGATGGCATCCCAGTAAACTTGGAATAATACAGGAATGCTGGCAAGTGTAACTGATTGTAGGAGGAGTCGGGAATGGGGGTACAGAGGAGGTTTGGCGTGGGGATTTAAACTGAGATGTGGCAGCCATTAAGAGAGATTCCACGCGGTTTCACCAGAGTGCAGACCCCTGCAGCTTTGGTGAAGAGGGACCATGCAGCTTTGGGGTGCTCCCTTTGGCTGCGTGGCCTGGGAACAAGAGAGACTTTGCCTAGAAGAAAGGTGAAAAAACTCTTGCCAGTAGGCCATGAGAAGGTGCCACATGGCTTTGGATTAATTAGAGATCCTGCCTGGGTGACGACACAGCTGACGGTGTCAGGAGCCTGGATCGCAGATGTTTGCTTCTCTTCCTTGCAATTACGGTACCCTGAATTAGGGCAGAGGGAGATAGGAAGCACTGTGGGTGTCTGTGGGTATCCTAAAGGACTTTGATATTTTAATGAAGATGTTAGGTTGCTACTTTAACTCTGTATTGCATTAAATAAACATTTCCTTTTCACAAATCTCTGGCTTTGAGAGACATCTTTCCATAAGGCGGCGGACATAAATGGACCTTTTATTGTTCTGTAACAGGGAGAGAATACAAAGATAATACATAGATAAAGAACTTTCTGTCAATAAATTTGAAAGTATGAAGTGGTACATTCTCTGAAAAAGACACTGCTGAACTGAGACAAGGACAAATAGGAATGTAGTCGAATATCTACTCAATCTATAATTTAAAACCTTCCCTCAGGGAAAACTCCAGGGCCAGATAACTTCATCAATGAATTTTTTACATATTTAGGGAAGAAATAGCAACATACCTTACGCAGATGTGAATTCTCTCAAAGAATAAACAGGGAGCAGCTACTATCTTGTTCTATGAAGCCAGTATAACCTTAATACCAAATCCCGATGAAGACATTAGAAGAAAAGAAAATTGCAGACAAAACTCACATGAACATGGATGCAAATGACCTACTTAAAATATCAACTTAAGATATATGAAATAGAACCAATTTGAGTTCATCCCAAGAATATAAGGGAAGTTTGACATTCAAAACTCAATTGATGCTGGCAGATACCAGATTAACCAGGTGATCAAGGATACCGTCACCAGCAATAAGGCATGTCATGTACCCCCAATGTGATGCACTGTGAAGAAGCACATCATCTCTGTATATTTCTCAAAAACAAAAAACTCCAATCAAATCCTGTGAAGTCATCAGATAAACCCAAATTAAAGGATATTCTAAAAAGTACCTGACTGATGCTCCTCAAAAGTGTCAAGGTCATGAAAGGCCAGGAAGGACTAAGGAAGGAGCTGTCACAAATCAGAGCAGACTAGGAGACATGACAACTGGATGCAATACGAGATTCTGAAACAGAAAAAGAACATCAGTGGAAAACTGTAAAATGTGAACAAAGGCCCAGGCTAGTGTGGCTTGGTGGATTGAGTGCTGGCCTGCGAACCAAAGGGCTTGCCAGTTCGATTCCCAGTCAGGTCACATGCCTGGGCTGCGGGCCAGGTCCTGCATAGAAACTGCATGAGAGGCAGCCACACACTGATGTTTCTCACCCTCTCTTTCTCTCTCCCTTCCTCTCTCTAAAAATAAATAAATAAAATGTTTTTAAAAAGTTTAAAAAATATGAACAAAGTCACAGTATAGTTAAAATATTGTGCCACTGCTAATTGTTTAAGTTTTTATAATTGTCCTATGGTTATATCAAATGAGCACTAGAGGCAGCTAGCTGGTGTAGGATGGAAGGAAACTCTGTACTATTTTTGCAACTCTTCTGTAAGTCTAAATTATTTCAAAACAAAAAACTAAAGTAACTCAATTGATGTACTTTACCACATAAACAGTATAAAAGAGGAGATCTTATGATCATTTAAACAGATAGAAGTCAACACTCATCCATGATTTTAAAATAATTCTTAGCAAACTAGAAATACAGGAACTTTCTTAAACCTATAAAGGCTATCTATAAATAACTCCATAGCAAACAGTACAATCACCCTAATTTGGAAATGACAGACAAGAATATCTGTTATCATGACTTTATTCAACATTGAACTGGTGGTTTGTAGCTTGTGCAACAAAGTAAGAAAAATAAACAGGTATCAGGACCAAAAAGGAAGAAATGAAACTGCCATTATTCATTAGCATCATGGACAATACCTAAAAATGTATACGAATATGTGTGTATACACATATTATTTATGTAGATAAAGCTATAGAGAGAAAATAGAAAAGAATCCACAAACTATATAAATTAGTAAATGAATTTAGCAAGGTGGCTGGAAGGAAGATCAGTATCAGTATCAATTGTATTTCTGTGCACTAAAAATAGAAATTAGAGGCTATGTAACAAGACACAAAAGAAGGACCCAGCAACTCCACTTCTGGGGGCTTATCTGAAGAAAAGCCCCCAGAAGTAGAATGATTCAAAAAGGTACAGGCACCTCTATGCTTACTGCAGCTTTACTTACAGCAGCCATTACTGGGGCAGCCTCAGCACGCTTCACCAGATGAACGGACAAGGCAGAAGTGGATGTGTGTGCACCTGCACGTTCACACTGGAATACTCCACAGCCAGGACAAAGAAATGGGTCTTGCCATTTGCGACAATATGGATAGGCCTAGAGGGTATTATGCTAAGTGAAATTAAGTCAGACAAAGACAGATACTGTATCATTTCACTCAGGTGTGGAATCCAAAAAAGCTAAAGAAATGAACAAACAAAACAGACTGACCCATAGATTCAGAAAACAGATAGATCATTGCCAGAGGGTCCATTGGTCGGGGTATGGGCAAAAAGGTTAAGGGGATTGAGAGGTACAAACTTACAAATAAGTCATGGGGATGAAAAGTACAGCATACAGAATATTAATAACATCAAGAATATCCCAATAACTTCATATGGTTAGTGGACTGCGGTGATCACTTTGTAAGGTATATAAATGTGAACTCTCACTATGTTCTACACCTGCAACTAATATAATATTGTATGTCAGCTGTACTTGAATTCAGAGGAGCTTTACATTTCAGAATAAAAATTAGACATGAAGCCAAATAAAAAATTAAAAAAGTAAAAATTAGAAAATGAAATTTTAAAATAATATTATCACATTATAATAGTATAAAAAACATTAAATACCTAGTAATAATCCAACAGGTGATTTGCAACATTATTGTGCAAAAACAATAACGTTATTGAGCCAAGGTAAGGACAACCCAAACCAACATTCAGGTATTAGAGGACTCAGGGTCGTACAGATGCTCTTCCAAATGACCTGCAGATTCATCACGGTCCCACACAAATTCCCAGGAACTGGCAAACTGATCCTGAAATCTGCAGGACCATGCCAAAATCCAAGAATGGCCAGGATAATCTTGGAGAAGGACTAAACGAGAGAACTCATGCTAGTGGTTATTTGGATTTACTTTAAAGCTACTGTAGTTAAGACAGGGTGGTATGGCACTAAGACAGGTATTTGAGTAACACAGAAGTGGCAGTGCAGGCAGTGAAGGACAGACTGTTCTCACAATCAGGCTGCACCACCTGTGCATCCACATCAGGACAGAGAAGGAACCTTCATGGTAACTACATCACACCACCCCACAAGCTCATTCTAGGTACACTCCAGATTAAAATACCTGCAAAACAATGTATCAGCTGAGGAAGTAAAATATCCTCATTATTTGGGGTAGGCAAATATTTCTTTAAAAAGACACAAAAGCACTAACCTTAAAGCAAAATATAGGTAAATTTGACTGCTCTGAAATTCAAAACTTTTTAAAATTACACTATTAAAGGAGTGTACGTTCCCATGTGTATAAAGTTCAAAACCAGGCAAGGTGAATCTATGGTGTTAGGGTGTGTAGTGGACTAAATAGTAGGCTCTGGTCAACATCCTAATCCCTCGAACCTTCTAATAAATCTTATATGATAAAAGAGATATTGCAGATGTGATTAAATTAAGAATTTTGAGATGGGGACAGTGCCTGGATTATCCAGGTGCACCCAATCTGATTTTAAGGGACCTGATAAGTGGGAGGCAGGAAGATCAGCGTCTGAGAGCGGGGAATGGGGGCGGAGAGAGAGGATGCTGTGATGCCGGCTTTGAAACTAGAAAGGAGGTCAGGAGTTAGGGAATGCAGGCCGCCTCTGACAGTAGGGAAAGGGAAGGAAAGAGATTCCCTCCTCACACCCCTGGAAGGGCCCCACCCTGCTGACACATCAACTGTAGCTCCACCCAATAGGAAACTAATGCGTGGTCCGAACACCGCTTACCTTAGGAATGAGAGCACCTGCCGCACAGGTAACTTCTAGGGAGCTGATGATATTCTGTTTCTTGATCTGGGTGGAGGTTGCATTTTGTAAAAATTTATGGTTTGTGTACCTTTCTGAATATATATTATAATTCAGTAAAATTTTACATATTGAAAAAATAAAAAATTCCTTATGGGGAGTATGTGTTTTCCTACTACAGCCAGCACAAATCTTTGCCGAGAAGAGGTGTTCAGTGTATATCTATGTAACAGAGTAGGAGAGAAACTCCCAGATAGCATGTAATGACATCACTAACAGGAACGTATATTTAATTCTATGAAAAGATGAGCCCTGTGCTAATAATATTAGGAGGTAGTCTGGGCTTGTCTCCCCTCTAAAGATAATCCTCTCTCTTTGAGAAATTTATTTCTTCCAACAGCCTAATTTTCAATCAGCACATAAAAGATTGAAAAAGGTTTTACAGCAGGAACAATTAACCCATAGACCTCATTATCCCAAGTGGTAATGCAAGATTAAAATCGTTAATATGTTTTTTAAAGTTTCAGATGAATTTGTGGGGGCTAAACCCATAACTGACTATTAAGGAGAAGCTGGCATGCTTGGGGTATGGCTTCAGCCTTTAAAGCTGACCTCCATGAGGACAGCCACATGCTTCCCCTGTGGGTGGACCTCGGGTCTGACTCAGGGTACCATTCTTAGCTTATTAAGAGAAAGAATGTCAGAAGCATAGTCTCCTCAGCTACCAGCTGGAGGCTCTGAGGATCCAAGCATTGGCCTCCCTATTATTAAATTAATGATATTGTTAAGGATTGTGCGTTTGTACGTGGGAGCAACTAGGGTCATAAAACAACATGGTTTTGGAATTGGTGACTTGGTAGTCCCTGGCTTTGGTGCCAGGTCTGCCCTTCAGCATCTGTGAGACCCTGGACATTGGGGGTACCACTTAAGGTATCTGAGCCTCGTCTCTGAATGGGGGTGCTAAGACCACCCCACCAAGGTTGTTTTGGGAGTTGGGAAAGAAGTGATATGAAAACACCCAGTCAAGTGTGACACACTGTTCAATTATTAGGTATTGCTATTGGTTTTATTTTAGAAGAGAAAAAAAGTGCTCTGATGACCATATTTACCATATTTTGCCAAGTATAAATCACACTCTTTCCGAACCTTTGAGGGAAAAATAAGGACATGCATTATATGTGGTAGTGCTAATTAAAATTTCTTGTACCTTGTATCTGTTCTTGTGTTGTGTAATTATTTCTTACATACAATTTCTCCTACCATAACATGTTCAAAAATGAATGCTAAAATTCCTTTATAATACAAAACAAGTATCTAACTATAAATAATTGAATAAATAAATAATTGAATTAAAAATTAAAATGGAAGATTTTTTTCCCTGAAAATTTGGGCCAAAAATGTGGGTGTGCATTATACATGGCAAAACATGGTAACTGTCAGAAAGATGGGTCTAGGGAAGTAAGAGGCCCTGGGATAGAAGGAGCCTGTGGCCAAAAAGTTTAGGAATCTCTGAATGAAGGTATCTCTGCCTTTAGAGATTCCCAGGGCTCATTAGCTGCCCCCTCTAGAAACACAAACACTCACTGGTCTTTTAAAGGCCTTGAGAAGTGCTGCAGCAAGGTTTAAGTACATTTAACCCAGTGTTTTCCAAGCAAATTTGACCAACGAAGTCACATCTTTATACACGTTTATGTTGTACTTCCATATTCTTCCTATGTGGTCCTATCCACGCCCAAGACCTCAATAATCCTCAAATACCCATGACTCCCAGATTGGTGTTTCTGGTCCAGACCTTTCCCCCGAGGTCCAGATCTATTCATCCAGCCACTTCCATTTGGGTGTCTTAAGAGCACCTCCAACTCAATCTGTCCCAAGTGTCTAAAATCAAAATTAGTACCCTCCGTTCCTTACCGAGATCTTTCCCAGGGCCCCCAGCATGATGAATGGCTCCAGCATCCACTCAGCCCCACAAGGCAGAGACTTCGATACCTGTTCCCCCCTCATCACTCACACCCCTGTAAGCCAAAATTAATTTTAGATTGTAATAAAGAATAAAAAGCATTTACTTGAGCAAAAGGAGCTGCAGCCTGGGAGACGCAGACTCAGGTAGCAACTTAACTTGTGCTGTACAGAGACAAAGGGGAAGATACCTTTTATAGGGAAAGTTTCTGCCCAGATTCACAATTGGGTCCATTTTATGTGTAAGTTATCCAAATGCATACACTTCTGATGGATTATAATTGTGTGTCCTGAATGGTCGTTGTAAAGCAGTGCTGATTGAACAATTGAATGGGCAGATCTTAGTCCATTGGTACCAACAGAAAGACTAAACCAGGACCCCCACCCACCCCGTTTCCATAGCTGATCCACAGCATAAACAAGTAGGACATAATGTGGAAGCTGAGAGATCAGTCTGTGATTCTTTCCGGCACACACTAAGCTGTTATTATTTATAAAATTCAGGCCCTCAGTTGACCATAGGGAGTCCATCTTATCAGGTAAATTTATTCTTGGGCTTCACATCAAATGAATCTTTCTTCTCAGAGTCTGCTCCACATTTAGTCTAGCACAACTTCCTGCTGAATTTACACCCTAAATATATTTCTTTTTAAGAACACTTAATCTTTATCGTACTTTTCCCGTTGCCATTTAGTCCCCTTACACACCCCTTCCCCACCCTAACTATATTTCAAACCTGTCCCATGCTCTGCACCCCCACTGCTGCCACCCAGGTCCGGGCCACCATGAGCTCTTATCTGTCCCACTCCAAGGCCTTCCTAACGATTCTTTCTGCTCGTTCTCCTGCCCCCTCTGTTCGTCTGCCATAGAGAAGTACGATAAGTTTAGAATCCAAGTTTAATTCCTGCCTTAAACCTTTCAACGATTTCTCCTTGCTCCATGTTCTCTGTGCCCCAGTCACCCAATTTCTTCTGTTTCTTCAGGTTGCCCCCACCAAAGGGCCTTTGAATATTCCCAGTGCCTAGAATGTCCTCTCCCTGACCCCACTCTACCCCCTTTGCCTAATTGACCTTTGCTCGTTCTTTAGATCTCAACCTAAATACCACTTCCTTAGGGAAGCTGTCTTGACACACACCCCGGACTTAATTGGGGCCGTGGCACACACACCCAGCCACACCCATGGCCCTCTCCTGCATGCCTCTTCTCAACTTACAGTCACACACTTGTTTTTATATGATTTAAATTAGTCTTTTCTCCCCCGCGAGACTATAAGCGTTATGAGGGTAGGATCTCGCCTATTTTACTCAATATTATCCATCTAGCAGAAAGCTACACAAATAGTTTTTGTTCTAGAAAAAAGATCTCTTTTCAGCACATCTCACACTTCCATTTCTTCTGTTTCTCCTCAATGGCCTCCAGCTTCTTCAGAAAATAAAAACTCAACTGTTCAGCAAACCTTTTTTCTCCCAAATGATTCAACCATTTTACTGACTTCTCCGAAGAGCCTCTTTTCCATTATCTCTGTTTCCAAACTCATTGCAGCTGCGGGTAGGCTGCACCCTGCCCACTGTGCTCGCTCTTTGCAGAGAAGGCAGAGTGAGTGGCACCCCCTGGAGCTGTGCACCACTAAGAGCTGAGACTCCCCTGCCTTGTCCTGAATCAAAAGCTTCGTCATTTTGGTCTGATTTGAGTCTCCTACCCAGAGCAGTTTTGGGGGCTAACATTTGTCAACACTCCAGGCTCCATCCCCTCCTGAAACCCACGCCCACCGCACACGTACAGAAAGGAGCATGCTGCAGTTTTTGTTTGGATCCTTCCGGGAGACTAGGCTGCTTCGGTTTGCCTGCTCACTCAGGTTTGTTTGATTCTCAAGTCGGCCCCCATCTTTCCCAACTCTAGGCCTTGGCACAGCCTGTTCTCTCTGCCCAGGATGGCCACTCCACCCCCACCCTACTTCCTTCCCTCCAGTGGGGTTGAACTCCCACTCATTTTTTGAACCTCAATTTACATGTCACTTCCTCAGAGCAATCTTCCCTGACACTGTAATTTCCTTCACACTTCTCTTCCTCTCCTGGCATTCTACGTTTTTCCTTCAAGACACCCATCACCATTTGTACTTCCAGATCTACCTGTGTATTTATTTATTTAGCGATCGCCCCCCTACTAAACCATAAGCTTCACAAGGGCAGGGCCTGTATCTGTTTTGTTACCAACCCCATGCCCAGCCTGGTGCCTGATTATGGAGCACGCATCCCTTGGACGTGTGCAGAAAGAAAGACACGATGAATGAACCAACGAATGCAGCTGCTCTTAGAGCCGAGTTTGACCCTTGGAAATCTGCCTGGCTTGAAAACAACTCCAAACCCAAGCAAAACTTAAGGAAGTGTAATTTGAAGAAATAAATCGAGTCTTGAACTTGTCCATGCCAATTCTCTGTGTATTTTGATTTGTTTTTTCACTTCTCGGGTTCAGAGTGACTTCGCAAGTCTCTAATCTCCAGGGGCAGGTACTTCCCTTCTCCCCTGTAATAATAGGCCTCCTGGGGGTTTGCTGGGCTGTGGTTTCAAAAGGCTACAGGTGGCTTCTCCTCTGCACAGCCCGAGGGGACGTTTGGGAGGGCAGATCTGTGCATCCGCCTTTCCTTGTTCCCCGGCCCTCAGAGGTGAGGCTGGGCACACATGGTCTTCCGGTAGAAGGAAAAGAATCTGTTCTGTTGGAACAGGCTTGCAGTCCTCTCTTGGTTCCGTTTTTTGACCGCAATTAATTCTTACTGGGAGTAAAGCAACTCCAAGAGCATTTGTGTAGTAGAGCTGTTAACAGCAAATGCCAGGGCCCATTGTCCCCTGATCATTTCTACCATTGTTGTGCACCGCAGGTCCTGATGGGCTTTCCAATCCCAAAATCAGCCCTGTGGTGCTTTGGCCCAAAAGGTCCTTGGGGCCCTGGAGCTGGTTTGGCTATGGTAGAGGGAGAGCTTCACGCTGGGAGACCTCATGCTGGAGCACACAGGGTCAGGTGGAGGCCACTCTCTGGGAGCCGTGGCCTGCATTCCTCCCAGGCTCTGTCCTGTCCCTGCCACTTCCCATCAGTGTCCTTATATCACATGCACACAAATCCTCCTCTGGGGCCGGCTGCGGGGGCCCCAACGTAAGACAGTGGTTTCAGGAGTGGGGCTGGGACACAAGCCACCCCACGAAGCCACCTGTGAACCAAACCAGAAAAAGGGATCTGGGAGGACCTGGCGAAGCACAGACATTGTCCCAGGCATCTCATGTTTAAGTTCACACCCTCCTTCTGCAGAGTCTTCATGCTGGGGACTGGCCACAGTATGGGGAAAACACACAAGGGGAGGGTTCCGGAGGCAGTTCACAGCCCTTACCTGCTACAGCTAGTCTGGAGGCAGAGCCCATATGCACAGGACCTCCTCTTCCCTCACCCTCACCTGGTGGTTCCCAGTCGACGTGACCCAGCCCGCAGTCCTGGCGGAGGCCCTGGTCACCATGATGTGGTTGCTGTAACTGCCAGGTCACAGTGGACACCATACATAGGAGTAACCTAGAGCCGCCGAGTTCCACATGGCCTCCACCAGGCTCATGGCAGAGAGACAGTGCCTTCTGTTAACGATCAGTCTGTGCTAGCCCGCATGGCAGCTCCTTTCTTTTCCTGATGGTCTACCAGCATGAGAAGCCCCCGGGTGACCAAGTGGTTGCCATAGTTTCAGGTTTAGAAGGTGCTTTCTGAGTCGCTGGTAGAGGTGTCTTCCTTCTGGGAACAAGGCCCTGAGACCCACAGAACCTAATGTGATGGCAACAGGGAACATGGCTTTCCCCAGGTAGGTCACTGGGAGTAAAGGTGAGCAGGGCCCTCCCACCCCTGTTGCCTGCCCTTCCCTCATCTGCACTTCAGGCTCCTTTCCCATCAGGAGGGAGGGACAACTCTGGAGCATGTGCAGGGTCCCCGCTGCCCACTGGGTCCGTCTAAAGCTGCCCTCCGTGAGATTGCTGAGACGGCACCCTTGTTTGGCTTCTCTCCTTCCCTGCTCTCCTTCTCCCACCCCCTTACTGGTTACCTCTGGGAACACTTCCCTGATAAATTACTTGCACCCAAAGTCAGATTTCTGGGGGGAGTTAACCTCAGATAGAACTGGAAGTCCTGAGGAGTGGGGTGGGCAAAGCCCTCCAATTCTGGAGCTGTGAAATGGAGACGGAAGCCAGGGTTGAAGGGAGGAGGTGTGAGCTACCGGACAGAGCCTGGGCTGGGACTTGTGGGTGCTGCTGCTATGGCCGTGGGGAAAACTGAAGAAATGGGCCCAGTCTCACCACATGTCTGACGGGGTGATGCTGGAACTTCGAGCAATGCAGGAAAAACGCTCCTATGAAGTGCCCGTTGCATGTTTATTTAAATGCAGCGGCTTTTGTAAATGATGACTTTATTTGCAGATAATATACAATAAGATCATTTAATAACAATAGCTAACACTCATGATTTCAGGGGGCCGTGCCCAATGCCAAGTTCTTTGCAGGATCCTCTCCTTTCACCCTTACATCCACCTCCCCCAGAAGGTAAGGTTATTCGTTCGTTGTTAGTCCTATTTTATAGATGTGGGGACTGAAAGGTAGAAGGTGACTCACTGTGTGGGCCCCGGGCTGGGATTAAGCCCAGGCTGGTGCTCTGACCATCCCACTGCACCAGGAGCAGAGTGGGGACACGCAGAAACGCTTACTTCTGCCCGGGTGTCTATGGGATGCAGGCTGCTCGCCGTTCTGGGTGTTAAGTGTACCCACTCAGAGCCCAGGGTTTATTTGAGCTGATGAGGCAGTGCTGCTCAGCGGGGCTCCGCAGAGAGGCTGAGTGTCGTCTCAGAAGCCCCTTCCCTTCTGCCCCAGTGCAGGAAGCTGGCTGATATGAATTTCAGTTGATATTACTAATGCTTTCATTTGAAATTTCATGAGGAAGTCTTGGCTTTACTTGGTTCTCTGGTAGGCAGGTAAGCCCTGCACGAAAGGTGCTGCCGCCCTGTCAGCAGCTCCCCTCCCCACTTCGATGTTCTCAAACCCCTTCCCAGGGCCCATGGCAACTTTAAAACGCTTGGAGCTGCTTTCTTTAAAGAAGACAAAATTTTGACTCCTAGAAATAGTTTGTCAGGGTCCTTGATCACTAATTTGGTTTTGTACGAGGTGGACCCATAAAAACCTGGAATTTATTTATTAAAAAATTATGTATTTATTCTTACACGTTTAAAGTTCAGTCACCTTCAAAATACTCTCCATCTGATGCAATACACCTATCGAGATGTTTTTCCCACTGCTCATAACAGTTTTTGAACTCGTCAATTTTGCCTTTTAGAGCTTCTGGGTTTTGTTTCACCTCTTCCGTACCAGCAGAATGTTTCTGTTTGAAGACTTATTTCATCTGGGTAAACAAAAAATAGTTGCTTGGGGAGAGATCAGGTGAATTGGGGGGGGGGGGTGAGGCATGCAGATCGTACTGTTTTTTTGGTCAAAAACTGCTGAACACTGAGTTCAGTGTGAGCAGGTATGTTCGTAAATCACCCATCATGAAATGGGCAAATGTGTTGAAAGAGTCTTCAAACAAAATTCACTGCAGCTGAATGCAGCCTCTCACAACAATGCCAGCCGATATACTGATACAGATGGGTTCCTAGAACACTCTAGGAACCTAGCAGGGGAAGCCTGTACCACAAGGAGCCTGCCTTCAGAAGATAATTTGGGAGGGATGTCCCCCTTGTATTTGAATTTGGTTTGGCAACTTGTGGGTCTGGATTCTGATGTTCCCTGACTCACTCTCACAGACAGGACATGCAGTAGGAGCATCCTTGCTAGACTGATGGCCTTGGAGGGTGAGGCCTGTGTTTTGTTCATTGCAGGGCTGGTGCCTGCCACAGTCGGCTCTATAAGTAGTTGTTGAATTAACAATTGAATTGATAAATGACTAAGAGAGCCAGCATAGTTCACAGGTAAGAGACCAGACTCTGAATCCACATGCCTGGATCTAAATCCCAGCCAACTCTGTGATTGTGGGCAGGTGACTTAATGTCTAAGGAGCTTGGTTTTCCCATCTGTATGATGGGTATGACATCACTACACATCCCTCAAGCTCAGTGGGAAGGTTAAATGAGTTATTCTGTGTAAAGCACTCAGAACAGTGCGAGACACACAGTAGGTGTTTTCTCCCTGAATTCTTACAGATTGTGACGGAGAGTGTGGCACTGGGGCTGGCCCAAACGCTCCTCACCTTTGTTGCCCTCTCCTCATACTGCACCGGGAGAAACACATTTTGTTGAGTCTGTGTCAGTTTGAACCCCCCTCAATCCCATTCCCCACCAAAGTGTCTTTGTGTCTGGAGGTGGGGCCAGTGAACTGCAAAATCTCAGAGTTGGCATGAAAAAGTGCCGAGATCCTTAAAATCTCCCCTGTGAGGAGTAAGGAGAGGTACACTTTTCTTTCCTGAATGAAAGCTAACCATTTATTACAGCCCACCCAAACCTCCCTCTAAGGCATCACTGCTCAAACTTTTAAAACTCTCTCCTTGTCAGCAGCATCAGAAGGACAAAGCCCAGAGTCATTCTGGAGATATAGGAGTGACAGGAACAGGCCAGAGGCTGGCAGCCAGACATACAATGCTTCAGCAAAGAAAGGAGGACAGCGGGGCACTCACGGAAGAGTGTGGGGGCCACCAGAGGTAGGACCCAGCAGTCTGCGGAGGGCCACCATTATGGGGCGGACCAAGTTAGCTTAGAGGGACTGCTTTCTGCAGGTTGGAAAGCTACCCATTTCTTTTTAGCTCATTTGACAAATACTAATATGTGCCAAATGCTGAGGATGCAGAGGTGACCGAGACAAATGTCTCTGCCTGCATGGAGCTTACATCCTACAGTCATCAATGTTCGCTCAGCACCTGCTCCTCTGTAAACAGTGACCAGCCAGCGGAGGTTCCTTGGGGATTCTCTGAGACTGAGCTGAAACCGGCCTCCGTGTCTCCAGCCGTAGGATAGACTCACTCAGCTTCTTTGGCCACGGGGAAGATGTCAGTGGAACTCTGGTTGCTGTGTGAGTCTCATCCAGCATGCAGAGGCCCGTCCGGCCAGTCTGTGGAGGACTTCGTGCTCACGAGTTAAGGCTCCACACTTCACACACATCAGCATGGCCACTCTCAACACAGAAGACAACGAGTGTGGGCACGGATGCGGAGAAACCATTTCCATGCACTGTGGGTGGGAATGTAAACTGCTGCAGCCTCTGTGGAAAACAGTGTGAAGGTTCCTCAAAAATTGAACTCCCATGTGAGCCAGCAATCCCCACTTCTGGGTCTGTATCCAAAGAACTGAAAGCAGGGTCTCAAAGAGATATCTGCACACCTACATTCACAGCAGCCTTATTCATAATAGCCAAGAGGTGGAAGCCACCCAAGTGTCCATGGAGGGATGACTGGGTAATCGAAAGACAGTGCGTGCAATGGGATGTGAGCCTTAAAAAGGAAGCAAATCCTGTCACTTTCTGCAGCGTGGAGGAAGCTCGAGGACTAATAACACTAAGTGAAGTAAGCCAGTCAGAAAAAGACAAACGCTGTGTGGTTGCACTTTTACGTGAGGTGTCGGAAAAGTCAAACTCAGAGAGACAGGAAGAAGAATGGCAGTTTCCAGGGCCCGAGAGGCGGGAGAACAGGAGAGTGTGTTTAATGGGTGTAGTTATAGATTGGAGAGTTGAAAAGTTCAAGAGATCTGTTTCACAACCACGTGAATATACTACTGAACCATACACTTAAAATGGTTAAGGTGATAAATTTCATGTTACATGTTTTATTTCTTACCACAATTAAAAAAATAAAGAGTTAAGGTGTCAGTGGTCAAGGGCTATGGCTGCTGCCTGGACACGAGGGGAGGATGGAGAAGGATGTGTGTGTGTGGTGGGGGTGGGGGGGACAGTGGACACAGGGGAGGTCTTAGAAGTCAAAATTAACCAGTCACTAGAGAGTCGGGGGTTATTTTTACTTGGATGAGCCCCACAGAGGAAACAAACTGGGGCCCAGGGGCTGGTGGTTTTCCCTGCCAGGTGTCTAAGTCCCCAAGTTTCTATCATAAGAGAGGAAATAGAATCTAGTGCAGACCAAGCTTTTAAGGGTTCAGTTCCCATCTCTACCATGTAGTTAGCTACGTGGCCACAGGCAAAGTACCTGAGCTCGCCAGTGCCTGAGTTTCCTCATCTGTAAAATGGGGTCAAATAGTACATCACAGATGCAGAGTGAGGGCTACATGAATCATCCTGTGGAAACCCTTAGCATTTTACCCAATATGCTACATTAGTGTTTGAGAAGTTCAGGGACTCTTGACAGGGTAGAAGCTTTGATGGGAGAACTCATGTTGCAACGAAATACCTGGGCGTCTGGGCAGAAAGGTGTTGAGTGAAGGAAAATATGGTTACTCTGGCCAGCATAAGCTGATGGCCTGAACTGACCCTTCCCAAGTCGGAAGGTGGAGTGGTGCTATGCATTCTTACCCCATGCCATTTTGCTCAGCCTTGGAAGGCCAACCTAGGAGCAGGTTGGAATTACAGTAGAGTGGAGCAGGGGGTGGTGCCTCCCCAGCCATGCTTCCCTAGGCGTAGTTCATTTTCCTTCTCCACACACCCACAGCTAGGGTGGGGGTGGCCCAGGTGTGTGGGAGGTGATGGACCACAGTGCAGGAAACAGCCAGAACCTCAGGCGGGGCCTTGGGACACATGCCAATCTGGGCGCCTGGAGCCTCCATGCAGGCTCCAGTCTCCACTGAAGAATCACCCAGACTAACTCCTGAGGGCACATTTTAAAAACCGGTTTTTCCAGCTGTTAACCCTGCAACTCCTGACAAAACGCATACCCAGGTGGGGCTAATTAGGGTGGAGGAAGATCAGGACTCTAGGAATTCAGAGCCAGCCTCCTCTGCAGGTCCTTCAGGGGCTGGGGCCTCAGCAGCCATCAGCATAGAGGCATGCCACAAACAGGCACTGCGTCCAGGTCTGGGGGGAGCGGCTTCCAGGAGCCCACGTCTGAGGGGGGCTGCCCCTCTCCTCAGGCTGCCCCAGGTGTCTGGACCTGGTCTTGGGGAACTCAGTAATCCAGCAAGGTGACCATAACCTCTGCAGATGAAGGATCACTTATTAAGCACTTACGCTGTCTGTGGAGCCAGGTACTTCACATTCATTATCTCCATCCTCACACGCACCCTGTGAAGTGGGTAAAATTATTATTCCCATTCTACAGATGAGAAAACGGAGGCTCAGAGGTGGTGAGGTGCTTCTTTAAGGCCTCCTGACTTTAAATGATGGAGTTGGTATTTAAAGCCAGGTTTGTTGGAGTCCCCATCTGACTCATAGCCACTTCCCCTTTCTGCCTCACACTGAAGATAAACCAATCAACCTTAGCTGGCATATTTTGCACTCCCTGTCATGCTTATTGGCAATTGCTAGTGTTAAATGCTGATGCTGAGAGCAATGCACTAATGATGTGAAACAGTCAAATCGTGAAAACTCTTCACCTAAAACAGGATCATGTCACTCCTTTTTTCAAAAGATCTTCAGTAACTTCTCTACTTACCAGATCAAGTTCAAACTGTAGCCCACAACATGAAGCACCAAAGTATGACAAAACACCAAACTCCCGTTGTCCTTTCCTTTTTCAGGAGTGATGTTTGGATTAAAAGGGAAAAATAACCCTCCTGAGTTGGAATCAGAGCCAGAGGTTGGTGAGAAGGTGGCCGAGGAGCCTGCTGGCGTTGGAAGTGAGTCCAGGTGCCCTTCCTGACCGGGGCCAGGGAGAGCGCAGGAGCTCGGCTTGCTCCGTGGCTGTTGTTAATCTTTCACAGACTGTAGCAAACGTGGGAGAGCCCCAGAGAATTGGGTGAGCAAAAGTCCTCATTTCCAAAAGGGAGAGCACTTTGGATTCTGCAGACTGTACCCACACTGGTCTGAGGGGAGCCCCAATAAAATAATAGTGTGTGCTACTAAGCAAACAGTTTGCACTCCTTAGAAATAGGAGCATGGGTCACTACAGAGGTATAGGGGCCCACTCGAAACAAGTCATGCCAGTCACCCCTCATTTCCTTTTCTCATGGGGTTGCTGGGCTGGTAGGTCAGGAAGATGTCAATGATGTGGTATTTCCAGACTTCAGTCAAACAGCTGATAATGTCTCTCGTGACTTTCTTATAGACAGCAATTGGAAAATTGTGAGAGCCAGACATGCTTTTATTTAGAAGAGCTCATAACCAGTTGAATACCTAACCTGAGGAGCGCTGACTGGTGGTAACCCGGAGGAAGTCTGTAGGGGTGGGCAACAAGGATCTAGCCTGAGCCTGCTAGTTTGGACATTTTTACCAATTGCATAAAGGGCAGACGATGCAACGTTGAGAGGGATATTGGTCTGGTTATAGAATAGGGCCCAGGCAGACTGAAATAATCGTCGTGATCTAATAGAATAGAACTTAATTAGAATAAATGAAGAGTTTTGGACTTTGGTTGAATAAATCAATGACACAAGGTGAAAAGGACTGAAGGATTTTAGGAGACTGAAAGTACCATGTAGTCAATAGGAATCAAGCCATGGTAAGAGGCCCATGGCTCCCCTCTGCCTGTGACCAGGTCCTGCCGTAGGATCAGATCCAGGTGTTTCAGATCCAGGTGTGTTCCAGATGTAGTCACTTGACAGATTCTGGAATGTGCCTTGTCTTTGCACACCTCATAACCCTGCATGCATTGTTCCACTTCCTTCTCCTCTAGCGCACCCATGGATTTCTGAGCATGCTTTCAGATCCAGTCGAGCAGCTCCGCCTGGGTGGAGCCTTTTGAAAGCCCAACTACCCCTGCTCCTCTTGGCACTCACCCCAACTTGTTCAAATGACTGAGTCCCTGTCCATCTGCTTCACTGCACGGTACACTCCTTGAGGCCAAGCGCTTTCCCATTCACAGAGTAGATGCTCCACCAATGTTTGCGGTAGGGGTCTGTCTTTGCCGTTTTTGACCAGGAGAGGCAGAAATCATTATTCTGCTCACACGGTGCTGTCAGATGACCTGAACATGGGTTTCAGGTCTGGATCCTACAGTTCCAGAGAGGCAACTGAGGCAGGATGAGTGGACTCCACTAAAGGGCTGGCTGGATGTTCTGTCATGTAAGGAAAAGCAAGCAGATGGAATGTTCTGCCAGGAAAGCAGGAGGCTTAGATGAGGCTGTGAGAACTGCTGTTAAGCGTTTGGGACAATGGCAGCGTGTGGCCCCTCACTGTCCGGGGGCGGGGGCGGTCAGAGTCCTTTGAGTACTCAGGGAAACCCTGGACACATGTGGTTTTCACAGAGTGGAAGGCTGTACAGGGTGCGGTGAAGGGCCCTGCTTGAGAATCAGACACACAGATCTGAATCCTGGCTGGGCCTTGGTTAGGTTTGCTTAACTTCCTTGTCTGTTTGCTTCTCTGTGAAACAGCAATAATAATATTACCCACTTCAGGGGGGTTAAATGTGTTTAGGATAAAGTCTGCCATATTATGTAAATGTTCATTGAAAACTATCAGAGGGTGTGCTGTCCTGCAAAGTGATTTCTCTAGAGGGCTGCAGCCACCAGACTCAGCTCTGCTGAGTGGGGACAGAGCCTGGCCTGTGAGCATCTAGGGTCTAGGCCTCCTCCTTTCCCCCCTTTGCCTGAGCCGCCTATGTTCAGAGCCCACCCTTGACAAGCGTGGGGGCTGTGGTGAGAGTGCCAATGGCAGCCCCTGATTCATGAAAGTCACACATCAAGCTAACGACCGCTACAAAGAAATATGTTCCATCCTCATTATTCAACAGTTCCACCTTCATAACAACCTGGAAGGCCAGGTTTAATTTTAGAACTCCTTGAAATTCTGTGCCAGAATGTTGTGGCACATGGGGAGCCGGCCCTAACCCTCAGCACCTGGCGTGCAGCCTGCCCCCTTCCTTTCACACCCCAGACGCGTCCCTCACCATGAGGGACTGTCACACGCAGGTGTGCAGACACACCAGTTGTGTAACGTGTAAGCTGTGTTCACAGCCACAGCCCTCCCTTCTCTTCCCACTCCCCTGCAAAGTGTTGCCCCTGAGAGCTAAAGGTGCTCACTCTGGGAGCCTGGTCTACCCAGGAGGACAGATGGGGAAAAGACCAATTGGCCCTGCAAACATGTTCTGGGCTGTTTGCACTGGGAATTCGGGTGTCCTGCACACCCACAATAAGGGAGGTGGTAGGGGGAGAGTGGGTGGCCAGTTCCCCTTATCTCTTGGAACCCTGGCCTTTCAAGAGTGAGGCCCAGAGCAGCACGCCCCAGGCCCAGGCCTGAGTGCAGCATGTGTCTGTTAGCCCTGAAGGCCTGTCTGCCTCCATGCTACTGCTGCCCCACAGAATGGGCTTAAAGCAGGGCCCTGTGTTTGTCTCCAGGGAGCACAGCGTTGCTTAGAAAGAGGGAGGGCAGTCTATTAAGCCCAGAGTCAGTGTAGAGAGACAGAGGGTGGTGACAGCGAGCAGGGCAATGCCTGAGGCCAGCAGCCAGAGCACCATCCTGAGCCCAGAGGAGGCTTCGGTGTGGGGAGGCCAGGGCTTCAGGGTCACGCCGTCGGTCTCCGGTGCTGGGCCTGGGCCTGGGCCTGCTTGCCCTCCGCCTGCTGCCCAGCCTCCCCTCTGCCCTGCATGACAGAGAGCGGGCCCTGCAGGCTGCATTTTCTAGGGTGCTGGGTCAGCAGGCTGCTGGTCAG
This sequence comes from Anoura caudifer, assembly GCA_004027475.1. Classification (NCBI taxonomy): domain Eukaryota; kingdom Metazoa; phylum Chordata; class Mammalia; order Chiroptera; family Phyllostomidae; genus Anoura; species Anoura caudifer. The sequence goes on along the minus strand of PVKU01000762.1, from coordinate 77,880 downwards.
GTGTCTCCTAGGAGAGCTTTGGCAAGAGATTGGAGGGTGGGCGTGGGTGGGCGGAAACAGGGAGTTTCTTCCTCCCCTTCTTGGCCTTGGGTGCCATCTCTGGCAGCAGCTGCCTTTGTCTCCTGACCCCAGCTCCCCCTGCTGTGGCCTGGTTTTCTTCTGGTGACTTTGGTGCCTGGCCTTGGAGAGCAGTCTCCTCCCTGTGTCCTTCTGGCCTCAGGCAGTGGTGGCTTCCTGCTGCTGCTCATCTCTAGGTCAACTTACTGTCCCCTGGTTGACTCTTTAACCTTTCCCATCACCTGTGTGATCAACTCTTTGCATCAAACTCCTCCTGTTTTATATCCTTGGAAGTTGCTGTTTTCCTAATCCTTAAACCAATGTGCACTGAGAACTGTTAGGTATCATTGGATTTCATCTGTCATCAGTCTTGGTATTCAGACCCCAACTAATGCACATGCACTCCTTTCTATAGAGAGGAGACTGGGTTTCCAGGAGGCTACATAATTCTCTAGTGGCAGAACAGCTAGGGTTTGAGTCAGTTCGTTTCACTCCCAGGCTATTCCGTTTCCTGTACGCCTAGCCACCTCTGGAGGTACTTCTTGGACAGCATGCTGGGAAGCATTTGAGGCAGCATGGGAGGCCTGTGGAAGGAGATTTCAGAGGTGAGGATGGCTTCTGGCCTCCAAAAATTACTCCAGCAGTTACCTCCTCTTTGCTAGGGAGCCATCAATAAAATAGCACTTTAAACTCTCATTTTAAGTATTTTTCAGAAAAATCTGAATAGAAAGAAACCTCACCGAGCCTCCACTAGACTGCCATTCAGACTGCTGGAAACAGATTTAAATTGTTAGTCTTAACGGAAATGCTGGGCGAGGCATCATGGCATTATGATTTTTTTGAGAAACAAGAAGCCAGCTGAGAGGAAATGCCCGCTGTAATTAGACAATGTTAAGACTTAGTCCAGTTAATACCAAAGCAAACCATTCTTTCATTCTGCCCCCCCCCCCCCCATCCCGACCTGCCTAGTCAGACACTTCTCTTTTAAAATCTTACACTGGAGGCCCCTGCCTGATGCTCTTGTATCACCAGCTCGGTGGGGGTGATTGGTTCTCCAGGCAAAGGACTCAGGTCTTTCTTCAATTCAAGGGAAGGGGAAGGTGGGAAATTAGGTGTATGATATAACTTTTTGAATTTCAAGAATTTTCATTGTTTTTCTTAAAAATCACCTGACATGCTTATGTGGACCAGAATCTAGACTAAACTGAGGTGAGGTCTGACTTACCATGAGTTGGCATGTGAATAATTGGTGGTGTGCCCAAGATGGCAGGACTTCAGTCACTGTGCCCTAAACACAAGGTCACAAGCCACTGTCTTCACAAAGATGCCAAGATGCCCAGAGCCACAGATTCTGGTCCCCAAGGGGAGCCCTTGTGAGGGGACAGTCATGGTGACCCTCAGCTCCCCAGACTCATCCAGCCCAACTCACCTGACTCACCACATACACTGGGCCAGGAGTCCTCCCAGCCCCTTCTTGGTTCAGAAAACACTGGGTCCCAGGCAGAGGAACTGGTCCAGGTAGGATGACCCACACACATCTCGGAGGGCGTTGCTCCTGAGTGGCCTGGTGGCACTGGAAGGATTGGAGAACGGCCCTCCTTGTGTGGGTGTGGGGCGACAGACCCCGTCACTGGTCAGTATCTTCTTCTCTCTGTCCGTCACTCCTTGAACTAATGCAAAGGCAGCCAGAGTTGTGATGAATTGTTAAAGCTCACCAGTTCCACGGTCAGAGGCTGGCCACGGGAATAGCCTGTGTGAGGTCCATGGCCTGGGAGTGGAGGGGGAGTACCAACTGGGCACAACAAAGACACAGCCTATCTTGCTCTGTGCTTTGCCAAAGACAAAAAACAATGCCTTGGGAATCAATAGTTGGTGGCATTTGAGGATCTCATCCCAAACCCTACCTCATTAAACCAGGCCCCTGTGTTCCATATTTGCTCTGCAGCCAGAGAGGGGTTAATGGGATCCAAACCCATCCTGTAGGTGACTGTCTTTTATCAATTGCAATAAGTCACTGGTATTGGCAGGTTGCAGGCCAGTTTTTCAGAACAGCCAATATTTAATAGACTAGCACAGATGATTAAGTGAAATGATTTCTTGGAGCAGTCCCAAAGATAGCTCTGGAAGTTGTCTTGGCTAATTATCGCAAACTAAAGAGTAGCCTCATGATACCACTTGCCAGTCTAAAGCTGGTTTATGCCGAGATTAGGGCTTCTTAATCTAGGCTCTACATGCCCAAAAGGTGGGGCCATAGTGGGGCAGCAAGCGCCTTAGCTTTACAAAGGCTGTGTACATTCGTGTCTGTGTACATCAGGTTCCCAGGTGGATCCAGGACCCTACGGAGATGAAACTGCTGAGCTGGACTTTTGGTGCCATCTATTTGATAGGTCCATTTCTGCAATCTCTGACTAATTTTTTATTTTCATTGCTGCTTTCATCACCTTATCCTAGTTGGCGTATGGACCACCGGACCCACGGTGACTTATTAAACTGTTTTCGTAGCTAAGAAGGAAACAGTATCAATCCTTTGGGAAGCTAACACCAATTGCCTGTCCCTCCCCTCCCCTGCCCGACATGGAAACATTCCAAAGTAAACCTGAACTAGTGTGGCAATGCTCAGCATCTTCAACATAAAGGCAAACTGAGTTCCCCATGCACCCACAAATTACATGGGAAGTCCCATTTCCAAACATCTGAGGATAGTGTCTCTTTTGTGTCTCAGTGAGATCACGACTAACTAGCATTTAGCTTCCTCTGGTGAGATCTTTTCCTCCCCACACCCTGGCACTTACTTACCAATTAATACACCTGAGTAACCACCTTATGATCAACTTCTGATTTTTGAATGTCAGGTTAACATTTTCCTCACTTTCCTTCACCCACGATTTCCTGAATTTTCAGGGTTTGGGCTTTCCTCTCTCTCCACTCTCATTCAGCTTAAAACTGGGCAGGGCTGCGGCAGTTAAGATTATTCAGGCGAACCTCTGAGTGAAGGACTTCTGCCTCCTTCCTTCCTAAATGTACTAGTCAGATCTAAGTAGAAAGGCCAACAAGGGCTGGGCAAAAAGGCTTACAAGGCTGAAAGCTGTCCTGTTTGTGATCCCAGAACGGCAGTTCTGGGTGACAGTAGGTCTTGATGCTCTCTGGCTTCTCCAGAAAACAAAGTCCTCTTGTTCAGGAAGTTCAAAGTTCTTAGCACCTACACATTCATTCCTCTTCCCTCCAAGCCCCACCTGGAAGGGAGGTGAGGTGGGGGTGAGTCAGTGGCACCTGCATGGTGCTGTATTCCTGGAGGAACTTGCACCTGAGTCTCAGTCCATTTTTGTCCCAATGACCAGCCCACCTTGTGTGGATGGAGGCAATCAGATGACCTTCTTAATGACTTCCCCAGTGCCTTTCTTACTCTGCCATTAGCTGTGTGACCCTGGACAAGTCACTTAATTTCCTTCCACTGCCATCAAATGGAGATAATGACGCCTATATTGCAGGACTGTTGCGATGACTAACTTAGATGAAATACATGAAATGGTTAGCATTCTAGCCCAGGCTTCTTCTCATTTATAAAATGGGGATAATCATACCTAACAATAATATAACTCTACTCACTTATAACCTACTGTGGGTTGGGCTCCATGGAAGGCTGTGAATTAAAAAAAATTTTTTTTGTTTGTTTAGGGGGTAAAAGTTTTAAAATATGCCACTGAGACATAAGTAAAATTGCATCAGGCTTTCCAACAGTTTGTCCTTTTGGAACCAAAGAGATGGTGACTTGTGAAAGAGATCTGAAATCAAATGTGTTTGAGAAACTCTGCAGCCTGTGGATTCCTCTCGGGCATTTGTCTGTGAAAGCCTACCCCGCGATGTGATGGTGTTAGGAGGTGGGGCCTCTGGGAGGTGATCAGATCCTGAAGGGGGAGCCCTTGTGATGGGATGGATCAGTGCCCTTAAAAAGAGACCCTCATCCCTTCTGTGCCCTGTGAGGACCCAGGGAGAAGGCAGCCTCTATGAATGAAGAAGTGAGCTCTCACAAGACATCAGATCTGCTGGTGCCTTGATCTTGGACTTCCAGCCTCCAGAACTGTGAGAAATAAATTTCTGTTGTTTATAAGCTACTCAGTCTCTGGAATTTTGTTATAGCTGCGTTAATGGACTAAGACACTTAGTAAAGAAGGAAAACCACCTGATCATTTTAGTCAATGCAGAAAAAGCATTTGATAAAATTCAGCACCCATTCATGACACAAACTAGAAAAACTAGGAACTTCTTCAAACTGATAAAGGGCATTTACAAAAAAACCAACAGCTAGCATCATACTTAATGTTGAAAGATCCTTAAGGTTGCAAACAAGGCAAAGATGCCTGTTTCACTTCTATTCCACTTTGTACTAGAGGTCCTCTCCATTGTAATCAAGCAAGAAAAAGAAATAAAAGGCATAAAGATCAAGAAGGAACAAATGAAACTCTCCCTATTCGTAGGTGTTATAATTGTTTACATATAAAAGCCCAAGGAATCTATAAAATAATTAACAGAACTAGTAAATGAATTAAGCTTGCAGAATACAAAATTATTATAAGAAAATCAAATGTATTTTTATATACTAGCAACAAACACTTTGAAAATGAAATTTTGAAAATGCAAGTCCATTTATAATAGTACCACAAACAATGAAATAGTTAGAAATAAATCTAATAAAAGGAGTCCAAGTCATCTATGCTGAGAACTATAAATCATTGCTGGGAGAAATTAAAAGAGACATAATTAAATGGAAAGCCATAGTAAGTTCGTTGATAGGAAGACTCAATATCCTTTCCAAATTGATCTACAGATTCAACATGTTTTCAATCAAAATCCTAGGAAGATCTTTCATAAAGATTGGCAAGCTTATTCTAAAATACATGTGAAATGTAGAGGACAAAGAATAACCAAAGATAACCTTAAAAAGAACAAAGTTGGAGGACTAAACTCTGCCTCATTTCAAGACATTGTAAAGCTATAGTAGTCAAAACAGCTGAGTACTAGCAAAGACATTAATGTATGGGTGATTGGAACAAAATAAAGAATCTGGCCATATACTCCTACATATAGCAATAGAAGATTTGCAGTGAAGGCACCAAAGCAATTCAATGGGGAAGAGAAAGTTTTCAACAAATAGTGCAAAGCAACTGAATACTGCATATTACAAAAATGATCATCAACCTTACTTCCCAGCACATAAAAAAATTAACTTGAAATGGATTATAGGTCTAAATGTAAAACCTAGAACTAGAGCAACATATAGGAGGAAATCTTTGCAACCTTGGACTAGAAAAAGATTTCTTAAACATGTCACATAAATGACAAAATAAATTGGTTTTATCAAAATTTAAAACTTTTGTCCCCAAAATATACTGATCAAAAAATGAAAAGGCTTGCCACAATCTGGAAAAACTATTTACTACCAATATATCTGATAAAGGATTTGTTTCTAGATTATATAAAAAACTTTTATAACTAAATTTTTTAAAAAACAACCCAATTAAAAATGGTCAAAATATATGAACAGATGCTTTATGAAAAAAGACATAAAAATACACAATAAGCACATGAAAAGATATCCAACATCATCACTCATAGAGAAATGCAAGTTAAAACCATGACACTCCTATCAGAGTGGGCAACAGCAGAAGCACTAGCCATTCTAAGTGCTGGCAAGGTTGTGGGGCAAATGGAATTATGTTCTGTGGTAGAAATGTCCAATGATATGACTATTTTTTGAAAAATAGTTTGGTAATCTCTTACAAAGTTAAATATGTTATCTACTAAGTGACCCAGCCATTCCATTCCTAGGTATTTACCCAAGAGAACTGAAGGCACATGTCCCCAGAAAGGCTTGTCCACTAATGTTCATAGGAGCCTTATTTGAAATAGTCCCCAGTGGGAAACAACCCAAGCGTCCATCCGTAGGTGAATGGATAAAGAAACTGGGATGGATGCATGTAAGGGAATGCTGCTCAGCCAAAAAAGGAACAAGTTATCACTTCATGCAACAATACGGGCAAATCTTAAAATCACTATATGACACCTCCCCGTGAAATACCTGTGTCTGATTCTATTATGTAAGGTTTTTAAGCATGCACACTGGTCTATCGTGATGAAGTGCAGACCAGTGGCTGCCTCAGTGTGGGGCAGAGAGGCAGGTGGACTGCACCGGGCGCAGGGAATGCTGGGGTTACGGAATCTTCATTATCTTGCTTGTGGTGATGGTTTTATGAGAACAAACATTTGCTATAACTCAACTGGTGCAGTGCTATTTTTTGCAGTTTATTGAATGCCAATTATACTTTTGTAAAGTTGAGAAAAATTATACCTGTCCTGGACCCTTTTGTTTGGAGCATGTTCCCAGCTTCCTAAGGGTCAGACCACCAAGCAGCAAAATAACTGAGAGACTTGAGAGTTGAAGGAGGAGGGACCACTAAAAGGTAGGAAGGGCCATCAGGATCAGGCTTTTTTTCTTTTTATAAAGGGTTGTGGCTTGGGGAGTAAAGGAGCATGTAGACTCGGCCGAAGGATGCATGAGGAGGCAGGTGTCTGAGACGCTCTCATGGCGCCTGGCGGAGGAGATCGGGACATGCGGAGGGGCACGTGCTGCGCAGAGATGCGGGTGGATGGCACTGGGAGGCTGAATGACCCAGATGGTGCAGACGAAAGGCCTGACATCACCCGGAGGGCGATGTCCGGTGGCAGCCACCTCCCCCCGCCTTGGCCCACTTCTGCTTGGCATTTTCATCAGTGACTTAGATGAGAACATAAATTACACGCTTATTAAATATGCAGTCAGCAGCTATCGGCTGAGTCCTACAATGTAACAGGCACTGTGCTGGCCCTGCAAAGGGATAGATCATGGAGGAGATGACCGGGCCCCTGAGGCTCAAACGATGAAGAAAGGTGGTAGGACCTAGGTACTCACAAATCCCCTTTTCAAAAGCTCGATTTGACATGAAGAGCTTGGCTTGTGAGAAAAAGCATGGAATTTCAGGGACAGCAAGAAGGAATGAGAGTAGGGTGTGGAGGACTCAGGGTCAGGAGCCAAGAGGGCTTCCTGAGTCTGCCTTGGACAACGTGGACTCCGACTCTGAGAGAAGGGCAGCCCTGGGAGATCTAGAGCCAGGGGAGCAACTTAGTTGGACCGATGGCTTCAACAGACTGCTCTGGGCACTGGAGGGGACATTGTGAAGATGGGAGAGGCTAGTGGCCCAGGAGAGAGAGAGAGAACAGGAAGGGTCTGAGCTGGACAAGGGGTGGGGCACACGTTCACAGCTCCCAAATGTGCTCCTCAACCCTGCCTCAGCCCTGTCACCGTCACTGTGGCTGGTGACACTGAGCTGTCTACCTGAACAGGGAGGCAGCAGTTCTCCTACTTTTTGTCCCTGCCCCCAGCCCTCCAGTTTAGGCAACTCACATCCTGGTGTGTCACTGTGAGTATTATGTGCCTGAGCTTATGTCTACGTGTCCTAATCTCTGCCCCTTAGAAAAGCATGGGGACTTTGGTATTGACAGAGCTGGCTGCACATCTTGGCTCCACTACTTCTTAGCTATGACCTGGGCAAGTTACTAAAGTTCCTGAGCCTCAGTTTGCTCATGTGTACAATGGGGATAAAAGTGTCCACCGCAGTAGTATTATTGTGAGGATTAGATGGGATATGTATGCAAAGTGCTAAGTAGAACCCAGGCCTTTCTTCAGCCTTTGCCTCAATGAGTCAGCATTGCTTTATGGCTTTTGACTTTTGGGGCGCAGAGGCAAATGATAATAAAATTAGAAAATACTGGAAATGTTAAAAATCAAACCACATCTAAGGTGAGGGTGCCCCTGGGCAGATATGAGGTCCAGTGCCCAAATGGACCCAAAATGTCAATCGTGCCGAGGCTGAGGAACCCTAGGTTAGTAAGAAGGCTGGGTTCGAATTCCAGCCCTGTCACTGACAGCGCTGTGCCCCTGGGCAACGTCCCAAAGAGAAGGACATCCGTAAGAGAGGGATGAGAGTAAGTTAGGAGCCCATGAGGCTGTTGTGAGCGCTGAGTGAGTTCACAGTATGTGCAGTGTTGAGGTCTGAGCTCTTCCCCAGCAGCGACTCCCCATCCCGATGTCTTCTCTTCTCTTGGCCACATGTGGCCATTCTGTTCAGCACACATAGCTCCCAGCGAGTTTACCATGCTGGTCTCTTTTCTGGAAGAATTCTAGTGTGCCAATAAGCCTCCCATGATTGTACCCAACAAACTGATGTCCAGGAAGCACAGAGGGACCGTGCTGTTACCATCTAGGCTACAGGAACCCCTTGGTTAATGCTGACTAAGGGGCCTGGCTTCATAATAAGAGAAGAAGTGTTGCCATTGGCTACTTACACTTTGACCATCTGGAACCTCCCTGTCTTTATCCCTCCGAGGAGGGGTCCCAAGGTAGAGACAGTCCTGGAATCATAGAGAACATGGCTCTACAGTGACAAAGGGTATATCAGAAATGAATTTTCCACTTAGCCTGAAAATTCAGTAAGACAAAACTCCGCTTCCCTTGAGGTTGAGTGAAGTGTTTGTTACGGAACTGGAAAGAACCTCACAGAAAGGCCAGGTCACCAAGTCAGAGACCTCACAGCTGCAGGCGTGGTCCTCTCTCCCCTTAGCGCCTCAGCAGGTCATTGGTCTGTTCACTGTCTTTATCATTTCCTAACATTCCCAGGGATTAGCCTCTTCCAGGAACTGGAGTTCGTAAAAGATTCTCCTTTGTCTGACAGCTTCATCCAACAGCAGCCTAGGGCATGGTGTTTGACACAGAAAAGAGGGGGCCTCTCGCTGCTATGAATAGTGAGCAAGTTCACTTCCAAACTTTTCCGAGGGAGCCCACATGAGCATTCCTCCCATAGACCTCTGAGGGGATCTGTTAAACTGTAATGGCTTCAATTTGGTCCAATTAACCTCACACTGGGCTAACTTCTGCCCTTGGCTGTGTGTTGTCAGCTATTGCTGATTCCAAGTACAGTTGTGGGCAGGTAACAGAGGAAACTAACTGGTGTATTAAAGGGAAAAAGATTAACCATATCCCCCAAGAATGAGGGAGAAACAGCCTGGCTAAGGCATGCTGATCAAAAGTGCACAATCCACCCAGAAAACTTCGAGGAAGCCAGATCAAGGGGAGATGAAGTACACAGTCAGCTTCAGTCCTGAGTGAGTTAGTTCACTGGTTTATGTTGTCAGCTGCCTTTTACTGGCAAAATATATTGGACAGGTATTATTTCCAGCTCCCTGTGGTTATAGGTCTGAACTGATTCCTTTCAAGTCATTTATATATATATATATATATATATATATATATGAATATTTATTTATTTATTTATTTAAACTCAGTGTTCTTTGGGAATCCTTCATTCTAAGTTTGTACTTTCAGTGTAAGGCTGCCCTTCCCAAGCGGGGACCCGGGGCCTGCTGTTTCCTTTTCCACTCAGCATCCTTTTGCAGTATCATCCACATCCAGGCTTAAGCTCCTCTACACACCCGTTTGAATGATGGTTTTTAACTGAAGGAGATAGTCTGTGACTAGATAATGGGAAATGGCCATAGAATGGTCAGTGCAGAGCCTGGAGAGCCGAGGTCCTTGCCGCAGCCACACCTGTGATAGGAGGAGAAATCAGGACTCAGACTCCAGACTGCGTTCCACAGGAGCATGGGGGCCAGAAGGTTAAGGTTGTGGGGAGTGGTGTGACAAGCTGAGCAAACCCCAACCCCTCTTCCTGCTTCATTTGTTTAGGAAAACACACTGATCATAAATGTTCAGCTGACTGAGTTTTACAGATTGCACACACCTGTGGAACCGACCCGATCCAGAAGTAGAACTCCCACCCCAGGAGCCCCAGGCTCCTCTCCAGCAGCACCCCCAGAGCAGGGACCGCTTTCCCGACTCACAACAGTAGCTCATTGGTGGATTTTCTGTATCGGGGCCCCACATGGGTTTTTAAAGACTTTTTATTTTGAAATAATTATAGTCACAGGAAGTTGAAAATACAGTATAGAGAGGCCCATAGGATTTTCTATACTCTTTAAATGTTCAAAATTCTTTTTAAAAAAAAAATTTGAAACCAAGATGGAATAGAAAATCAATGGGCTTTTGGAGTCGGCCTCATGGAATTGAGTTCAAATTCCTTCCCTTAGCCTCATGTGACCCAGACACGTGCCTTAACTGTCCTGAGCTGCAGATAAGGTTCAGACTGGCTGGGTGAGGGTGCGTGAAGGTGCGTGTAAGCTGTGGGCAATGCACAGGGCTAAGGCTTCTCCAGGGCTCTAAGGCGGGGGATGGATGGGGCAGGCAAGGTCCAGCAACACCTGGCCTAGCTGCAGCTTCATCTGGTTTGCATTCAGGTATCACCGGCACTCAGTACCCCAGCTCTTCCATTCTTCTGCCACCCACACCCGCAGCAGCACCTCCCTCCAGCTGTTTGGGCAGGTGGGGTGTGGAGGAGTTGCAGCCTGGGCGGGAGGGCTGGGGAGGGCTGACCAAGCAGGTCCAGGAGGCCATGTCCTGCCCAGACTGCCCTTGGCTCCTCACCTGTGGGCTGGCCATTGTGAAATCAGCCCTGCTCACATGCCACCTGGAAAGCCACCGCACCCCCATTCTGGGGGCAAGGTGTGTGGCTCTCTGCCCATTAAAGGAGACATCTTTAGTCACCATGGACAGGTGACTAAAGGCAGCTTTAAGGAGTGCCCTTACTACATCAGAAAGAATCTGACCTCTGTCATTACTGGGAGGGGAGCTGAGGGTGACTCTGGGCCAGCAGACCCTGAGTCATCACAGGGAAGACAAACCCAAGCCCTCATGACCCATCTTAGAGGCCTGAACCTGGACAGACAGGTGCCTGGAGCCACTCAAGAGATAATATCAGGGTGGGCCTGACCCACCAGCGGTGAACAATGGACAAAGGCTGTGGCTCCTGTCTACCTTCCCCCGCCCCCTGGCTGGAGAGCTACACCTCTGAGGCAGTGAAGGGGGTGGACATAGAGGAAGGACTTGTTCCTCTGGTTGTCTGCCATCTTTCAGGCTTCAAAATGAGGCCCACACCAGTGCCACCTCTGGGAAATCCTCCCCTTCCCTTCCTTTGTGGTTCAACTTCCCCAGACAATTTGAGGAAGCCGGCTTAAGCCCAAGGTCAGGAAGTGCTGGGCCAGAGGGGTGAAGATGATGCTGGTGATAATGATAATAATAGCAGTAATAGATGGGATGGGATGGAGGAGCAGTGAGCAAGGTGGCAGAGAGGACAGGGGCTGGGAGGTGATTTCCAGTGACCTGGACACCCTGCTACTAGTGATGGGCAGTTACCTACTGAATCCCTATAACTGCTCATTGCAAGGACTGCTTTGCATGTGTTGTGTCATTTAGTCCTCCCAATAACCCCACAGAGGTCATGGTCATTGTTATGATAGCCTTTAAGCAGCTTGCCCGGGGTCATGGAGCTGGTACAGCCTTGGGAACAGGACCTATCTGTGCAGCTCTCAGTCCCACTCCTCCCTCCAGCTTCTGGTTTCTTGTCCACCACACAAAGGAGCAAGAGCATTCTCAACTCCAACTCCCTATTCTGAAAAAGTTTTATTCCTCGCTAACTGCCCGCTGTGCTTGTTGAGAATAACAACATCCCTTAAAGCATAAGGTACTGCTCACCTCAGGGGTTTTTGTGTTTCAGTGGGAGCCTGGGTGTTAAAACAGCGACCAACATTTGGGTGGGCTGCGGTTCTCCAAGTGCTGCGCCGGCCGTCAGCGCAGCAGGTCATGTGGGCGCCGCAGCCTCAGCTCTCAGCGGTGCTTCTCAGACTTCAGGGGCATCGCACTCACTGGGGGCTTGTTCAAGCACAGATTTCTGGCCACAGACCACAGCTGCCGAGTCTGTGGGTCTGGGGTGGGGCCGGAGAATTTGCATTTTTAAAGAATTTCCCAGCGGCTGCTGATGCTGCCCGCACTTTGAAAACAGCTGCTTGGTCACAATCCTATGGGACGTGATGAGCAAGCATTCTTAATGTCTCCATCTTTTAGATGAAGAAATTGATGTACAGGGGATTAGTTAGGTAGTGACTTGTCATCATAGAGCAGGAGTAGGACTGTAATCCGAGGCGTGGCATCCCGGCGCTGGAGCGTTGCTCTGTGACGGGTCTGTGCGGTACTGGGTTTCTGTGCTAATGACACCCCCCCCCCCCCGCATTAGAGGAGCATCTTCTGAATCATCTGGGTGGCCACCAAGACCTGAGTGCAGCTGGGCTCTTTCACAGCCTGCGCCTGCATTCGTGTCTGTGAAGGCAGTGCCCCTGGTCAGGTGGGAGACGTGGGCCGCCCAGAGTGCGCGGTGGGAACAGCCTGCCAGACACAAAGGTCCACATTCATGTGCATGCAGACTTATCACACACATTGTGAGTTCACCTTATTTTTAATGTAACATCTCGCAGCAGAACTGGCCAGCAAGACATGGACGTTATCTTCAAGAGGAAAAGGCAGAGGTCTCCGCTAGCTGCAGTTAGGGCAGGCACTCAGGGGTTCCTCCTCACAGAGCTCTGGGTAAGAAGTATGGCCAGAAAGCCTGGCAGTTATTAATGCCATTTCCCACCGTGTACCTATTGCGCAGGCACCTTCTGCTAATGGCATTCTGAAGGTCAAATGCAGACACAAAGGCAGACTCACACTAAATCTCATGTAATCCAACATCGGCAATGTAGTTTCAGCAAAACCAGGCACTTACCTATGAGCCATAAAGTTTTAAATGTTTTCAGTAAATTTCATATATAGCTTGTATTTAGTTTGGACACAGTCAAGAAACAGTGAAGATCATTTAAATTGAAACTCATCCTCCACACAGAGGAGCAAGAGCATTCTCAACTCCAATCTCCTATTCTGGAAAGGGTTTCCTCCTTGCTAACTGCCCGCTGTGCTTGCTGAGAATACCGACACCTGGTAAAGGGGCTTGGGGATTGTCGTTTGCTTTTTTAAACAGAGAGACACACTTCTTCTTTAAAAAAAATATTTATTTTATTTTTAGAGAGAGGGGAAGGGAGGGAGAAAGAGAGAGAGAGAAACATCAACTGGGACATGGCCTGCGACCCGGGCTGTGCCCTGACCGGGAATCCAACCAGCAAGCTTCTGCTTCCTGGCACGATGTCCAACCAACCGAGGCACACTGGTCAGGGAAACATACTTCTTAAGTGTAAAAAATGCTGCTCTATTTCTATTGCCCCCTTTGAATCCTAGTGAATACATATCTCGCCCTGGGTCTCCTGGGTGGGAGAAGGCAGATATCCCTGTGTGGGAGGCCTCCCCCACTCCCAAGAGCCACAACTTTTCTTACAGAGGGGAGACTGAATCGCAAGAACAGGATAAGAAGCTTGATGAGTGGGATTACACAATGTGAATAATAGTAAATTAGAGTAAAAAGGCATCCAAAAAGTAATTGTTCCCACAAAGCACCCTGAGGCCTGGTAGGGCACAGAGATACTGGGCCCTGGCCACACCTTGCGCCCCAGTGGCCAGGGTTGGGGTTTACAGCTGGACGGTCAAGGAGGTATCTAGGACGCCATCCTGGAAGCCTGTAGGCTTTGCTGCACTAGTTCTAGCCTCATGAATTTAGACAACTCATGTAGCTTCTGAGCCTGTTTGATTTTCTATAGAACAGTGATTGTCCTCAAAGTGCTTCTCCACTTTTGAATGAGGTAATGTAAGTGAAAGCCTTTCTAAACTGGGAAGTGCCATACAACTGTTTCTCCTCATGGTTTCCCCCCAGCTTTATTGAGGTGTGACTGACGTGCACCATTGTATAAGTTTAAGGTTACAATGTGGTGGTTCGTATATGTAATATTGCAAAATGATTACCACGGTAAGGTTAGTAACACACCCGTCACCTCACATAGGTACTTTTTACTTTTTTTTTGTAGCGAGAACTTTAAAAATGTACTCTTAGCAGCTTTCAAATATATAACACAGTATTGCTAACTACAGTCACCATGCTGTACATCGCATCCCTGGGACTTACTAAACCCGACGTTTGTACCTTTTGACGACCTTCATCTATTTTCTCCACTCCTTTCCCCCGTCGCCTAGCAACCACCAATCTGTCCTCTGTTTCTACGAGCTTGTCCTTTTACCTTCCACAGGTAAGTGAGATCATACAGTGTTTGTCTTTTCTCCTTCCTTGTTGTTTTATCTGCCCCTTTATGAAAAGTGTGAGCTGGTTGCCCCACCAACTTCTGGAATTCTGTTCTTCCATCTCACTGCCCCTCCTGCCCCATTCATGGAGCAGAACCTGCCACTTTGCCAGCGCAGCCACACGGGGCCAGTTCTGTGGAGGCCACTTTCCTGCTAGACCTGCGTGGGCCTCGGAGGTCTTCTGGTCCCACCACCCCTCCTGTGAGGGATGAGAACGTGAAACCGGAGATAATGGATGTGGCCTTCCTTACACCGCAGAGGGAGTTGGGGCCAGAACCAGGAATGTACTGCCTGGGATTCTTTCTTCAGTACATCTCTCTTGTTCTTATTCTTCCTGTTTTACCAAGGGATGAAAGATGCTAAATTTTCTGGAGACTCAAGACCCGTGTCACAGAGAGCCCAGCCCGGAGGATGCAGCATCCCCTGGTCAGGACTCCACGTTGTCCAGGAACAGAGGGCAGGATGGCGGAAGGTGAAAGGAATCAGCCACTGGAATGGTTCCAAGTCCTTAGGAGCTTCAGAATGAAGGTGGAGGTATTTCTGTTAAGGAAGTGCTGAGAAGACTCCTCTTGGTGGGGAAGTTCATTTTTTCTTCTACTTTTACCCATTAAATGGTAATTTCAAAGGATCACTTGCAGTGAGGGCAGGGGGCCTGTTAGGAAAAAGGGGGTTGAGTCATTCCAGAAAACCTGAGGGGTCAGTGGGGGAGGGGCCCGTGATCTGGAACAGGAAAGACCTCACCCTCCTTAGTCACAGGATGTGTCAGTCACGCTGCCGGGCAAATGGCAGTGAGCTAGAAGGATCTTTCTTGCACACTGGAATTATGAGCCTAAGCCCGAGGACAGATTGAATTTAAATAAAAATTATTTGTCTGGAAATTGAAAGAAAAGTAAGTTAAACGATACAGATTTTGGAATACATAGAATATATAGAATCTAGAGGAGTTAGGCCCAGGCATTACTTTAAGACAGGAGTGTGTTTAAATTTTTTTCTTTTTTCATTTGTAAGCTATTCTACCTGAAATCCTTATGTGGTGCATGTTTGCTGCACAAAATTTTTTAATGGTAAATGGTTTTAGCTATTCAAACATGTAGATATTTATTGTAAAGAAAATAGTCCAAAGCACTTTTTTCAGGTAATAACATTAAAGCCTAGAATTGGTCTTTAATCAGATATGGTCAAAAGAGTATTGTATTTAGAAGTCTGAAATAACTTCAAGAACTATGGAGTGTTTTACATCAGAAACACATCTTAATTCTGGAGGTAGGTCGCCACTAGTAAAGTGGTGACTTTTACTTCACTCCAGCTGGTTTGTGATACAAGTGAGACAGCGTTGGGCTCATCACAGACAATGTGAGCACTCCAAGGCTCTGGAAATACCAGGTCACCTAGGTGGCCCGTCCAATAACACTGAGGCACCCTCATGGGTCAGATGTTCGATAACTCACCAGGCCCCCAGGCTGAAACTCCCGAGGCAGCCAGAGAAACCTGTGCATGATTCACGTTGTTCGATCTATGACTCTTTCTTATATTGTGACCTCATTTCCACCAAAGAGCTCTGCCATGCTTCAATTCTGTGACTTGGTGTCACACAGGGAAGCTCAGGAATGGAGAGAAAGGCTGTTTCTGTTTCCTTTTCAAACCACACACCCATGTGACTACGGACGCCCATCCCTCCCCGTGCTCATGAAGGAGAAATGCTCTCCTTCCCCCAGCAGCTTCAGATGGATGCGTTCAGAGGGTTCTGCCCATGTGAGCCATGTCAGAGCATAGCAGCACTAACAGGACCTGGATGTGGGGTAGCCACGTAGTAAATCTCTCCAAGTTTCCACAACCCAGCTACCTGCCTGCATTAAAATCAATTGACGAACAAAATAGAACCAGAGGCATGGATACATGGAAAGACTGACAGATCTCAGAGGGGAGAGGAGTGGGGAGAACTGGATGAAAGAAGGGGAAGAGATTAGCCAAAGAACATATATGCACAGCCCATGGACACAGACAACACTGGGGTGAAGGTCAGGGAGAGGGCGGGGTTGGGTGGAGGTTGGCGAAGGGGGAGAAATCAAGGATATCTGTAATAGTGTCAACAATAAAAAAAATCAACCGAATGGGCACACTCTGCTTTAACTTTAACTTCTTCCAAGTGTCCCATAAATAGACTCAGTGAAGGGCATGACCATGAAGGAAACTCACCACCTTAGTCACTTGCTCTGACACTCCCCACCTGCCAGGAGCCTAACTCCTCAGGTTCATAAATCTTCTGATGAGTGTCCAGTAGAAGTGGGCGCACCTGCCTTTCCTGTTAACTTGAATAAACTGTTCCATCTGCATTACAACTGTGCATCAGGAACTATGGAGTGTTTTAAATCAGAAACAGGTCTTAATTCTGCATCAGGCCAAGTGTTTCACATTTCTTATAGGTGGGTAGTTTGCCCCTGACTAATTTGTATGGACAAACTGCAGGCATACCTCATTCTATGGCACTTAGCTCTACTGTACTTCATGGATGTTGTGTTTTTCTACAAACTGAAGGCTAGCCACTCTACCAGCAAAGGGATTACGACCCACTGATGGCAATGCTTGCTTTACTGCGGTGGTCTGGAATTGAACCCACAAAGTCTCCGAGGTATGCCTGTAATTGGGTAAATGTTGAGATTTGCTGTAAACCTCAGGCCTGACGCACCCTGGCAGAGGAGTGGGGGCACAGAGGCCAAATGGATGTCTGTTGGATAACCCTTCCTTAAGACAAGGGGCAAAGAAGCCAAGCTTTACTGCAAGGTGGAGAAAGCCTTTGTTACCCCTGATGTTTGTGCCTCATTCAGAATACCCAGCATCTGAGGCAAGGTAGGACAAGAATGATAAATAAGTCCAACTTACATGCCAAATGCAAAGAGCTGCCAGTGGCCACTCAGAACACCTTGTTAAGAAGGATTCTGGGGCGGCGTCCAAGCTCACTAGGAAGTAGATCTGTGGTTGTTTAGCTGAGTCTGCTGCGGGCACGGGATGGAGGAGCAGTTGTGTCTGGCATCCCGGGTAGGTGTACCTTAGACAATAGCCAAGAATTCTGCTGATCAGTTTTTCCAGCAGAGAAGCCAAATCAAATTTAACTTGGCCTTCAATGTCTACAGGTTTGCCCAACATCCAACACCAACTGAAAGAAGCGCCTTGAGGCCACATAAGAAGGAAGTCAGGCCAATCAGGAAAATGCCTTGGAGAGCCTAGGAGATTCCTTAATCTTTTACAGCTTCCTCATGCTTGTTATTTTCGGTGCCCACCATCCATTTCCGCAGAGGAGTTAGCAGTAAACTCTTTAAATGAGAGGGGAACTGATTGCCAACTTGCTTGTTTTGAGCCATGAGGTAGAAGGTAAATGTTGGGGAGACTGTGCCTTGCCCAGGATCTGGTCCCAGGGGAAGAAAAGTGCTCTTTGTTAGAAGTAGCAGCTCTGGAAGAGAAAGGAAAGCTGGTCAAACAAACACCCGGGACCTGTGACCAGGGGACATGCTGCCCCCCTGAGAGGACAGGTGATGGACGGGGAGGGCAGGTGAGAGCCAGGTGACCAGGGGACTGAACAGGTGGGCGTCCTCTGTGATTTTCTAAAACTACACTGAGAACATTCTCTGACTTTCCTCTTATAAGATGCCCATTAAAGGGAAATATTGATAATTTGATTGCATATGGGGCAATAAAATGACCCAACCTATAGTTTGGACGAAGAGGACACCCATGGAGATATAAAAATGCCAGCTTCAGAACTGAAAACTTTGCTTTTTCTTCTGTTGAAATAACTCCTAACTCTATAAAACTATAGAAATGGACTACAGCATATAAAGAATTTTTTTCTAGTTTTCTTTTTATTTGTGATTATCACAGGGGCTAAACTAATCTCTAATTTCTAAATCACAAAAAAAGTTTATATCCATATTAAACTTGCTTTTTTCACCCCTTTATATTCCTTTATAAGGTCCTGGGAACATTGCCCAGTTATGCCTTTTAAGGAAATTCTGTATAAATTCTTTTCACGGCTCAAATATTCTTTGAAGAATGAAGAAAAACAAAATACGCTCATTTTCCTTGGAAAATTAGCTGGGGCTATTTTATGAATTGGAACTCTTAAAATTAAATCATTTCATTTGAAAGAAGCCAGAACACATATTCGTTCTCAGTGCTTCCTGCCTCTTGCTGGGATGGCGGGCGATTCCAGAGACTTGCCAGCCCAGAGCCCACGCTCTCCAAGGCCGGTCTCTGACCTGTCTCCCAGCTTGCCCTCCAGCTGTTTGTGCAGAAACATGCCTTTCATGGTAAATGGAAACATGTCCGGTGTCGAGTTCCATGCTCTTAGCTCTAAAATTAGAAAGCAGGGAGATGGGGGGTGTGCCAATGAGTGTAGGACTGATGAGTTGCTCAGAAACTCAAATTAGATGGAATTATACAGATTTTGTAATATGTGTTTTGTTTTATTTTTCTCATGAAACCCAGGGGCATTTGTAAGAAGAGCAAAGTGGGGCATACTCCCAGAAAGAGTGTGATGAGAGAGAGCTGTGGTGCTTGGCTTACAGTTTGTATTAAAACAGGAACCCCTTCACCCACCCCCGTCCCCGCCCCGCTGTGCACAATTCCTTCCACCCCGTAAATCCTTATTCCTCCTTTTTCTTTATTTTTACTTCTGAAAGCAAAGTGGAAAAGGCAATAGGTAGGTGGGTGAATAGATACAGGGACAGCTGGGTAGGTAGGTAGATAAATAGACTGTTGTGTGTGTGTGTGTGCGTGTGTGTGTGTGTGTGTGTGTGTGTGTAACTTTGGGAAAGTTCTGAAAACTTGCTGTTCTACCTCTGAACATTCCCTGCAAATCTCCCTCCCCCTGTGTTAGTGCTGGGGTGTCCTGGCCTTTCTGTTTTCCTGTGCAAAGCCATGGCGGTGAGCTTCCCAGCTGCCAGAGATGGGATGAGGTGGGATGGAAGAGAGTCAGGGGCTAGTTTCCAGGCACATTCTCCTTCTGTGGGTAGCGGGGTGAAGGTGGGGTAGGGGGCAGGATGTCGTTTTCTTTTCCCTTTGGTGCTACCAGAAGAGGAGGAAGTAAGTAGAACAGGTCCTTGCCCAGGTCCCAGGTGGCCTGAGCAGTTTTGTCCTGCCAATCAAGCAAAGTTTTGCCAGACCCACTCTATGCCTGTTCCTTTGTTTACTTCTTCCTTTGTTTAGTTCTGAGGTCATTTTCCCTAAATGTGAGCTCTTCCCTTCATGCCTGTGGTGACTATAAAGCCCTCTAGACTGTGGGACCTGGGCTTTGTTTATCCAAGCCTGTCTTCAGGGCTTGATACACAGTCTAGTACGTAACAAGAGTCCGACAAACATTTGAACAAGAAATTCTCTTTAGCACGCAGTCACTAACATGCTCTATACACAAGACCCATAGCCAGCATGGTGAGCATTTGTGTGGGAGAAGGGCATCCACAGGTGACTGGGGCGCCTACACCTCACAAGGTCACAGTCAGGTGAGGGAGAGGAAAGGCAGCCACTGTGGTGCAAGCGGAAGTGAGGTGCAGGTGACGAAGGTCTACAGATGGCACACATTATTGAGTCTCTGAGTCTGACCCAGCACTTGGCACATAGTAAGAACTGCTTGTTGGTCGAGTTTCCGTGTTTTAAATCCAAGAAAGACTCATCTCTGAGTGGTGTTCTGGGTTTCTAGCCTCCATACTTCTAAAACCAGCCAAACCGCTCTGGAAGCTGTATTATATGTGGCCCCTCTCTCTCCAGTCTTCACAGGGGCTTGAATCAGATCCAACAAATGCTCCCCTCACCTCCTCCAGATTCCGTGGCAGCTCGTTCCCATTCCCCAGGAGCCCCTGGGGAGGAGATGTAGCACCCACAGCGCGAGAGGCAGAGGGCTTCTCATGAGCAGCCCGAGGGGCCTTGCCATAATGATTCGTGGTTGTGATAAAGCAGGTGGTGTAAAATTAATCTCAGGTGGAGCCTGGGTTTGTTTTGGAAAACTCCATCACTGCTATCGGTCTGTAGAACCAAGGGCCCTGAAGCTTGACCCACTAAGGAAAGTGTGAGAGGAGTGAGGCGAAGGGAAGGAGGCCACATTGACTCTCGCTAAATACAAAGTTGGGAAGGCCTGGTGGAGCTCTCTCGAGGGCTGGCTGGTGGTGGTGAGGGCGAGAACAGGGAATTAGGGGCCAGGGTGTGGTCCGGAGCCACTGGAGGAGCCTGTGGTAACCAGAAATCCATGAGTAGAGTTTGCTGCTTTGCCTTAAACAATTGAGGTGATGTTGCCAAAGGGGGAGATTTCGAAATCTGAACCTTGTTGCAGAAGTTTCTCGGCAATTCTCTGTTCATTTGACATTAAAATTTGGTGTAAATAAACAACCCTGGGTAATTTGGAAATTCAATAACACAGGGAGGTCCCAGAGGAGAGCCAGGGGGCCGCAGGGCTGAGACCTCCCCCCGGGTCTCTGTTTTCATGGCTGGTTTGTGTCCAGGAGAGGGGTGTACGAGGCGTCTTTGGTGCCCTGTGTGTGGGATGTAGATGGGGAGCTGGGATAAGGGCGGCAGTGAGACTCTTCTTCAGCGTGGCCTTGAAACTTGGCCTCAGAGCTGTGAGGCTTTTTGAGAAACTAGAAAAAGCTACGGATGTGCTCGCCCACACATACTGTGCCTGAGCACAGGACTATATGCCATTTCAGAGGCCTCTTGGGCCCCCCGAGCCCATCCATGGGTCCCTGAACACTTCATAATTTCACTGCTCCCAGTGGTTTGTTCTTCCTTCACCCCGAGAATCAACTCCGAGTCCTTATGACAGTGTTTAACCCTGTCTCGCAGTGCACGTTCAGTCCCAGGCCCAAAGGACCTGGGGGTAGCAAAGGTCCTGGGCGCCAGGCTCCAGGGCCTGTGTCCCTGTGTGTCTACTTCTCCCTCTCTCAAACCCCAGTTCACCCCTCACCTTTCCCTTGCACTGCCTCTGCGTGAATGAGGTCTTCCCCAGCCCTCTGGGATGGAAGTGATTGTTCTCTCCTCAGCATTTTACAAAGTGCTTGGACTTTGTTATATTTGTTGGATGATGCTGGCTATTATTGTGCCTCCACATAACATTTGTCCACACCAATGGAGTCTAAGCAACTCGAGGGCAAGCATGTACCTCTCTCCAGCATGTATCCTCCATAGGGTACAGGGTAATTGTCCAGTTTTCAGGTTTGAGGGGGGCTAGGAAATGCCAGAGGGAATAAATGATAATGGCAGAGACACCCAACTGCCTCAGGACTGACAGGGATCTGGGCAGAAATGGGGCTGTTAACCACAGGTGCATGGAGTCCTGCAAACTCAAAGGGGGCTGGGCTTTGTGTGCCTGGCAGGCTGAACCTCCACCCTGACACCTTGTGCAGGGCCGAAATGCAAAGGGAAAACTTGTAGGTTGCAAGATGACATGAAATGTATTTAAAAAATAGATGATTATAGCCCTGGTTCGGTTGCTCAGTAGGTTGGAGTATGGGCCCATAAACCAAAAGGTTGCAAGTTCAATTCCCAGTCAGGGCACATACCTGGGTTGTGAGTTCCATCCCCAGTCGAAGTGTGTATGGGAGGCAGCTGATCAATGCTTTTCTCTCCCATCGATGTTTCTCTCTCTCTCTCTCTGTCTCTGTCTCTCTCTCTCTCTCTCTCTCTCTCTCTCCCTTCCTTTCTTTCTAAAATCGATGAAAACATATTCTCAGGTGAGGATTAATATAATAAAATAAAAATAGATGATTATAGTATACATTCTTTGAATATGGCATTGAGTAAAGAATTTTCTGGCAAAAAGCTACCGTTGTTCACATTTCATGTGAAACTCCAGCCTCTTACAGTGTTTTTGACTCTTCGCATCTCGCTCACTTTTTCTCAAATCAAGGGCTTCTTTGCTCTTTACCAAACAATTTCGGCCTTGTTCTCATTTTTTGCTTGGGATGTTTAAAATGCTCTCGGGAAACAGTCCTACCATTCAGAAATTCCAAATATATCCATGGGCCTTTATTATTCTTCAAGGTTACAGGAATTTTCCTTGGAAACTATTTGAATTTTAGTAGAATTTTTTGCCTTTCATGTCTCCTCTTGCTTTGAAAATGAGTTTTGGTAAATCGAAGTCTCTGAACTTATATTTACTTATTTTATTTTTTGCCACATTTAGTCTGTCTAAATAGCTCTGTCATAAAAAAAAAAAAAAAAGTAATTTCAGGTCCTGACCCTAAAATTCCTTTCAGAAATTAACTGGGCAAAATCTGACAGTGTGCCGCCTGTTACCTTCAACACTTAGCTGGTGTCGACATTAAAAGGTGGCGCCAACTGAACGTTAGAAAGACGTCTTGTGGCACTTCTTTTAGTGATCCAGACAAATCCTTGAACGCTGTTCTAGCTTCTGATCCCAACTTTGCAAGTCAGACCCCCAGCATGCGACATTTCACAAGCCTTTTCTCTTTGTGAACGGAACAGATCGGCTGCGGCCCATGGAAACCACAGACTGCGGATCAGAGGCCCAAGGGAAGAGTGCAGCCGGTCTCACTCCGCAGCTGACACTGGGGAGCGGAGCATGATGCGTTGGCCCAATGGCCTCTCCCGGGCGGCAAGTGTGTTGGCTCCAGAGCCGCCTCTACCTCTCGGCAATCTGTCCTGCCCAGGTGCAGCACAAGCTGTGGAGGCCCACCCGGAACTGGATTCTGTGACAGGCTTCCAGGCCACCACGGGGACCCAGGAGGAAGGACTGTGGCATGGCTCTTCCGGGGATTAAGAGCACTGCCAACCCCCGCGAGCCCTTACAAGGCAGAATTGAAGGAACCTCGACAGGATACATGCAGATGGAGACACATCTCTCCTAACACTGAGCTACAACTGAAAGGGGGACCTGTGCACTCTTACTTGGTGGGTTTGACCAGGTTCGGTGGGAACCTCACAGAGTTGGGGGTCACATGACCTGAGATCATCATACATCCCCCTTGAGTAGCTGGGCACCCTTGGCAACATCATTTAACCTCTCTGGACCTGTGAAATGTGGACGATGATGACTGCTCCACTTCCCTCTGGCTTGCTATGAAGGGTAAGAGAGCTGATGGGTGGGAAACCATCTGGCGATCTATAAATGCGGTGAAGCAGAGGTGGTGGCCTGATGGTGGTCTGGGGTCCTGTGCTCTGAGAGGGTGCCCTGGCCTCCAGGCAACTAGCTTGTGGCTTGTGTTTGTGGAGCTATGTGGCTTCGAGGTTGTTTCTAGAGGCCCCTCACCCTGCTTCACCTGAGGCTGTGGCCGAACCATCCTACCCATCTGTACCTCAGGGCTCCCTTTGGAAAATGGTCTGCTATCTAACTCCACCTGTCTTAGGAAGCCCCATCAGAGCCAATCAAGTTCATTCACTGAGCCAGCGTTTGTTGAGAGTCTCTTTTGCCCAGCACTTAGGTAGAATCATGAATAAAAGAAAACTGCTGCCCTAGCAGAAGAGACAGACAAGTGATGGGTCAGCTCCAGGGCAATGCAACTGGGTTACAAAAGAAAAATGAGGATGCTGCTGTGGGAACTGCCGTGAGCCCTCCACTCGAAGGGTAGGATTTTAAGGGATCTTGCCAAGTGAATCTCTCTAGCCCTGCTGCAATAACCCGCATTGCGCTTATTTAGGGAGAAATGGTGAGAGCAGAAACCGTTCCCCCTTCCCCCACAGGCTTGGTCTCCATGACACACAGAACCCCAGGAAGAGATGTTTCTACACTTCTTACCATCTTCTCAGCTAATTGTCCAGGGAGTGTCCTGAGCAGCCCAAAGCACACCATACGTGGGGCGATGTCACATCTGGGCACTTTGCTAACTTGCCCACTGAAAGTCGTTACTTATTGGGGCCAAAGTAACATTTAGCATTTACAGTGTTTGATAAGGTGATGGTGAATGATCAACTCACAGCACACCTGGGAGAAGTCAGGAGTGGCAGGTCAGCCTCCCCTGACTCACTGACCCAGTGACTCTGCCCAGCCACACCCCAAAGCCGGTGGAGCGGTCTCACCTGCCTACAGCTAAGGGGAGGACGTCATCTGGACTCTTGTCATAGGTAGGGTAAGCAGGGGGCATTGGATCAGTGGCCACAGTGCCAACTAGTTATACAGAAGCGATTTCTTTCATTCATGCACGCACGCATGCGTGCTCTCTTTCATTCAGCTGGGCCTAGTGCAACATAACCAGGAAATAGCTTAGTTTTTCCTCCTCCTTTCTGTCATCACTGCCCTTCTAAACTTCTCTACCTGATCTTTCGCTGGTCAACATCTTAGGCAGATCCCATAACTATTCAGTCCCTCTCAGGGATCAATAAACAGTCTTCATCTTGGAATATTAAAAAAAGCTCATTTCAAAATACATTTAAATTTATTTCCCATCAAGTTCAAAGCTAGTTCCACTTCCTGCAGCTCAGGCCTGACCCAAACATGCAAAGATTGCACTGCTGTCTTTTATTATTGTTTCTTGCTTTTCACTAGCTGCTTCTGACTCCCTAAGGCAGGATGGAAGAGAGCAAGAAGCAAAAGTGTCTTTTTACTTAGCCAGGTCTGCCGGAATCTAGCCTTGGGTGTCCTCTGAATGCGGATGCTTAGGCATTGGTTCTTTCTCTTGTAAGGCACTTCAGCGGGTACCTTGGACCCCACCCACCTAACCCAGGGCTGGGGCCTTGCAGAGCCTGGACTTGGAATGATGCCCTCTCTGGCTGACTCTTACAACTCCCCTTCAGCCCCAGTGCCAATGGGATACCCCCCATGGCAATTAATGTAAGTTCACTTTTCCCTGGCAGTCAGGGCCCTTCCTTGGCTGGTCCTGTCAAGAACATCCACGTCCAGCTCCCATCCTTAGGGGCCATGTGGGTCCACTGTCCCGCAGGCTCTGGAAGTGCAGGTCTTGCCCAAGAGTTGTTGCCCAAGGCAGTGGCCACAAAGCAGAACTACAAGACCTGCAGCTCGGCCAGCATCCACCAGGAAGTCAGGCTAGTCTCTGTCTCTGGCCAACTGCCTGGGCTCACAGCAGTCCTCTCAGAGCCATTCCCATTGTTTGTGTGTTTACCTTTATTAGACTGAATTTTCCTGGTCTTTCCCATCTTATCCTCCAAATGAAAGTGCCCACTTTCCTGTCTTAAATGGATAACTCACTGAAATATTTAATTGAACTTGATTTTTTAAAATGCAAAGTCATGTTTTTAAAACACTGCTCCTGCTCTTGTCACTGCCAATCAAAAACATTCAACTTAGAATGTCTGCCTTGTTCCTGAAGTCGGATTCTGTGTGTTTTGATTTTGCAGGAATTCTTTTCATCTCAGTAACCTCAGCACAGATGAAAAGTATGATCTTGTGTGGGGAAAACACCAGAGAATCTTCATCGTTGCCAACTCTTACATTTAAAAGTCATGCATTCTAACCTTGGTTCCCTGCTATAATATACCCATTTTTGTTAACCTTATAAATACGATTTTTCAAGAGCAAAGAACTCCCTTTATTATGCCTAATTTGCATACTAGCACGTAGTCCATGTGTTGGCAGATAATATTTTAATGGCCATTGAAATATGAGAGTAGCTACATGCAGATGTGTTATGAGATGTACCCTATCTGTTATTTAGTATTTGAAAGGCAAAAAATAGGCACCTAGCAACATCACTCAGAGTTAGAGAAAAGCCACTTTACATCCAGGGGAGATGACTGCCCCTTTGGGGGCTGTTGGACTTGTATATTTAATTCCATAAAAGATCCTCACAAGGAGACTCAGCTGTTGTTTGTCCACATGCACGTTGAATGACAGTGATGACATCCCCAAAGGATGGTTTTGGTGGGGGAGAAGATGGGGTTTATTGGCAGTTGCCAGACAGGTTCTTAAGTCAGTCCTGTGTAGAGAGACCCTAAGGCTCCACTTGAGAATTGTGTTTTCCCTTTTGGAAACTCACCATCCTTCCTCCTTTTCTTCTTTCCTGGGTGGATTATAGGAGGGGGTACCTGCTGCCAGCGCCCAAAAATAAGGATCTAGCATTTAACACCCATTCAGGACCCACCTTGCCCCCTCCCCAGGTATAAGGGAGAGCATCAAAATGCTGAGCCCACATTAACATCCAATTGGATTGAATTTCCAGAAGGTTCTCTTCTCACACCAGTTAGGACAAGTAAGAAGTACCAGGAGGCAGCAAAAGTGATCAAGAAGGAAGAAAATATTTGGAATTCAACCTTCAGCTGGGGAGAAATGGATTGAGGAGCTGGTGCTTGTGTCTGGGCCAGGGCAGGGGAGAGCTGCAGGGCCCAAGGGCATCTGCGGACCTGTGGAGCCCTGCAGCCAGTTCAGGGGCTCAGACTCAGCACACACAGCACTGCCCTCAGGCAGCTCCCCTTTCAGCAGGGGAGCTTAGCAACCAGGGAACATCCCAGAAGAGGATGTTTGTCTGTGATGCGGAGACCTGAGAGCAGGCATAAACGCACATATGATCAAGTCAACATCTTGCCTTTGAGATTTGGCTCATGTCATCTGAAGGGGGCTGTGAAGTGAAGCGATGAGGGGTATTTGCTTGTGTGAGGAGGACCGGGCTGGAGGGGGGAGATGGGCTTCCCTGTCTCCTTAAACACAAAAAGGAACATAGTGGGGAGGGAAGGAGGGAGGGAGAGAGAATGGGCAAAAAAATGGTGTCTGTGAGAAGTCGATAGTGGTGATGATGGGACAACACGGTGAATGGACTTAATGCTACTAAATTTTATACAGGATGATGGTTAAATGGCAAATTGTATATTATCTATAACCACAGTTTACAAAACAGTATAATATACCAAAAACCACTAAACTGTAAATTTTATTTTTTTATTCTTTTAAAAAAGTTCCAGTTCCAGTTTATATTCAATATTATTTTATATTAGTTTCAGGTGTACAGTATATTGGTTAGAGAACCATATATTGTACAAAGTGGTCCCCCTGATATTTCCAGTACCCAGCTGACACCACACACAATTATCACAATGTTGTCGACTTTACATCCCATGACTGTTCTGTAACTGCCAACCTGCACTGCTCCATCCCTTCACCTTTTTCACCAGACCCCCAACCCCCTCCCGTTTGGCAACCATCAATCTGTTTTCTGTATCTATGAGTCTATTTCTGTTTTGTTTGTTCCTTTATTTTGTTTATTGGATTCCACATATAAGTGAAACAATATAGTATTTGTCTTTCTCTGATTGGCTTATTTCACGTAGCATAATGCCTTCTAGATCCATCAGTGCTGTCACAATGGGTAAGATTTAGTTCTTTTCCTATGGCCAAGTAATACTCCAGTGTGTACAGGCACCGCATCTCCTTTATCTAGTCATCCTTGCTGGGCACTTCGGGCTGCTTCCACATTTTGACGATTGTAAATAACAGTGCAATAAACATAGGGGTGCATATATCCTTTCAGATTAGTGTTTTGGGTTTCTTTGGATATATACCCAGAATGGAATTGCTGGGTCATAAGGCAGTTCTATTTTTAATTTTTCAAGGAATCTCCATACTGTTTTCCACAGTGGCTGCACCAGTCTGCATTCCCACCAAAAGTGCTAAAGGGTGGGTTTATTTTTCTCCACATTCTAGCCAATACTTGTTATTTGTTGATTTATTGACAATAGCCATTCTGATACATGTGAGATGATATTGTGGTTTTAAATTTGCATTTCTCTGATGATTAGTGATGTTAAGCATCTTTTCACATGTCTATGGGCCCTCTGTATGTCCTCTTTGAGAAATGTCTGTTCACATTCTCTGCCCATTTTTTAAGTGGATTTTTTAGTTATTTTGGTGTTGAGTTTTATAAGTTCTTTGTGAATTTTGGATATTAATTCCTTATCAGGTGTATCATTGGTGAATGTATTTTCCCACTTAGGGGGAAACCGTGTTTTCATTTTGTTGATGGCTTATTTTGCTGAACAAAAACTTTAGTTTGATATAGTTCCATTATAAAATTTTTCCTTGTTTCCCTTGCCTGAGGAGATATATGAGAAAAAGATAACTATGAGAAATGTCTGAGATTTTACTGCCTATGTTTCCTTCTAGAATATTTATAGTATTGAGTTTTACATTTAAGTCTTTAACCCAGTTTGAGTTTATTTTTATATATGGTATAAGAAGGTGGTCTAGTTTCACTTTTTTTTGCCCATATCTGTCCAATTTCCCCCAAATCATGAATTAAATAGACTGTGTTTCTCCCATTGTATGTTCTTGTCTCCTTTGTCAAATATTAGTTGACTATGTAGACATGGGTTTATTCTTGGGCTTTCTGTTCCATTGATCTATGTGTCTGTTTTTATGCTAGTACCATGCTGTTTAAATTGTACATTTTAATGGGTGAATTGTGTGGTGTCTGAATATCTCACTAAAACTGTTTTTAAAGATGGTACTCATGAGGGGTGTGTGTGTTTGCATGCACACACACGCATGCCATCAGGGGACACTGCCAGTTTCCAAGTTACTCTACTTTGGGTTTAAAACGTCAGAGTGAGGACTAGACAAGGGCAAGGAAGAGACACGTAACGCATCTGCTCATTGTTTACAGAAGAAGAGAGAAAGAAGTACAGTACAATAAGTGTCAAAATAATATAATAGCTCACGCTTCACATGTTTTTACAAGAAGGAGGATTCTCCACCAAAAAGTCCATTCCAGGTTCTGCTTTCTGTGTGTAGTTTGTTTTCAAAGTTAGGCACATGGCTAGCTCTGCTTACAGAGGCTTGAAGGTGTGGCAACTAATGATCAAGCAGAAGCTCCTATTTTCCTGTAGAAATATATGATTGTGCTTAGGAATGCGGCAGGTTGCTTGTACTTATACCTGGGGCCAGAGGTCCTTTTCCTGGAAGCGTATCTCTGATGTCAAGGGGGCAGGGTGGAGGCAAAGCTGGGTCTAGGTTAGACCACCTCTCTGCCTGGGAGACCTTGACCAGTCAGTCATCCATCGGTCATTGCCTGGGCTTCTTTGGCCATAAAGTGTAGATGATGATACCTCCCTTGCCTTCTTCCTAGAGCAGTGTGAGAAACAAAATCCAAACAGGAAAACATGTGAAAGCGTTCAGTAAACTGTGAATCACTGCCTTCGCAGAAGCTCTTCTGCATGCCTGTAATAGAAACCCAATAAGTGGGCGAAAAGGAAGGCACTGAGTTGAAACCTCTCGGAAACCAGGAGCAGGAAGTGAGGCTGGATCCAGAAATGGCATCTGGAGAGCTGGGACCCCGGCAGCGCCCACCCTTGGGTTTCTCTGAGTATCCACCTGTTTTGATTTTCTCTCTGCCTGCAGTCTGCCTTCTGTTGTTCTGTCTTGCAGGACCACACGTGACACCCATGGCACCTGTGATTACAATCCCTCCATTCAAGCCAGCAGCCCAGACTTTTCTCTTGGGTCCTAATTCAGATGGGTTCAGCCTGGGCTGGATGTCACCCCTGGTCTGATGAGTCATGAATGTGGGTGGGCACGTACGATGAACTCAGACATCCTTTGTCCATCTCCATGGGACTGAGTTGGGTAGGTGCCTGGAGAAGCACCTCCTACAAATATCATGGCAGCCTCTAGTGATGTGATTACAACAGTGAATGAAGAGTCAGGTGTGATCATAAGAACCCCTTTTCACAGTATCCCTGTCTTTTTTGTCTTCTGCGACTTCTTTCACGTCAGCTCTGTGGAGGCTGGCCCTGGCTGGGCATTCAGGCCAAACAAAGTTGATAAAGGTAAGGCCGGAGGACCCCATCAGTAGTGAGCTAGGCCAGTGGGGTGCCATGGGGGACCCTGAAGCCACCTTGTAGCTCCTCTGAAATGTGACCAGGTTACTCTGCTTGTGCAGAGTGGTCCATATTGCATTTCTCACAAAACGTATTACCAATGAGAATGAGTGCAAGTTGTAGCAACCCATTTTGAACTAGATCAAACAAAAGGGAGATTACAGTGGGGCTGCTTTTCCATATCCCTCCATCCTTTCCTGCCTGCCACCCTTTGAGCCATCCCACTGTTTCCCAGTGGCCCCCACCCCCCAGGCATGGGCAGCTCTGCACTGACCTCCTCCTGTGAAAAGATAGTGGGGAAGACGCTGCACTAAGGGCTGCCGATTTTTTTCCCTTTTTCTTTCATTGCCTGTGGTCTGCAGTTACCCATTCCCCTCTTGGCCTTCATAGCTGTGAGAGGGTGAGCAGGTGTCGAGAGCAACTTTGTTCTTTTTTGGTCAATCTCATTACATGGAAAAGAGCCAGCTCTCTCTGGGTAGCTGGCAGCTCCTCCAAGGCCAGACTGCTGGGCAGGGCTCCCAAGAGCAGTGCTAGCTTGTTTGGTGTCATGAGGAACTGGGCCAGCCCCACTCGTCTCTGTCCCCAAGAGCAGGCTGCTTTTCAAACAGATGCACAAATAATCGGATGACTTGGATAGACTGCAGTGGTGTAAGGTAACTCCACCAGGCTTGCCCAAAAGTAAAAAGAGAAGCTCCGAGCTGAGGATACATCTTTTGCCCCCTTCAGTTCTGTGCTATCCTTTGGTCTCTCTTCCATCCTCTCCTATTGGCGCAGGTGAGCCAGGGACTTTGCTCTGGCCAGCAGACCTGCTCTGTGTGCTGGAGAGGATGCTGATGCAGGGCAGGCCCAGTGTAGGGCAAAGAGAAGTATGCAGCGCCCCAGGCCTCTTGTTTGCCCAGCAGCTAACCGGACAAACACATTGCAGGTCCCTGCAGGACTTAGCCTTTAAGGATCAATGCTTAAAAACCACATGGGTAAACAAGTACACAATTATGTTCACAGCGAGTTATTTAATTATAATAATTGGCATCTGCTCCTGGCACTAACCAGTTTACGGTTGTCAATTCATTGAATCCTTCCAGTGTTACAACCCCGAGGTAGACCCCTCATAATAACATAATAACACCTCCATGTTATTAGCTCCATTTCACCAATGAGAAAATCGAGGCTCAGATTGATTGAACAACATGCCCAGTTTCACACCGTGAATAAGTGGCAGAAGCAGGGATTGAACTCAGATAGCCTGGCTCCAGCCTCACTGCACAAATCCCTTCTCAGGTTATCAGCCTCTTCCAAGGACAGGATGGAATCAGTCTTTGCTCTTGTATGCCTGTGATAATCTGCATGATTAAAAGATGCCACTAGACAGAAGGAGTATTTAAAAGGTCTAACCACTAGAAAAAGTAATTTTTGTGACTAAAACTTTCATGACCTATCCAAAGCTCAGCGGTCAGTTTGCAATTCTTCTAACTTCCCACAAGAGTAAAACTGGCTCTTCTCACTGCCACTGATGTAGAGGGGCCATGGCCTTGGTGTGCAGGGGAGAGAGCATGGGTCACTCTTTAAGCAAGGCAGTCTGATGGGGAGTGCTGGAAAGTGAACAAAGGTGGGAGTTCTTCCGCAGCGGCTCAGCCTGGCATTTACTGTGATTTTAAAATCTGCGAACATGTGGTAACTGCGGGAAGCACAGGACAGCAGTTAAAAGCGTGTAGCCCTAGGACAAAACAAGCCACTCCTATTCTTCCGCACTTTGCGTCCCCCTCACCCGCAACCTGTAGAACGCAGCTGTCCTGCTGGCCACTTTGCTCCCAAATCTAAAGAAAGCCCAAGAAGAAAGGCCAGGACGAAATATTCCCTTTTCTTCAACTTCTCCCCTATACACCCGTGTGAGAGCTTTCCCCTGCTGTAGTAGAAGTTGGTATTTTGGTTCTCAGCTATGGAATGTCTCTCCGCTGTGCCCTTCCTGATTTTTGCTGGGCCTTGTTGAATCTACTTCTTTGTTTTATATGGCTGAATGGAGAGCTGGAAACACGGGAGGACCATTTTTTGGGGGGATCCACAGTGGTGCTTGGGAATTCCGCCAAGGGCTGCTTCTCTTGCCGCTGGGGCAACCCCCTTGTGTGGCCAGGCAACAACCAGCCCCTCCCTGACGCGCAGCCCTGAATCTTTCCCCTCCTTCAGGATGTCCTGGTGGTGGCCACCACTTCCTTCTCTGTGCCTGGTGCTGACTCCCCTTAGCCTCTGTCTCAGTCTGTTTAGGCTGCGATAACAAAAATACCACAGACCGGGTGGCTTATAAACAACAGAAAATTTTTCTCACAGTTTCAGAGACTGTAAAGTCCAAGATGAGAGTGCCAGCAGATTCCATGTCTGGCCCGAGCTGGCTCTCTGGCCCATAGACGGCTGTCTCCTCGCTGTGTCCTCGTGCGGGGGAAGGGCAGAGAGAGTGCTCTGGTGTCCTTTCTTCACAGCGGCACTAATCTCATTCCTGAGGGCTCAACCCTTGTGACCTAATCACCTCACAGAGGCCCCCACCTTCTAATACATAGGGAGACTAGGTTTCAACATAAGAATTTGGGGGGCAATGCAAACAGCAGCCTCTCTGACTGTCGAGTTTACATGTTTCTTCATTTGCTGCCCCCCCAACTCCACTACCAAGTGGTGGCCTCTCGCCTCCTGGGTTAGTGCACACACTCAGGTGCGAGTGCGCAGGGCTGAGCACACTGCCTTTGATCCCAAAAAGAACCTGTTGCTTTTGAGATTTCCCTGTTTTCTGAATGCTCTCCCTGCTTAATGAAGTTGTGCTGGGAGCTAGGGGCACTGCTGGAATGGAAGCCAGCTTTGCTCCTCTCGGAGAGAGGTTTGGAAGTCAGTGTCATGGGTAAGCAGAGGCTCTTTCAGATGTCTGCTCTTTCATATAACAAGCTCTCCCAGAAGGACCAGTCTAGGCAGCAACTTCTTGTCTAAACACATCTCTCTAAAAAGTCCCAAACAGACCGGGCTAGTTTCCTCTGCAATATCCATTGTCTTTCAGTAGCAGAGTCCCAGTGTTATTCTAGGTTGCATGGATCCTGTGAAAAGACTATGTTTCCATGCCTTTCTTGTAGAAGATGAGAGCAGATGTTGTTGGATGGCACTTCTGCGAAAGCTCTCTTTGCCATTCTACCCCACCTGCCTTCTGTGGTTTGGGGTATGGAGGTATGTGATGGCTGGGGCTGCAACAGCCATATTGAGGCCATGAAGAAAAGACTAGAGGAGTCACAAAGACTCCACCCTAATTTTCTTGATTCTTATTAACTACTTGAACCACTGAACCAAGGCTGGTACTTACCCGTGTGTGCATTTCTCATGACAAACACACAAATAAAACCTCTGCGTTTAAGCCACTGTAGTCATTTCTCTGTGTCTAGTAACCAAAAGCAATTCCTGATACACCAAATTAGAAAGCAGGTATTAGAAAGAAGTCCAGTGATTACTCAAAGGCCTTAGTTACAGGGATCCAAGCTCTTATGAAGCCCCAGTTCTCAGAAATTCTTTTTTGCTGACAAGCCCTAGAGTCATTCTTTTCGGAGCTAAGAGAGATCCTTTCTGGTGTTCCTGAATTTAACTTCTTCAGTGCAAGTGGAACATGAAAGCCACTGGGCTCCCTCCTGAGAAGCAGTTTTAGGAAAGCAAGTCATCACCTCCCTTTGACGTATGGTCACCTGCAAAGGCATTGCTGATACCAGGCCCATGAGCCACATATTCAAGTGCTCCAACATCTGGTGGTTGAGCTGCTACTTGCTTTTTCAAGCACAAAACCAAGCCTTTAGATGTTCCCAATTTAGCCTCATAAGCATTATGTTGGGTGCGTCTACCTTGGCCGACAGCTGCCAGCAATTCAAAGCTCTCTCTTGTACAGACATTTTCAGTTTTTAAAGACTGCGCGCTCTCTTCATTCCCAACTGTGGTGAAGTCACGTTGGAGGAATTTTTACAGAGGCAGCCACCTCGGTGTCTCACCAGGGGTAGGTGTCCAAAAGGCTTCTCTTAGGCTGGGGTGATGGAAAGGGTCCTAAGAAGAGGGCAGAAAACCCCACCCATTAAGCTGAAAGTTTCATGTGCTCTTAACCCCTTTAAAGGAGCCTACGCTTCTCTGCAGCCGGTGCAGCAGGAGAGGGGCCGTGGGGGTGGGGGTGGTACGAACAGCAGCCCCCACTTTCTTTCTCCTTCCTACCCAGGAGGGGTAAGAAGCTGGGTTGGTGGGAGGCAGAGCTCTGGAGCAGATAACCCTGTCCTCCATGGTTAACCATTCTGTTTGGGGGATCCTTTTACCCACGACTGATATTGCCCAGGACCTGAGGGCTCTTAGACCCACCACCCTTTACCTTCCTGTGTTTTCTCTTATGCTCCAGGATAGTGCCACCTTCCACAAGGGATATGTGGAATCAGAGACTCTCAGCCCTAGAAGGGGCTTCAGAGATTGCCTTGTGTCACTTTCTGTTGCAGCATATGGGCAAACTGAAGTCTGTGGCAGAGAGGTAACCTGCCTCAGGTTGTATCATGAGCTAGTGGCCTTGCTTTAGGTCATGACCCTCAGCGAGCACATTTGGCACAGTAAGAGGTGATAACTAATTCTTATATAGTGATTACTATGTGTAAGGCATCAGTGTATGGTATGTGTGTGTATAATCTTTCCCATGTTATGCATGATGATTATGAGGCACAGAGAGGTTAAGTAACCTCCCTAAAGTCATAGCTACTAAGTGGCAGAGCCAGGATTTGAACTCAGACAGTCTGGCTCTGTTCTTGACTGCTACACAATACTGGCTTACTAACACCTGTCCTTGACTATTTACTTCAGGTCCAGCTGAGGAATCTCTAATAAATTCCATGGCCAGAGGATTAATGGCTTAATATCTTACCCCTGGAAGAACCCTTCCCCAAACCTGATAGCAACAGGTGTTAAATGGACTAATCAAAACAAAAATAAATTCCATGGTCAAATAAATTTGCAATGTTGTATTAAACCAAGTTAAACAGTTTTTCTTTTCTTTTTTTACTACAGAATTTCTCAGACCCTTTAACGTGTATGCTAATAGGCATTGTAAATTCTCTAAGAGTCTAAAAGCATTTGCTGAGTTTTTTAGACCACAGAATCTTTTTTGATGCAGTCACGTCACCTGAGCGAAAAAGGCAGATTGTGTCTTGTTACTACGAAAATAGTTTTGACCTCAAGGATCACCTAAAATGGGCTCAAAGCCCGCACTCTCACCCCCGAGGGTTCCCTGGAACATACTTTGAGAAACGCTGTCCTAGAAAATAATATTTTAAAGCTAAGACTTGAAGCACATTCTCATGGGGCTAAATATCATCTTGCCCCTTGTAAAGGACAAAGGAGAAAAAGCACATGAAAGACTAAGTATATGTGTTCTAAGAATCAGTCCTTCATTCTACTGATTCCTTATTTTCCTTTTTTCTCTTCCTGCCTTTGTTCTTTTCTTTTAAAAATTCCTTATTGCTCCATAAAGGATTTAAGGTAGCTTACTCTTCTAGTAAGTCAACATTCTTGTTGAAAGATACACATTTAAAGTATAATTAAGGCATTACTCTTTAAGGGGGCCTCCTGACCTCCATCCTATGCCCCAAATTCTCCATACTAGTATCTTACAGGCCAATCTAAAATTTCTCATTAGCATTTTGTTTATTTGGTAAGGCCATGCCTTTCTAGACAGAGGGCCCGAGTTTAGATACAGTTTCAACACAATGAGAGGTGTGAACACATTGGGCTCGGCATGTGTGTGAGTTGCCCAGACTAGGGAGCCTGTCCAGGGAGAGAGCCCTGAGTGACAGGAACTCGGTGGGGGAAGGACTGCAGCCAGTACCTGGCCAGGACCCTACGAAGTGAGGTGCCCTGGTACAAGGTAGACACTTTTCCCTTTTAGGGAGATGTCCAAAGATGCATTTTATTCATCTAACAATCTAATCTAGGGCCTGCCCTTGAACTGAAGTCATTGTGTGTTTATTCTAGACCACAGGACTTTGAACCTGACCTCAAACCTTTGGTCAAAGCTAATGTGGCATTCAGGGTACTGCTCTGGAATTTGAGAACCCAGAGCAGGTGAGCAAAATGAAATCTACTTCAGGCGAGGTGGCCCAAGTCCCCCCTTTGTTGTGATGACCAGCAGCAGTGGAATGTGCCCTTGTCTCACAAGCAGGTCAATCTTGTGAGGACACTCCGGTCCACACAGTCTGGGCCAGATGGAGAATCACAGACTGGAGGGGACATGAAGTGTCTTGTCCCACTGAGAACACTGCCACCTCTGTCCACAATTTGTCTCCTCCATCCTCTCAGTTTTAGGGCTCTGGCTGCTGCAAGTGGGCAAGTGGAAGGGCATGCCTGTCAGGCGATGCTACCAAGAGCCACCAAACTCTTAACTTGCCACTGTCCCACCCCGCATGCTGGACTTCAGCTCTAATTGTGTGCAGGGCGAGTCTCTAGCTCTTTGCCTGGATTGGTCTTGTATGGTTGTGTGCACCCCCACCCTGCCCCAGTGTCAAGGCAAACCCATCCAACTAAGTGTTATTAACAACAAAACACATTTATTAGGAATTTTTCACATATATTAGTCACACATACTCCTTTTAGAAAATACAGATGAGAAAATAGAAAATGGAAAAGTCATCCATAACCCAACTCTCCAGAGATAATTACAGACTGCTTTGGATATAAATTCTCTTCCTTTCTTTCTTTCTCTAGCTCTTGCTTCATACACAGCTACATACCCAAGTGGAAGGTCCCAGACGGGATTCATGCAGCCAGAGTATTGACCCATCTCCCATCCCTGTGTCTGCCCCCATGCTGATGTGTAGCAATTGTTTACACAGGGGAAGTGGTCATGTTTTGTGTTTGGCTCCTCAGGCCTGGAGGGTAAATGGAGCAGACAGCAGGAGTCTGGTCCCCTTTCTGCCTCTGGAGTGGGTCTGACCCAGGGGAGAGAGGAACCACTCCACAGTGTGGGTAAAAGTCAGTGTGGCTCCCACATAGTGAGGATGCAGAGAACTGCCGCTCTGCTCAGGCAAGTGATGGAGGAAGAGTATTTGTTCTCTATAATGTATTGAAGTGGCTGTTTCCTCTCTTGACACACCCCGGTCATGGAGTGGGGTCCTCGGGCTCAGATACCACCCTCTTGCCCCAGTGTCTCCTACTCAAATTCATGGCTCCTCCAGCCCTCACCATCGATGCTGCTCTGGTATTCTTTTTAGATTTCCTAACTTGAAGTCTATATTTAGTCTTTCTGCACTAGAACACTCACAGTAGTTAAAGATGAAATCTAAGGCATCGTAAACTAGCAGCCTCCTATTCCATATAAAAGGTGTGGAGAGACATGAGCATTCATGGGCTGTGATGAATCACCTCAGGTTTCTCAGCATCTCACCATCACACTTAATTCTTCAAATTAGGCAGGAAAAGAGCCGGGGAAAGCTGGGCACTTTTGAGGCCAACACCAGCCAGCTAGTGCGATGTTCCTCTCTGCTGGCTCAGCCTCTTCCCCGGCAGCCCCTGCTGCTTTATCTGTTTATTTTGCAATTAGTGCCAGAAGGAGACTCACGGGGAAATTTTTGCTTGGGGGCCAAAATTTATATTTCAGAATGTCTTCCCCTCCTTGGAGCACTAGATTCTACGAGGAGAGTCTGAAAACAATAGCTCTTGATAAGCTTTCAACAACACTCTTGATGATAATCCTTGGTAATCTCACCATCCACAAACACAATCCTTTGCACACATAGTCGTCTAGTTCCTCGACTTCCTCTGCTCCAGTGATCTTGTCCTTTATGGCATCTTGGGCATTTATACCCATGGCCATGCTCTTGACTTGGCTTGTGATTACCAACAATCTAAAATCTCAATTTCAAATATCCCACCCTTCTGTCACAATTCCTTTTTCCAGCTCAGTGTTCTATTCTTTTCAATGATTCTTCAACCTCACTGAGACCTACAGTCAACTGATCTACCACCTTTTCACTGTTCCTTACCCACCCCACCCTCAAGTCCTTGCTGCCCTCCTTACCCACTTAGATTCTGTGGCCCCTTGTTATCATCCTACCAGTTAGTACATTGCTCCCTGTGACCCCTCTCTCCCTTTATCGCACCTTCCTGGCAAAACCTTGACCCTGCTGCATCTATGCTCTATTCACTCTGTCTGCACCTGCACAGCTGGGTGTGGCTGCCCAGTCTTACTTTAAGTTCATTATCACAGTTGCCAGGTGGGCCTACCTCTCTTATTTCACTTTCCCACCCCACTTACTTTCCCACTCTCCAAGACAATGATTTCTTATTTCCTCCTCCCTCCTCAAACTGTCAACCTCCCCCTCCACTCTCACTCTCAGCTGATGACCTTGGTTCCTGATTCCCTGAGATACGAGAACAACCAGCTGACAAGTTCCACGTCTCTACCACCATACCCACTGCCCACCCTCATCCGTGCCTATCCATTCTGCCTTCCCTCAGTGCAGGCCGAATTTCCCAGGCTTCCATGAGCGGTACTCAAAGTGTGGCCCTCAGTTCTGACTGGCAGCAGCAGTATCGCTTGGAAGGTGATCAGAAATGCAAATCCTGCAGCCCCACTCCAGACCTGCTGAATTGGAATCTCAGGGAGGGCCTGGGCACCTGTGTTTCAACCAGCTTTCCAAGTGATTCTTATGCACCATGAAGTTAGGATGCTCTGAGCTAGATCCTCTTCTCTCTCCCCAACCCAAGGACACCTCTCCAGTGGTTGTCCCCTCTCTCTTCTGCATCATCACACTTTCCCCCCCTCTACTGGATGTTTTCATTGTCACACAAACAAACTGGAGACAAAATAAAAAAAAAAATCTCTTGATTCCAAATCTCACTTTTGCTACCATATTTTTCTCCTTGCCTTTTTGTCTTAAACCCCCCCAATCAGTCTTTTGCTCCCTCTGTCACCCAAAACTGATCTTCCTAAGGTTGTCATAGTAGAAATCGGCCAGGTGGTACCAGACGTTTCCTCTTCTGGGCACACAACTTAATGACGTTTCTCAATTTCTTTACATACAAATGAGGCTGTGTGACTAGTTCTTGCCATAGGAATGTGAAGTGGGTAACATGCCAATGTCAGGCTGGGCGTTTGAGGAAGGGTGCGTGGGTGTGCTTCAGGGTGGACTGTCCCTTCCCTTTCCAAGGTGTCCATGGAGGCCACACACTGAAGATGGAAAGAGGGTGAGTACCTCAAGTGCCACATGGAAGTCTGTCTACCAAACACTCGATTAGACTGTGACATGAGTGAGAAATAAGCTTTGTATTGTGTTAAGCCAATGATTTGGGGGTTGTTGCAGAACTAAGTCTACTTCACTGAAATTACCCGTGACCTCCCCATTTCTAAATCCAGTAGTGAATTCTCAGATGTTACCACATGTGACCAAACAGCAGTGTTTGGCAAAGTTGATTGATGGCTCCTTCTTGAGACATTTTCTTCACACATTCTTTTTTTTTTTAACATCAAATTTATAATTCTGAGAAAGGCAAATGAAAAAATATAAAAACAGAATCACATCATAGCATACTACTCAGCTAAGCAATACATAGTTAAAATTATATGACAACTACATTGTTTTGTGCTAGCCTATATTAGAAAATACTGGGAATACTGTAGGAGGAGAAAAAAGCATAGCTGGAAAATAGCTGTGCTACAGATGAGAAAAATGAAGCACAGTTTAGAGCCAGACTTCCAGCCCAGGAAGTTTGTTCTTCTTCTTCATACATTCTTTAGGCCTCTTTATTTTTTTAAATTCTTAAACTTGGTGTAATATACTTTGCTAATTCTCCTTTGTGTTAGCTCTTTCCAGGGCTCAGTCCTTGAACCCCTTCTTATTAGCACTCACTCATCTGTTAACATCATCCTCGCTCTTGGCTTTAAATACCTCTGTACAATGATAATTCCTGAGATTACATCTCTAGCCTGGACCCAAGACTTGCTTGTCCATGTGTCTACTAGACACCTCCACTCGGCATCTAATAGTCACCTTAAACTTAACATAGCCAAACCGTACTCCTGATGCCTTTAATTCTGCTTTACCTGTAATCTTTCCCACCTCAGAAAAGTATTAATCTTTCCCATCCTTCCAATTGCTTAAGTCAAAACCATGGACTTATATTGACTCTATTTTATTTCCCACATTCCATTATTATCATACTCATAGGTCTTGCCTTACACATATCCAGTTCCTCATCTTACCCTTTCACGGCTACTGCCATGATCCGAGCCACACTCCCGTCTCCTGCTTGCATTGTTGCCTCATCCTCCCAACAGCCTTTCTGCTCACATTCTTTCCTGCCTACATTCTGTCCTCAATAAACATCCAGATCTTTACACATGGAAATCAGATTATCTTGCTCTTCTTGCCAACCCTTCCTTCATTTTTCCAGGCCCCCAGTTCCTGCCAACACACAGTATTTTCCTAGATCACTCAGAACTGAAACCAGACTCCTTAAAATGGCTCTCAGGCTCTACACGAGCTGGCTCCCGATACCCTCTGACTTTGTCTCTTTTGACTCTCTCCTGGGCTTGCTCCCTTCCTGCAATACTATCTTCTTTGCTGTTGCAAGCATGCTCTCGCCTGGAACACACTTGCCCAGATAGAAGTAGCTCCCCCTCTTAAATACTTCCTTCAGACTTCTGGTCAAATTTATTTAAAAACAGTGAGGCCTTCCCTGATAGAAACTCAGGCTCGCCAGCACCTCCACTCCCTCTGCCTCTTAGCACTTATCACCACCTGGCACACTATATATTTGCTTACCTATTTGTGTATCGTTTGCCTAATCCTACCAGAATGTAAGGAGGGCAGGGACTTTGTCATGTTTGTTCTGTGTCTGTGGAACATGAACAATGTTAGGCACACAGTAAGTGCTCAAACATTGCTAGAATGCCATGTACAGAGGATGTGTTGTGTATGTTTTGTTAACCAGTGTCACTCCAATAAATTCAATAAAAAACAAAACAAAACATCTGCAGAATGAATGAAAAAATGGCTGCCTAAATGGGCCAACTGAGCTTCCTTGGCCTTGGTTAGGAAGCAAGTCTCACCAGCTGATTCTTGCATGTGCACTTCATTTCTGGTGAATCCAGTCCTCTCCTGCTCTCCCAAAGAATTTTGTCTCAAGGAGTTTGTCTTCAGAGCCTCTCATACACCCTATTTTGGACTGCGCGAAGACACTCATCCACCCTCTCACAGAGCTGGCCTTGCAGACACTGGGTGATGTTGTACCTGAGTTTCCAGCACAGGTTCTTGCTCGTGAGGCCCCAGGGCTGTGTTCTACACTGTGGGAAAAGCTGACCCCCAACTGGCTCTC
The DNA here is from genome assembly GCA_004027475.1 of Anoura caudifer. Lineage (NCBI taxonomy): Eukaryota > Metazoa > Chordata > Mammalia > Chiroptera > Phyllostomidae > Anoura > Anoura caudifer. The sequence continues at coordinate 36,512 of PVKU01000762.1, read as the reverse complement.
CTACCAGGAGCACCCTGAGGTATGACCAGGACAGCAACAGGTGGCATTGGGTTCTACTTTTGAAAAAGTGCAGGCAAGAAGTCAAGAAATCTTTAGAAGTGTGCATGGAGGTTTGGAGGTCTGTTCAGTCACAGTATTAAGGAGGGATGAGCGAGACAGGGCAGGTTGCTGGGAGGTGCTGTTTCCTGGTTCCACCCCCCCCCACTCGACACTGTCTTTGGGAAAGATTGTTGGAAGCAGAAAACACACAGGCTTGGTTGATGAAAAGCCTGTTTATTCCTAGTACACTGGACACTTTGTTCAGGAATAGTTCATCCATTTGAAAATATTGCCCTTGTAATGGTGCCAAGGTCGTTGCCTGCTGGGGTTATCAGCAGAGTACGTGCCTGCTCTAACTGGTGTATTTTAATAGGTGTATCACTTCCCTGCCAAAGCGACTAAAGAACATTGCATAGTTAATTTGTATTCAGTGCTCTCCCTGCAAGCATTCTTAATATTCGGTTTTTGTTGGGACTTTATGTGAAAAAAAGAGAAAGAAATGAATAAATAAGTTAGGATGCAATAAGCTGCTTTAAAAATGAGTTTTAGGTACTGACACATTTTGGAGTTTTCTGTACCCATTTGATAACACTAATGTGCTACACTAAGCTTTGGAGAGTTCTCACAAACTCGTTATACTCATTCTCTCCTTCGGTGCTGAAGTCAACCCTGTAAGTTAGGGTGGCATGGTCCACATTTTAGGTGAGAAAACTGAAGCTCTGGCAAGCTGAATGGCTTATCAAAGCAGGTGAAAGAATTAAACATGGTGGAAGGTGCATGAGGGCCTGAGTCTCATAATGCCTGGGTCAGACCATGTCTGTCCCACTGTGGTGAGCTGGGCAGGTGTAGGGAGGGCCGTGGAGGGGGAGGATCTAGCTGGGTTTGGTCAAGAACCCTTGAAGTCTAGAAGTGAAAGTGAGTGGAAAGCAACTATAGGGCTCTGTGTCAGCCAACACAAGATAATAAACAGGTTTTCACCCTGAAAACTGTGTAGAGACCCTGCCTGCGGAGTGGACAATGAACATCATTTGGGTGTGGCAGGCCCTAGGGGAGGCAAGCATTCCACGCAGCAGCCCCATGGCACTGTGGGAAAATCTGTACCCTGGGTCTCAGGAGACTGGGGTTTCAGGGCCAGCTCCACTGCGTAAGTCCATCATGTGACCTTGAACAAACCCTTCATAAGACAGATTTGATCACATCTGCTCAACTTCTGGTATACACAACTGACTTTTATTGCAATGTAGCAATGATCGAAATAAAGAAATACAAAGCCGGCCTATCAAGTCTGTGAATGCCTCAAAGTTGGAGAGTGTAGCTAATAATGACAAATGAGAGAACAGATTTCTAGAAGGTCTTGAGGCTGATTAGAACATTGGAATGAAACCTCTAAGGTAAGTGGGCAGACTTGTACTTGGGTTTACCAATAATTGGACCAGTGGCAGCACTAGTTATTGATCCACATCTTTCTTACCCTTGTAAAGGGTTTGGGAAAGCTAAAGACACATGTTTGGGCCGGAAAAGATTTATGAGTTTTAGTTACCTGAGGCTCAGTATGTCTAGGGGTTGACAGAAAAGTTACTGCAAGTATGGGCTCTACCTACAGAGGTGCAGGGCCTGGAAGGACCCGCCTTGAGCTTGCGTGCACGGCCACGTGAGCCTTGGGCGCATTAGTGTGCTCCTTCAGAGGGTCACTGACAAACTGGAGCCAGGGTAAGTGGTGGGGAAATCATTTATGTGGCCTGTAAGGGGACTGACTACTCAGTGGGGGGACATAATGGTGATCTTCACGTAATTGTCCAGGAGGACGAGAAAGGTGCATAACCTACATGGAGAGCTGTCGAGCCAGAGCCTAGGCCCGTGAGTGGGACCTAAGGGACTCAGAGTTTAGTTGTGAAAGTGGGGGCGGGAGGCCTTGAGAGGTGGTGAGCGCCTTCTCATCGGATGCACAGCAGCCTGAACTCCTGGCGGGGACTGACACAGGGTTCCTGCCCTGTGTGGGATTGGAGCTAAGGGGGGTCACCTGACTGATACTAGCAACCTAGAAAATGAGAGAATGTGTGTGAGGCGAACTCTAAATGCTCCATAAAAGTAAGGTCATCAACACACACTGTCCACCCATCCCAGGTAGGGGCACACGTGTCCGTCTGCACTCTTTCTTCACCAGACTTCAAGCCTGTCTCCAGGCTCTGCTGTCCTTCTGAATATGCCTGGAGATAATGATGTTGCTTTGCCAAGACTTTGAGTGTGTTTTATTTCCATTTCACAACTGAGGTCATTGGAGTACCAAGGACTCTAGAGTGGGGAAGAAATTCAGAGGCAGCTCCCAAAAGGGCCCACCTCTGTGCATGCAGCCTGTTCCGGTGAGTCCGGTGAGCTGCAGCTTTCTGAGCGTGCCTTTTGGAGGGGGGGTGGGCGTGGGTGTTTTTTTTTTTTTCTTCAAGGGAGCTGTAGAATTAAAGGTTGAGGTTTCTCTCTCCTTTTTTCTTTTTTGAGATTTTTTCCCCTTTTTTCAGTTACCTAATAGATCAGCTGAACTGATCTAGAGAAAAGAAATTTCTCCTTCAAACAACTAGTTAGGTAATAACTCTGAATCAGTAAAGTTATTGGCAAAATGAAACTCCCCTCTTAGGCTGAGAATACTGTACAAATGAGGCCCAAATCTTCAGGGGTGAAACCAGATAGGCTTCTGACTGAGGTACCTTCCTGAAGGGTGTATTTGCATATTGTTAGGAAAATAGCTCTGGGATACACACCTGGTCATGTGTTCCTAATAGTCCACAGCTGGGTTTCATCTCGATTCCCTCCCCTTACCCAGCCCAGTCTCCTTTGCTCTAAGAATTGCTACTGCCCCTGCCAAACCTATAGGGGTGCACTCCTGAACCAAAAAGAAATGTAGGTAAAAATAAGTAAAGAAAGAAATATATTGAACCATTCAAAAAATTTAAAAATAAACAAAATCCTCTGTCCCTCAGAAAAGACTCTGCTTCATCCCTCAGAGGTGTTGGGGGAAGAGCCCACCTAGAAATTGGGTCAGACCAATCCGAGACTATTTCATGGAGAATGGCATTAGGCCAGGCCAGTCAGGTGGTTGGCTGGAGCTGGGCATGAGGGTAGGGCCAGGATTGAAGGATCCATTTTCTGGCATGAGCTTTCGAATAGCCGTGAGAGCTAAGAGGGAGCTTGATGTAGACATGGGCACCTAGTACCTTCTTCCTTCCCCTCAGCAACTATGATTTTCTTAGGATATGATCGCTAAGAGTTAGTGTGTTTTCACAGAATTCCACCACAGGGCCCAGATGTTCTTTGAATTTCTTAGACCCTTTGGCACTAAAAGTACATGTAGGTGGTTTTAAGTTCACACTGATAGTCCTGCTGTTCTCTTGCCTTTTTAGACAAGATGTTCAAGCAAGCCAGGGGCTGTGTTAGAAGTGACAAATGTCACAAGACTCCTAAAGGATTCCTTTCAGGTTTTTAAATGATAGACATGCTTATAGGGTTGGTGCTTATTATATTGAATCAGGGACTAATTCCTTATTCTTGCTATTTCTTTTGCAAAACTCAAACTTATTCTGAAATCGAAGGTCTTTCATTGTTTTTAAGATGATGGTATATCAACAAGGAATTGCACTTGGCTGTGAGTAACAGAAGCCTGAAAAGAGACATAAACAAATATTAGAAGCTTTATTTCTCATGTTGCACAGAAATCTTAGGATGGCATCCAAGGCTTGGTGTGGTGGCTTCGCAATGCCACAAAGGGCCCAGGTTTCTTCCATCTGCCATCCTTAGCATGTGGTTTCCATCCTCATGGTCATCAGATGGCTGTAGGAACGCTAGCCATCAGGCCCACACTGCCAGTGGACAAGTAGAAGGGCCAAGAGCAAAATGTGCATGCCAGTTAGCTGGGTCCCACCCAACAGCTTCCACTATGTCTCATTGGCTAGATTTCATTCCATGGTCATCTGGCAGGGGAGGTGGAAATATGGAAATACTGAGCCTAGTTCACTGCTGCCTCAGACAAAATTAGAGATCCATTGGTAAGGAAAAAGTGCGGAAAGGTGTCCAGTAGCCTGTTCTATGTCTAAAGGAATGTTTCTGCAAGAAACATTCTACTGGTTTATATTTTATGGGGAAATTCTATTAGAATTTCACATACATTTTTGATTAAGAAATCACATCACACTGTAAAATCTCTAACAGGGTATCCATAGCTGGCCTACTATGGCTTCCAACTAAACTATACACTGAACTCCTAATCATCCCACCCGAATGTCCCTTTGTCTGCCAGTTCCCTAGATCCAAAGCCACAGTTGACTCTTTTTTTTTTACCCTTCATGCTTCACATTCAACCACTCATAAATTTTATTTGCCTAATATCCAGATCATCTCTTAAATCTATCCGTTCCTTTCCGCCCCAACCATCAGCCCAGCTGGACATCCACTAAGTCAGGCGTATGCTTATGGTCTCTGCATAGGCAAAGATCATTAAGGTGTTCAGTCTCAGGACTTCAATCCTGGGTTATGCACCAGCACCAGTCTAAGAGTTGATCTTCCTGATTCCATTTCCAAATCTGCCACTTCTTGTGTGTCTAGTCCTTACTCAGACACTGTCCTCCTCTTTCTGCAGGATGCAATCAAAATCTGTGTTTTTCGTGTGCTTTACAGCCTGTCTCCATTGTGATTGTGCAGTCTTAGCACCCTCTGGCCATATGGAGTTAGGGTGAATTCTGGAAAAATCCTTGTCCAGCCACTTCTGGCATTGTAATCTTGGGCAAAATCTCTGGCTCCAGCTGCTGTATGGGCAGTAGCAATGGGTAGCAGGAATGCTTGAGTGGGTTTGTCAGAACTAGGAATAGAAAGAAAATTTGAAAGGGCCTCCTGTTTTAAGGAGGTACTTGACTACTTCTGGATCAATTCAAAGAGGCTTCAATGACTCTTAAGAGGATTAAACCAGACAACTTCAGTGAAACTTTTGTGTTTTTGTTCCCTAAGGTGGAAACCCTCAAGGAGTGTTATATACAAACAACACTTGCAGTCAAACAAGAGCTTTACAATGATCTGTCTGGGTCCCCAAATACAATTCAGCATCTCTTGAGAGCTTCAGATTCTATAAACACTTTCAAAATATTTTATTTAACCTTCACAATCATTGAAATGCTCGGAACCCCTCCCCCCTACATTTTAAGATTTCTCTAGTGGAACCTCAACAGCCATCCAACAGCCATCCAAAAAGACGCAGCCTCCAGGCCTGTTGTCCTCCCACCTCTCTCTTTTATACAATTTCTAAAAGACGTTTTGCCTGGAAGTGGGTAAGGTGGACATTGTAAGCCCCATCTGCAGCTGCAGAAATTGAGACTCAGAGTGGTGAAGAGACTTCTCCGGAATCATAGCAGTACAGAGTCAAGTTAAAAAGCTAAGTCTGATCATCTGACTCTTGTCCTATTGAGGAGGTAATGAGAGAAAAGGAAAATGAAGAGGAGCAAATGAAATCCATCTCATTCTCCTGCTACTCCTGTCCCCATCCTTCTAAGACTTCCGAGTAGCAGGCAAAAGAGAACACTCGATTGCTGTGACCGGTTGCAGTCTACCACACACCAGAGAGGCTCAGACATCCCGATCTGTAATCCTAAGGGCCCTCCCTCCCCCCTCCTCGCTCATCGTACCATGTTATTTGGTAGCTTGTCTCCTGGATAGACTATAAGTTCTTTGAGGCATAAACTGCAGCTTTGTCATTTTAGTATCCCCAGCACCTAGCATAACATCATAATGCTTTGTAGATGCTCTGCAAAATACCATTTCACATTGAACTGAACAGTACCTTTCTAACAGAAGGGCCAGATTAGTTTACAGGCTACCCAGTTACAATGAATGTTTGCTCCCAACCTGTATATATATAAATTAGATCCCACTGAACAGTTCTGAGCACCCTATATGCAAGCCTTCTTCCATACAGATACTTGCTTTTTATTTTTGAAAAATAAGTTACTGTATAATACACATATAACAAAATGCACAAAACTTAAGCGTACAGCTCAGCGAAATTTACATATAGTCTATACCCATGTAGCCACCGCCTAGAATAAGATGTGGAACATTTTCAGCACATCGAGCTTGTTCACGCCCCTACCCCAATCAATACCATCTGCAAAAGTAACTACTATGCCTTCTGTTACTTATTCTGTGAAGGGAACTCTAAGTTGTTGAATTTGGAAGCCATTCTTAAATAGGCTCATGACCCTTAGATGACTGTTAGCAGCTCTCAGGACTGTATACCTTCTAGGTCCACACCCCAAAGAAGTGAGTGTCCTTGTCCTGGAATACCTGGGAAAATGTCATTGCTCTAATTGGGTTTCTGCCCCTTCCTAAACGAATCACTTCACTGAGAGAAATTTGATGGGGTGATTAGCTTAGGCCCAGGCCAGGTTCCTGATTCCTGAGGGCCAGGGCAGATTCAGCTCCTCCAGAAATCCTCGGATGGAGAACAGGGTTAGTAGTAACTCCTAAGCAGGGAGTTAGGGCGTGGTTACTGTGAGGAAAGAGAACAGATGCTGGACAACTAGAAGAACAAATGTTCACTTCCCTGGCCACACGGATCTTCCGAGTTACTTGTAAGATCATAGTTCTTGCTCTGGTCTTCTAAGGCTATATCAGGGGCCCTGCTTCTGGGACTGTGACCCCAGTCCCTTCCCACTGTCATATGCTGTACACCCATCCTCTCCAGGACATACATGCAGCTCTTCCAACCCCTGCAAGTCCTCACTCAGGTGTTCTCTTCTTCCTGTTGCTCTGAAGTCTACTTTGAGGCCAAGAAATTCTAGACGTTCACTTTCTTTGTGTCCCTTGCAGTGGGGGCAGCGGGGGGGGGGGGGGGGGGTGGCACGTGACACAGCCGTTGCTGGTGAGATGTAAACAGAAGTCTACAGGGCAGTTCTGAGTCCAGTGTTTTGTCTTCTCTTCTCTCCCTTCCCTGAAACAGAGATGTGGTGTCAGGAGCCATCCTGACACCATGAGGCCACACATTTGGAGAAAAATGAAATCGAATCAGAAATGGCTGCTTTTCTTATGCCTATGCAAATAAATGGCTAAATACATATTTTTCTAGGAAATATAAATTGCCAAAATTGGTCAGAACGGAATGAAAATCTAAACAGACCGATTAACGTAAAGCGATTAGAAAATGTTATTAATGAGCCAATCCCCAAGTAACAACAGGCCTACACAGTTTCTCAAATTCTGCAAAATTTTTAAGGAACTTGTAACTTCAATGCTATTTAAATTGTCTTAAAATGAAGAAAAAAGAATCGAAAAATGAATTCATTTTGTGAAACCAGTATAACATTGATGTTAAAACCCAGCAAAAATAGCACCAAAAATGAGTCAAATCATAGCCCAATGTTACCTCTGAATATTGATATATTAATTCAGGATAAAAGAAACAATTCTATTAAAGTCAGAAAATAGATAACAATATGTATTGTTAACAATATTATTCCATAATATATTGGAAACACTAGAGATTCATGAAAACTTCAAAGGTAAAATTATTATCTTTGAAGATAATATTGTTTTCCTGAAAAATTTAAGAGATTCTGTAACAGGGTGCAGCCAAGAGGGGGGCCCCAAAAAGGGAGTTGGAATGGGGCCCAGAACTCACGGTGTCCAGGAAATATTAGAGGGACATATAAGATGTCCTCACCCCCTCCCCCACAGGTATGAGTTGGGGGAAGGGACAAATGGAGCAGGGCCATTGAGTTGTTTTGCATAGCAATGGTTTTGCAGATAACCTCC
>PVKU01000762.1:0-28588 GCA_004027475.1 Anoura caudifer | reverse complement strand
TAACAGCTGTGGCCATGCTCTGAGCCAGGGGGGATGGAAAGGACTTCCCCAAGGACGTGACTGGGGGAGGAACCCTAAGTTAAAGTGCCTGCGTGGGAGCTTGGAGAAGATTGGCTCCAGAAAATGAGGACACGCCTGCCCAAACTCATGATGGCATCCCAATAACCTTGGAAATGTACGGGAATGCTGGCAGGTGTAACTGATTGTAGGAGGAGTCGGAAATAGGGTACAGAAGAGATTTGGCGCCAGGATTTAAAACGGGGATGCGGCAGCCATTGAGAGAATCCACGTGCTTTCCCAAGAGTTAGGACCCTCACAACCCTGTGAGGGAAAATCACCATGAGGCTTTAGCAGAGAATTGCCACGTGGCTTTTCCAGAGTGGGGACTCCTTCCCCACAGCTTTGGTAGAAGAAGGACCTCGAGGCTTTGGGGTGCTCCCTTTGGCTGTGTGGCCTGGGAGCAAGAGAGACTGCCTGAAAGAAGGGTGAAAGAACTCTTGCCAGTAGGCCATGAGAAGGTGCCACATGGCTTTGGATTAATTAGAGATCCTGCCTGGGTGACGACACAGCTGACGGTGTCAAGAGCCTGGATCCCGAACGTGTGCTTCTCTTCCTTGCAAGTACGGTACCCTGAATTAGGGCAGAGGGAGATAGGAAGCACTGTGGGTGTCTGTGGGTATCCTAAAGGACTTTGATATTTTAATGAAGTTAAGTTGCTACTTTAACTCTGTATAGCATTAAATAAACATTTCCTTTCCTTTTCACAAATCTCTGGCTTTGAGAGACATCTCTCCACAAGGCGGCGGACAATAACGGACCTTTTCTGTTGCTCGGTAACAGTTTTTGCGGGCTCGTCCGGGATCTTAATTGCCTGTGGAAGACTGACCCCTCAGGTTCGAGAAAGTGAGACTTTGGAAGTGTTTTGCCAGTCTCGAGAACCTTCTGTTGCTCTGTAACAATTCAACTAAAATCTATTATAAGTAATAAAAATTTATTTAGGAAGCTTGATATATGGAGATGACATGATTTTACTCATATATGGTATCTAATGAGCAAACTGAACTAAAAAGGAAAATGGGGACAGACTCATAGATGGAGAGCAGATGACAGCTAGGAGAGGGGTTACAGAGAGGAGGGATGGAGCAAAAAGGAAAAAGGACTCATGGGCACAGACAGCAGTGTGGTGACTGCTGGGGGGAGGAGGTATAAGGGGACAAAGTCATCTGAAAAAAGTAGAGTAGGAACCTATATTAGTTATACATAGTCATGCTAATTGCTCTAATAAATAACCCCAAGTTCTCAATGATTTAACACAGTTAAGGTTGATTCCTGTGCATGTTAAATACAAGTGGCTGTTACTGGTTGTACAATCTTTCTCACGGTTGTTTGTGAACGCTAACTCTATTCATCTTGACGTTCTCTAGAGCCGTACTGTCCAATATGTTGGCCACTGTCCCCACATGGCGACTGAGCACCTGAAGTTTGGCCAGTGCAAACACGCTGGGCTGTAAGTATAAAATGCACATCAGATTTCAGAGACATAGCATGAAGCATGTAAAACATCTCATTAATACATTTTATAGTGTCAACTTGTTAAAATGATATTTTAGATATAGCAGGTTAAAGTTTATTATTACCATTAATTTCACCTTTTTATTTCTTTTTCTTAACACGGACACTAGAACATTTGAAATAACACATGTATGTGTCGCTGTTATGGCTCACATTTATTTCTATCGGACAGCACTGCTCCAGATCCCAGAGGCTTCTCCATGGTGAACAGACCAGCAGAGATTGGCTGGGAGGGTCACATCACCCTCCAGCACATCTCATCGGCCAGAACTCAGTCCTGTGTCCGCACCTAACTGCCATGGAATAGGGAAATACAGTCCAGCTGTGTGTCCAAGGGGAGGGGGAAGTGGTTTTGGTTAATGATTAGTCAGTCTCTCCCACAGATTCTTGACTCACATCTTACACCAAAATTAAGTATAGAAGAAAGAGTAAAGTATTTTTTTTTTTAAAGGAAGGAAGGAAGGACAGCAGGCAGAAGAAAACATGGGAGATATATTTTTAAATATTTAAAAAATAAAAAATAATTTTCAGAAATATCTTTGGAAATATTTTTAAAAATCCCAAAATGAAGTTCTGTATAAATGACTCAAAATGTAGACGCTATTAAAAATGATACATTTAATTTTAAAATTAAAAAACTCTTTCTGACAAAACACCATAACAGAGTAAGGACAATGTCATATTGGAAGTGGGGAATTTCTAGCACATCGATACATTGACATCTCAACCAAAGTGTCAGTTTCCTAAAGTGTAGAGGACTCTTACAATTTTGGAAGAGCAAATGCATCCAATAGCATAATGAGCAAAGGATATGAACAGACAGTTCACAGAAGAGGAATAAAATTATTCTTAAAAGTATGAACAATTCTTGACTTGGCTTATAATAAGAGCAATACATTTTTAATTTGTCATGGGCAGAGATGAAAAGATCGACAAGACATTGTTTTGCAAAGTGCGTGAGGTCACACCGGTGGGGGTGCAAGCAGCTCTAACTTCTGAAGAGGCTGTTTCAGCAGGACAATCTAACATCGCTTAACCCTTTGACCCCGTAAGTCCAGTTCTAGGAATTCATGGACAGATGCACTTTTCCATGAATGAAGAGACAACATACAATGACACAATAACCATGGCAGAAGATCGGAAGGACCTAAATGTTCATCAGTGCGGAAGCAGTCAAATACAAAGGTCTGCCATGGAGCCATAGCAAGAATGAGGCATAATGAATATAGTCATGGAAGTCTAGACAAGATATACTCTTAGGCAGCAAAAACCATGTAGGAGAATAACATGTTATATAAAATGGAAGAGCAGAACAGAGATTGACCTCTGGGAGAGAAATGGGAATTTAGAAGGTAATTGAGTGCCTAGAGGAAAAAGATGTGAGAGTAACTTTCCTTTGATAGTATTTCCTCCTTTTAAATGTCCTGTTTGAATTTTGTACAGTATGCATGCATTGCCCCTTCAAAAAGTAAATAATGTATATTTTTAAATTTTGGAAGCAAATGTATTGTTTGGGTTCCCTGAGAAGCAAACCCCAAGACAAGAGTAGGCATGCAAGTGATTTACTGGGGGAAATGGGGAGGGAGCCCCAGGCAGGAGGAAGAGCCCTCAGGTGGTGCTGACGTTCTGACCCCTGAGAAGAAGAGAGGGAAGGAAGTGTGGACAAAGCCAACAGGAGTCCTTGAGATAAAGCTGCCAGCCAGAAGAGTCCTGCCTCCAGCTGGAATGGGTGTGCCTTACTCTCTCTACAGAGGTTAGCTACAGCTGCAGGCAGGGCTGGAAAGTCAGCCTCCTGACTGGAAGGATTCAGAGCCCAGCAGCTGAGGCTTTTGATCAGCTGCACTCCCTGCCTCAGATCTCTGTGGCCTGCAGCAACTGCAAAATCCCTCCTGACCATCCCTTTACCAAAGTTTGCAAAGGCTTCTCTCACATGATGACTTACTTTGCTTTTATAGCTGTAGTGACTTGGACTTTTCTGGGTTTGAATATTTTTTTTTTTGAAGTTCACTCATTTATCCAACCAGTATTTATTAAATATTTAATTATATACTATGCATTTAGCTAAGTGCTGGAGACACAAAGGTGAGCAAAAAAGTCATAGGTCCCAGACTTATGGACCTTCTGGTCTGCTGAGCAGGCGGACATGAATCGAAGAACAGACAGCATGTAGTTTCAGCCTCCAAATGCAATGGAGAAAACCGTAGGGAGCCATGCAGGCCTCTAACACCAGGCTGGGAGTTGGCTCTCCCAAAGAAGTGAAGTGCTGGGAATATCCGCTCATTGAGACAACAGAGAATACAGAGGAGTTTGAAGAACAAAACTAAAATCACCTGTAATTCTAAAACCCAGGAATAACCTCAACTAGCAATGTTCTTCCTCTTCTTTTTTAAATACAATTGCCTAATACAGTGCTGTCCAATAGAAACAGAACGTGAATCACATCTGTAATTTTAAACTTTCTGGTAGCAACATTTTAAAAAAGTAAAAAGAAACAAGTGAGATTAATTTTAATAATATTTATTTAACCAAATATGTCTAAAATATTATTCCATATGTAATCAATATGAAAATTAGTTTTTCTTATTAAGTCTTTAAAATCTGATATATATTTCATACTTATAGCATATCTTACTTTGGACTAGCCACACATTTCAAGTACTCAATTGCCATATGTGGTTAGTGGCTGTCATATTAAACAGTACAGGTTATGTATACATATAAAGGTACATATATGCATGTGTATACATACATATGTATGTGACATCACATTTGAGATCTTATATATTCAGTTTTATATCTTATTTTTCAGTTAATATATCATATGCATTTTCCCATGATAATAAATATTTTTAAAAGTCATTTTTATGCATGGCAACTGTTCTACAGATCCACCATTATTTATGGAACCATTTCCATGTTGTTAGATATTTAGGTTATGATCAGCTTTTCAGCATCATAAATCATGCTGGCTGCAATGAACGTAGGAATAAGCATGGCTCTTCATTTGCATCACAGCTTGTGTCCTTGCAGTTTTGCTGGAGTTACTGAATCAAAGTGAATGGAGGTTTTAAGGCTCCTGAGACATTTTGTGAAATTGCTTTGAGAGAGGCCGCCCTGATCGCATTGCCAGCAGCCCTGGGGACTTGTGTCTCGCTGTGACTCTGGCAACAATGACCATTGTAATTTCTTCTAAATTTGTTAATTTGATTTGCCAAATTTGGCATTTCCTTATTTTCACAAACAACTCTTTGAATTCCAGAGGGGCTGAACATTCTTTGTCTTTCTCTTAATTAGCTAATTCACTTCCGGTTTTAAATTACTATTTTTTTTTCTGTTAGAAGTAAATCTGTGGTACCTCTCACACTGAATGGGGTGGGATTAGCCCTGGCATTTGTTTTTATTTTTATAAGCTGACAGAGTTGACTGCAGATTCTATCAACTCTTGTTGAGACCGACTAATTGGACAACACAAGGAGCCACAATGAGGCATGGCTGGCGCTCACAGGGAGCTGAAGGCTGTGAAGGGAAAGGCAGGCCCAGGCCCAGGCCCAGCCAGCTGGCCGAAGGGCTGTGTGTGTGAAAGGTGCTCCGGAGGTTCACGGGGCCCTGAGAGCACAGAGCAGGGCTGGTTAACTGCCGCTAGATGGATCGGGCCTCGTGAAGTGAGATCTGAGACAGGCTTTGAGGAGTACACAGGATCTTGACAAAAGGAGTGGGATGGAAGGACACCCAGGCTGAAGAACGGGCAGAGACAGGGGAGGTGTGGGAACGCCCTTTATCTCTCAAGAAGTGGGACGAGTCTAATGAAATGTCGGTGGTGGGGGATGAGTGCAAAGGGCTGCTGGGCTCCTGTTCCAGAAGAATTTAAATGTCCTGTTGGGGCTTTATTTTATAGCTTGGAGGACTTAGTAGTGCTTTCAAGCAGGGTTTTGTTGTTTTTTCTTCCACATGAGAAAAGAAAATCTGGATTTGTAGAGCTTTCCAAAGGAAAGGGCCTACAGAGAAGAAAGATGTTCTCAGATCCTCTGCATCCATTCCCCATGTTGGTATACAGTGGGAGATGCAGAATGTAAATTATCCTGGAATTATAATCAGGTAAGATTCGCTTGGTAGAAGTTAACTTGAAATCCTGTTTTTTTACAATACAGTATCTTTACAATACTGGCTTCAACTAATGATTTCCTGGGTCATAAATTAACATGGCCACTGAGACAATGGACCTTTCTGGTAGAGTCTGTCTCATGAATGACCAGATCTTCCCTCCTCAGAAATAGCTAGGGTTGAAAGTGAGATGACCTCAGCTCCCTTGTAGGTGTGTGCTCCTAGCTGGCTGCCCCCTCACAGGCTCCCCGCCACCAGGCCCATCTGAGCACCACCCAGCTAGACTGGAGGTACTATCTCCCCTCAAGTCAGCCTAGCGAGAAGACATCAGCTGTGGGTCCTCAGAAACACACCCAGTGGCTCCAGGTGTGTGCCACAGAGTGGCCAAACACCCCAGACAGTATCACAACAGAAGTTTCCCTGTGGTGGCAGAGGCTTGCCTGTCAGGGCAAGCCACTGCTCTGTCAAGTTCCAGTGTGAACCAGGCTTCTGCCAGGTCTCTTCTACCTTCCCTCTACTCTCTCACCCCACCCCCATCTCCACCAGCTCCTCCACTATCCCCACCACCCCCTTCACATCTATTCCCTCCTCTCCACCCCCTCCACTACCACCCACTGCTCCCCTCCCCCCTTACACACGCATACTCCATCTACCCCAGGCTCTCGTCCTTTTGAGAAACATGAATTTGGCCCCCTTTTAAAGATGCTGACCACTGGTTACCTCTGATAGACTACTTCTATCTTTGTTATCCCAAATCCCACAGGCTCTGAGCCCTTCCCACCTCTGGGGAAAAAAGAGGGACAGGACATCTAGTTAGGTCTCTGCTCTGAGGAAGAGAAGCACAGAGAAACAGGGAAAGCCCCCTTTCAGCACAGACAAGGAATCCCTTTTTTTTTAGGGGAAGTGCTTTTCAGAATCCAGGAATTAACAAGATTAGAAAGGTATTCTACTTGCTAATTCAAGTGGAATACACAAAACCTACCCAGAGCACTGGATTTGACATTTTTTGTTGAGGCAGTTTTTGCAATCGCTAATGAACTGCTCCATTTGGCATCACAGACCAGTACAATCCTCATGCAGTTCGACCCTGTGGAACTCCCTTTGGCTCCATAAACAGTGGGGGCCAGACATGCAGTGATGGCGGATTAGAAGCCCATTGGGCAGGCTTTCCCAAAGGGCCCAGGGTGAGTTCCTGTTCCACCTGCCTTCTGTCCTTGAGTGCGGGGCAAGTGGGGAAGGAGGTAGGGGAGAAAGATGGTGTCCCCTATCTTGATCTCTTGGTTTCCTCTGACTCTCCATCTAGGATTCTCTGCACAGAAGTGAGCAGGAGGATTCTCACACGCACAGGCACACACATGCACATGCACATGCATCCCTCATCCTGCCTGTCTTTTCAAATTGGCTGTGTGAGGGGCTGTGTGAGGGCTGGGGCACCTCTGGGGCAGAAGGTCTGATGACAGTCCACCCCCAGATATTAACCCCAAATCTGGGGGTATGCCTTGGCAGAGAGGAGTGGGGCAAGACAAGACGGGAGGAGAAATACTTGCATCATTGCTTTTGAAAGACAGGACAGTTTGCTAAGGCTTTCTTTTCTGTTTAGAGTGAAAGACTGTTCTGGCCACTTACAGAGCCTGGAGGCGGGCACAGCTGGGCCCTCTGATCTTGATTCCAGACGAAGTTTGTTTTGCCCTTTGCCCATCCCTGTAAGGTGGCCTCTACCCTGTCTGTGGGAAGCATGGAGAAGCTGAGTGTAGGGAACATTAGATGTTAGGAAACCCAGAGAAAAGAGCAAAAGAAACCAAAATGACAGACTGTCCTTCTGAGGCCTGGGGTCCAGGAATGATGAAGGGAGACGGCCACCTATGGGCCAGGTTCCAGGGGCTCCCGCAGGTGGGGTCTGGCCAACCAGACAGTTTCCATGTTGGAGGAGTCTTTGTGGGACAGCCAGTCACCTACAAGCACACTAAACGCGTTCATGACAAACAAGCATTTTCCTAACTTACAGAACTTTTTCCACCATTAGAGTGCAATCTTATGAGCCAAGTTCTGTGTACGAAGAAAGTAATGTGGCAGGCACCTCTGGACCCGCCATCACATCAAACAGATGTCACATCATTTGTCTGCTAGGTGCTCCAGCAAATGCCAGTCCCACACGACACCTAATCCATTATGGCTGCTTAATAAAAATGAATCAGTGTAAAGAATCAGAGACAAACACCATTTGCTGTGCCATCCTAGTAGAGATGCAGTAGGATAAATAATGATCGGGCGAATATCAAGCACATTATAGCGAATGCTTATGAGTGGTGGGAGGGAGGGGAAATGACAGTAGAATCAGGCACAAAGGGAAAAATATAATAAAGTAAAATAAACCAGAGAGGGGTAATGGGGTAAGAACTGAAGAGGATAATGGAATCAACCCTTCCCCCAAAGTAAAAAGAAAACTCAAGGCACTAGGGCTTGGATGGGAGGGTCTGTTGTGTTATAGTGTTTCCAACGGTGTCACACACTTGTCTTTTGCTATTTGAGGTCTATGTGTTTGTGCATAGCAAATTCAATTATTCCCATTGCCTTCCACTATAAAATCAGATCTGCCACATGATAGCTACACAATATTGGATTTCGAGTGATAAAGCAGCCCTGATTCCTGTTTCAGAGAAGGGCAGTGGTGTAGGTGTGTGTTTCTGTGTGTCTGAGTCTGTGCAGCGTGTGTATGTGTATATAAATGTGTGTATATGAAATGTGGGTGCTTGTGTACATATGCATGTGTGTGTGTAAGGATTATGGTTCTGTAACTCTAAGCCAGATGGACTTTAAAGACCTCCTGCCTGATAGTGCCGCCCCCAGAGGAAAGCTCAGCCCACCCGGGGCAGCAGCACCCCCTGATAGGCACAAGGACAGGCCCTGGGCATGGATCGGAGAGGGCAGAGCTGGGCTGCAGAGTCTCTTATAGAAATCCGCAGATAAAACTTGGGGTACCAGCCTGTACTTCCAGTGGGTGCCCAAGGAAGCACAGGAATGTGCACGTCTGGAGCAGGAAGGGATCTCTCAGCGCACACTGGGCTGGGTGAGGGAGAACAACCCGAGACCTGCAGAAGGCGAGAGAGCTGGGCCAGAACCATTCTCTTAGCCCCACGGTGGAGGGTCGTTATCATCCGTTCCTTAGTGAGGAGGAGCTAGGTACTGATAGCAGAACACAACGAATGTCTAGGGTTCTTTGTACATAAGCACATAAATGGTTTTGAGTTCTCATTAGTGGCTTGATCATTCCCCCAAAATTCTCTTATCATTTATGACACGTAAGTTCAAGGAACTCTCTAGATGTTGTAGTATTAGGACATCTGGATTAGGAGACTCCTCTCTCTCCTCTCTTTCTATACCTTGGAAGTATGAATCATAACCAGGAAGATTTGGGTATCTTTAAAGTATTAGTAAATAATATGTACTATTATTTCATTTATTTTAAATTTTATATATTGTAGATAACATATATAAATATTTCCTTTGCAGCCTTTTAGCTTATCACTATGCATTTTAGATTTATCCACATAGATGATATAGATCTCGTTCTCTTGTTAACTGCTGTGCAGCGTTGCCTTGCATAAATAAGCCACGTTTTCTTCACCCATTTTACTCCTAAGTTCAGCTAGCTTGTTTCCACTTTTCAGCTATTACAGGGAGTGTTGGAAAGAACATTCTTTTTGTATGTGTCAGGAACTTCTGGACCCATAAGGGAGAAACTGTTGATCGTAGGTTATGCAGTAACTTTACCAGGCATTGCTAAATGCTCTCTCGAATGGTTGTATGGTTTCACATTCCCCCTTAGCAGCAGATGCAAGTTTTCATTTCTCTGCTTTCACCAAATGTTGGTATTGTCAGAGTTAATATTTTCATTTTACTCTAATAAGTGTGAAATAATATCTTTGCATTTAATCTGTATCTTCTTGACTATTTGTAAAGTCAGCCACATTTTCATGTGTCCGTTAACCATTAAAAGTCCTCTTCTGCTAATTGCTTTTTCATCCTCTTTGCAGTTTTGGTGTTTGGTTGTTTCCCTTTTTCTTGCTTATTTTTAGGAACTTATTGTGTATTTTGGATACTTTTCTTTGGTTGGAAATGTAGATAGCAGATATTTTCTTCAAGCATGGAATTGTTTTTTTACTTTGTTAATTGATGTTATTTGTCATTGAGAAGTTTAAAAAATTATGCAGTTCAATTTTTCACTTTTCCATGATAATTTTTTGCTTTGTGCCTTCTAGGATGTCATGTATATATTCCTATAGTCTGTCTAAATGCTTAGAGCTTCCCAGTAACACATTTGAAATTTATTTTTATGCATGCTATGAGGTATAAATCTTATATTTCCCTTTGAAAATATTATTAACAAATAGCCACAGTGCCATTTGTGGTCACTTTTCCCTGTTGGTTTGTAATATCACCTCTGTCATATTCCATGTTTCTGTTTATAGGTAGTGTTTTGAGGTTTTTCAGGAAATCTGTCTCATTGATCTATTTACCAAATGCCAATACCAGAGTATTTTAATTACTATAACTTTGTGAAAAGGCTTGATACCTGTAACAGTCAATTCTTTTTCTGTTTCAAAATATTTTTTAGCTATTCTTGGCCCTTTACTCTTCTGAATGGGTTTTGTGATCTGCTTATCCAAGTTGGTGAAAAACTCCCCAGGACTTTTTGATAGAATTTATTAAATGTGTGGTATAAATGTAGGAAAATTGCTGTTAAGCTATTGTCTTCCCACATGTGAACATGTTATATCTCTTCATTTTTTCAGGTTATCATTTATGTCTTTCAATAAATCTTCATAAATGTTTTTCACATCTTTTGTTAGACTTATTTATAGTTTTTTTCATAGTTTATTTTCATAGTGTAGATCTTACTATGAGATCTTTCATAGTGTAGTAAATGGTGTATCTTTTTATTTCATCCTTACTTTTGAACGATAGTTTAACTGTGTATAGAATTCTAAGTTGACAGCTATTTTCCCTCAACATTCTGAATATATTTTTTCTTAGTGAACTAGGAATAGAAGGAAAATTCCATAACCTGTAAAAGAGTATCTATTCAAAGCCCTAAATCTTATTCTTAATAACAGAATGCCTAAAAACATCCCATTTAAAGTCAGGAAAAAAAGATGAAAAACATTCAAGTGCAATTTCATCCTAAATACCAGGAACAAATGGTGAGAAAGTGCAATTAAAAAAAAATCCTACATATAGTTGGATTTATTTAAATTAAATCCCAGTCTCAGCCTTGTAACTGGCAAATTTAGTCTATTTCCATTATTGTAATTACATTCTGTGGTGAATTTATTCTTTAATCTTATTTTAGGCTTTCCATTCACCATGTTGCTCTTTTTTTCTTCTTTTTGCCTTCCATAGAACTGATTAATTTTCTTTCTTCAAATGATTATCTTTCTATTTTTGCATATTTACTTTTAAATTTAGCAAGCATATGAGTCAACAGTCTCCTTGATTAATCAATCCCTTGCTTTCCTTTTAAACAGAATAAGGACCTCAGGATAATTTGTAATCATTCTTTCTCTTTTGTCACATATTGTTATTTCTAGTATTTGATTTAGTTCCATCTTTTTTCATAACTCATGTTAGTCCTATTTCATACATTCAATGTTTGTTTAGATTTTACTATATATTTATCAGATTCTTTACTCTCCAGTGCTTCTTTTGTAAACATCTGTATTAAGACATAATTCACATCTATATAATTCACCCATTTAAAGTTTATATCTCACTGATTTTCCATGTATTTACAGAGTTGTGTAACCACTAACTAAATCAACTTTTGAACGTTTCCATGACCCCCAAAAGAAACCTCATACCCATTAGCAGCCACTATCTGTTTTCCTCCGATCCTATCAGCCCTAGACCATCACTAATCTGCTTTTATATCCATAGATTTGCCTATTTTGGACGTTCGTAGAAATGAGTTCATATCATAATATGCTCTTTTGTGACTGGTTTCTTTCATTTAACATGATATTTTCAGCCCTGGCTGGCGTGGCTCAGTGGATTGAGTGCCAGCCTGTGAACCAAGTGTTGCTGGTTCAATTCCCAGACAGATCACATGCCAGTGATGCTGGCCAGGTCCTCAGTAGGGGGCACATGAGAGGCAACCACACATTGATGTTTCTCTCCCTTTCTTTCTCCCTCCCTTCCCCTCTCTCTAAAAATAAATAAATAAAATCTTTAAAAAAGAGTGACCATAAATGTAGGGTTTAATTTTGGACTCTATTCCCTTGATTTATATGTCTGTTCTTAATCCAGTATTATACTGTCTTTATTATTGTAACCGTGTAATAAACTTTGAAAGCTGGAAATGTAAATCATCCAACTCTTTTATTCCGGTTCAAGATTGCTCTTTTGGGTCTCTCGTATTTACATGTGAGTTTTGGCATCATCTCAACTTTTGCACAAAAAGTCAGCTGGGATTTTGATAGGCATCATTGAATCTAGATGATTTTGGGAGTATCGCCTTCTTAACAATATTAGGTCTTTTGATCTATGAGCATGGGATGTCTTCTTATTTATTTAGGAATTCTTTAATTTCCTTTAATAATGTCTTGTAATTCGTAGCATACAAGCTTTTTACTTTTGTTAAATTTATTCCTAAATAGTTTATTACTTTATGCTAGTAAAGGTAATAAATGCAATTGTTAATTTTATTTTCAGATTGTTCTTTGCTAATTTATTCCTTCTTAAATTCTTTCTCATGGGCTAACTTTTCCTATTTCCTGAAGTACATCCTTTTGTACTTCTTCCATAATGAATCTGTGAGTGGAAAATTCTCTCAGTTCCTGTCTGAAAATGTCTTCATTTCACTCTTATTCATGAATGATAATTTAACTGGGTATATAACTGTAGGTCAGCAGTTCTTAAAATAGTTTCCTATCTAAAGTTTTCTATTTTATTTTGGCCTCCATTTTTGCAGTTGAGATGTCAAACTCTCAGTCTAATTTTCCTCGCAGAAAATGTGCCTTTTTTACTGGTTGTTTTTAAGTTGTTCTAAAGTTTATTTTTGAGGTTACACAGTTTTACCATGTATGTCTGAGCTTTGTCTGATTTATTCTAGTCAATGTTTGTTGTGCCTCTTCAATCAGAGAATTTTGGGTTTTTGTTAATTTTAGAATATTCGCAGCTATTACCTAGTTGAATATTGCATTTGCTCTAGTATTTTTTCTAGAACTTCTGTAAATATCATACTTCGTTATTTTATTCTTTCATTCTCTTTATTTTCTGTCATTAAAAAATATCATTGTGAACTATATTTTGACTACTCTTCTGATCTATAGTCTAGTTCATTGTTGTGATTTTTGCTTTTTCTTTTTGGAGAATTCTGTAAAAGTTTATGGAGAGGATTTTATCAGTAAAATATCCAACATAAGAACAGTCTGCATGTTTTCAGATCGTCTTCCTTTGCACTGGTGGGTTTCTTTCTTTTAAAAAAAAGTTATTTGTTTGTTTGTTTATTGTTGTCCAAGTACGGTTGTCTCCAATTTACCCCCATTGCTCTCCACCTCCTACCCTCATATAAAGTAAGGGAGTTAACTCTTCTCATAAAGAAGATTAAATCTCAAAAGGAGGACTGAAATTTCATCTAGGGGAAAAAGTTCCATAAAAAAGACACTATGCCTTCTCTAATCATATCCTTTAAAAATAGAGAATGATCTCTAAGGTGGCTACGATTTTTTTAAATAAGTATTTTTTAAAATGATTGGGTTTATTATGCTAAGGAAATATCTCTGAAAATGGTAGTGGTGGAAAGACCACATGCATCACACTTTTACCTGTTGGAACTGGCAGGTCAGTAGGATGCAAAAGCATGTACTTTGAGGTCGACCAGATTTGAGTTCAAATGTCAGCTTTGCCATTAACCTGTTATGACTTGGGCACCTTACTTTCACCTCACTAAATCTCTCTGCATCTTAATTTCATCACCTATAAAAATAAACCCATCAGTACTGACAGCCAGAACCAGTGATATGGTGTATATGAAGTGCCTTTTGCTAAGTCTGACCAGTGGCAGGTGTTTCATAAGGGACTGTAGTTATTTCCTGCATAAAAATCTTAATCAGTACTGAGGACATCATGTCAGTTATTCCGATATAATATCTGAGATCTTTTCATTAGTGAAGTCCCATCACAATCCCTTTGCTGTAACTTTGATATCCCTAGAATACACAGATTAATAAATAATCCAGGAAGGAGATGGAACAATTGCTTGTGGTGATTTTTCACATATTTTTCTTTTGCAGCGGTCTCCTTGGACAGCTATCAGAGGTCCCAAATAAAACATTCTGGGATCCTTTCTTGCAACAGATACTATAATGCAAAGTCTATCTGGGAGGCACATTCTGTAAGGAAGACTCTAGAACTCTTAAAAGATAAAGGCTTAGAAAATGGATTCAATTCAAATGGAACTGTTTTAAATACGCCCTCTCTGTAATTTTTCAAACGAATATATTTAATTCTGTCTGGCAGTATCCTCTAAATTGAATTCATGTTAGATAGATGAGTTCATTGGAAGAATTTAAGGCATTGATGCAGGAATGACTCTGCCTTTGGTGGGGGCACTCTGTCTCCAAAAGGTGGGGATGCCTCAGGCTCAGGGCGTGATAGCCCGTGTCGTGTCGCTCTCACCAGGCTGTTCTCATGAATCTGTTCTCCAGTGGTAATTGTGACAGGAAATGGGATTTTTTCCTATAAGCACATTTAGTGACCAGTATCCCTGAATGTGTAGTGTATTCAGGCATTTCCATGGATAAGCTTCTTCACTGAACAGCCACCAGAATGCAGAATAAATCCCATCGTTATTAAACAACATTAATCAGCCTATTATCTGCAACCCACCATTGTACATGTCTTCACTCCCCAGAGCAGAGAATGCTGGAGCCATTGGCAAAACGGTGATCCCATTGTTAATATCACTCAACTATTTAAGGTTTCCCTACTTTAAATGGGGAAACTTTAGGGGAACTGTAGGGAAACCTTAAGTAGTTGAGTGATATTAATAATTATCATAGTTAATATATGTTATATGGTCTCTGCATGCCTGATATTACTGTATATTATTAACACATATGCATATAATAAATATGAAATTCAGTTTTCACAGTAACTCTGTGAGGGAGGAACTGTATTAGACCTATTTTATAGTTGCGGAAAATGAAGTACAAGGACTTAGGTGTTCAAGGGTGCACAGCTAGGCAGTGGTAGAACTGGGTTCACCAGGAAAGCCATTTGACCTTCACCACGTGAATGCGAGAAGACCCGAAGGAGAGGAGGGCTGTCCTCTCTATGCTCAGTAATTCCTGGAGCAGTGCTTCTGCGCATCTGCCTAGCATGTAACACTTCTAAATATACTGTCAAAAGGCTCATATTAAAAAAATGTTAGCTCTGATTAATTTGCAATTTATGTTTACCTTACCTTTTATTTACTTTAACAATCCCACTGTCACTTACGCAATAGTTTTGCCCTCCCTCCCTGCCTCCCTCCCTTCCTTCCCTCTTTCCTTCCACTTCAATGTCTTCAGCCTCTTCTTCATGCACATTTGGCCTCTAGCCTGCCTCTCTCTGATGGAGTTAATGCACCACATCCCCACCCCCTGGCCTTCCCAGCTCATTGCCTTGACTCTGCCACTGTCGCTACTCCTTTGCTGCTTGTACCTCAGAGGGCCTCCTGGGTCAGTAGGGCCAAAGTACTCTGACCAAGCTGACATCATAAACTTCACACTACTTGAGGTGAAATGAAAGTCTACCTCCTAGGGTGACAGAGGTACAATCAGAACATTAAATTGGCTTTTAATGTTATTAATTCATGTGTTATACATTGAAGCACACAGACTAATTCTTATAAATCAATACCTTAAGAGGAGTCTGAAAACACTGGGCCATAAGCAAGCATTTCAGAATGTTGATATGGTCCATTCGGGCTGTCATGGCAGAGTCCCATAGACTGGGAGGCTTAAACAACAGAATTAATTTCTCACAGCTCTGTTGGGTGGGAAATCTGAGGTCTGGGTGCCAGCTTGGTCGGGTTCTGGTGAGGGCTCTCTTCCTGGCTTATAGACAGTCACTTCCTTGCCATGTCCTCACGTAACAGAGAGAGGAAGCTCTGGTGTCTCTTCTTATAAGGCTGCTAACCCCATCACAGGGCTCCACCCCCGCTACCTCATTGGCACCTTAATCACCTCCTAAGTGCCCCACCTCCTGATGCCGTCACTTTGGGGCTTAGGCTTTGATAGGAAGATTTTGGAAAACACAACCACTCAGATCATAGCACAGATGAAGGTGTCTTAGCTTCTAGAAGTAAAAGTATTCAAACCCCTGGCTCTCTCTTCTCCTGGTCAACTCCCTCCCCCACCTGCAAGCTGGGCCTTCATACATCTCCAGGAGGTTCACTACCAAGGTGGACATTTACCTTCAGGAAAGATCAGAATAACTCATCTTCCCAAAGTGGCCACTAGTCCACAGAAGGTATCTTACATGAATACTTTACTCCATAAAACTTCTGAAGAATTTGCTCAAAAAGATATTTTTTTCTTAAAATTATTTTTTGTAATACATGCACAGAATCAGAGTATAACATCCATTTATCCAAACTGACCAAATGGTATGTCAATAAAGCTGACTAAACCGGCAAACACTGGTTATGGTATTAAAAGCAATTCCCATCCCCCAGCCACTCCAATCCTCTCTGGAGGCCACCGCCATGCTCTTTATTTGGGGGGTGGAACGGGGAAGTGAGTGGGGTGTAGCCATCTAGAGATAACCTCCTGCATGCATGTATAAACTTAAAAAAAAAAAGTAGAGATGGCAGAATTTTGAACATTCAGCCCTGCTCCTTGCTTTGTCTCTTAATGATGTGTGTGGAGACAAGTCTGCCACCATCGGTGCTGCCTCTTTCTGTTGATGAGCAGCATAGTTTCCCCACGTGGCCATGCATGGTGTCCACACCAGCTCTTTTTAAAGAACTTTTAGGTTGTTTGCAATCTTTTTTATTTCAAACAATGCTTGTATGTAAGCATAGCTAGAGAATAAATTTCTACGCAAATAGGATCATTGGGTCAAATGGTATACACACTTTAAAAGTTGTGAAATAGCTTAAATAAATAAAAGTATAAAGAATAATGTAACTAGCACCATACCCAGCATTATCACACCTCAGCAAGGACAATCACATTTCATTTAGGAAGCACTAATGTGTGAAGTTGCTCATTCATTTATGTATCAATCATCTGGAATTAGGAGGTTATCTGATTTTACTTTAAAACCTGGGAGCCTGCATTTAGATGTTGCTAGGATTGTAAATGTGTAGTATCTAGTGGGCTCAGTGAGGTCCAAGGTGGATTGTTTTTCTAATTCCTCACTTGTATGTTCCTGAATATACCACATTTTGCCACAAATAATTGCACCCACATTTTGGGCCCAAACTTTCAGGAAAAAAAATCTTTCATTTTAATTTTGAATTCAATGTTTTATTTATTTATATTTAGATACTTGTTTTTTGTATTATCATATTCCAAGGTATTATTTTGCATACAGATATTGTTATTGCCTTTTAGAGTTACACTTTTAATGCATAAGTAAAAGAATTAAAAATATTTATATAGATACAGAATTAGTACTCCCCATGTATAATGTGCATTCTTATTTTCTCCTCAAAAATTTGGGTTGCCCTGGCTGCTGGTGTGGCTCAGTGGATTGAGTGCTGACCTGTGAATCAAAGGGTTGCAGGTTCCATTCCCAGTCAGGGCAAATGCCTGGGTTGCAGGCCAGGTCCCCAGTGGGAGGCGCATGAGAGGCAACCGCACATTAATGTTTCTCTGCTTCTCTTTCTCCCTCCCTTCCCCTCTCTCTAAAAATAAGTAAATAAAATCTTTTTTAAAATAGTGCCAAAAAGGTGTGCATTATACACAGCAAAATACAGTAATTGTTTGGCATGCTTGACCCTAAACAATGAGAGTACCCAGGCCCAGCCTGAAAAGGTATGAGAGCTGGAAAGAGATCTGAATTAGCTAAAAAGTGACTGCCTAAACCATGTGGAGTCCACCCCAAGTATCCAGCCATATGAGTAAGTGACTTCATAGGGATAAGTTTTA
Organism: Anoura caudifer; assembly: GCA_004027475.1. Lineage (NCBI taxonomy): Eukaryota > Metazoa > Chordata > Mammalia > Chiroptera > Phyllostomidae > Anoura > Anoura caudifer. Next base: position 10,778 of record PVKU01000762.1, on the reverse strand, counting down.
TTTCTTATAAAATGGAATGAGCTTTCAGTTGTATTCTTAACTGTAAGTTAATGGTGGCTTAATCTCTTTATAAAGGCATGTGTATGTATGATATGTATATGTATAATTTCTATTGCACTTTATCACAGACCTCATACCTTCTGCAAAAATTTTAGTAATGCTTTTTTGAATAGGAAGCCAGGGTTCTCTCTGTTCCATCCCCTATTCCCAGTGGGCTCCCTTTCTTTGCTGGTTACACACATACGGTTTTCCAGTTCTCCTTTGAACGCTGATCTCAATATTAACCACAGCCTAGTAAGTTTTAGCCCGCTGTTCGTGTAGATGGCTCTCCAGTGCCTTTACACTTACTTAATTAAAATTCTGGAATGATATGATTCTAGTGGGTTATATTGGTCTCACTCTTACCTTCCTCAGTTTTCTCTTAGAGCCTTTTTCTTATAAGAATTCTTATTGAAGATGACTGCAGCCTAGTAGACTGCTAAACTCATAATTTATTACTTAAAAAACCCACTAAAATAATTAAGTGTTCATTGTTGCACACAATGTAGTTCAACTCAGCCTGATTATTTATACAACACCCCACTGCCCTGAGGATGCAGCTAATGTGCTCTTAAAATGAAAAGGGAAAGGCTGCAGTTTGCAGAGATCTTGTATCCATCTTTTAATTCTTTTTTTCTTTGAGTTAAAATTACTCTATCAGTTGGCCACTGAGTTTGATTTTATAATTTGCTTGTGGTTCAACAAGTGGGAACAAAGGATGTGCTGTATTATTTCCTTTTATGCCTAGGACATAGTAAAAATTAGCACGATGCAGTTCATTGCCCAGGCAGGCAAGTATTGCCATGCACAGGACGGACCTTTTGTGCCTCTGTATTTTTTCCCTTCCGTAGTGACAGAAAACCCATTGGACTCCAGCAGCAGCTGAGCTCTGGCAGCCATTGGCCCCAAAGCTCTACCTCCTGCCTTTTAGTAGGCAGAGGCCAGGTGGGGCGGTGGCCAATGGGTGGTTTGTATCCAGGAGAACATGGCACAGTTAGCTATTTAAATCCAACCAGGATGATGTAAGCAAGTGGGGCTTGAAAGGGTTAGGAAAAAGGCTAAAGGAAGGAGAAATCTTGTCGGGCAGCATTTCGTACAGAGAGCTGGGCTGAGGCTAAGCAGAGACTAACACACCCACAGCCTGTGCCCTAGGCCAAACTCCTAGTGTGTCTGGTTGCCTCCTCCCGCCCCTGAGAAAGGAGGAATGGCTGTGCAAAATAACTGATGCTAAATTATGTGGGGAGAGTGTAATTCTTACACGATTTTTTTTCTATTTACTGGAAGAGTAGGCTTCTACTTAGATAAAAACACACAGACCTGCTCTGGTTGGCAAACTGCTGGGTTTCACAGGAAAGCTGGGTGGTCTCTCTCCCACTGATAAGAGGAAAGCGTTAGCTTCTGCCTCTGGAAGTCTGTGGTCCCAATAACCCTGCGGGAAACTTGTAAAGAGAGTTCTCAGCTTGGATGCCGTTTTGCAGCACAAGCAAATGTTCAGACTCAGGAAATGATGCTAAAGACATTTTGAAAAATGTCCGATGGGCTTGACACAGCACTGGCACAGGATGCGTGACGGGAAGCGGCATGCTGAGTGGTGATAAGGGCCCTGAGGCCAGGCAGAGAGCTTGTCACAGCCGAGCCTGAGTCCCTGGGTTAGGAGGCTCTGAGCACCGAGGCTGGGGAGCCTGACAGAATGCAGGGTGAGAACGGAAATCTGGTCACGCCTTTGAGGGGCCCGAGGAGGGGACAGACCACGAGGAAGGTGGGTGAGGCCCCTGAGAGCACCTTCTTACCATGAAGGACTTGACAGTCCACCTGAACTCTTATCATGTTTTTAAAAATTGTGTCAGTCTTGGTTGTTCTGGGCTCTGCTCACACCCTCTCCAAAGCGCCTCCCATAGACAAAGCTGGCTTGGGGACAAGAAGGGCTGCAGTTTGTCCTTAGGCTCTCTCCTAAGTGGAGAGGCTGTGCATTGCCACTTACACAGGTGCTCAATAAGAATTAGATGAAGAGGACGCACTGATTACTGCTAATGACGGAGTAAGTTAATAATGGCAAGATGCCTGTTTCCGGGCAAATGCACTCTAGTGTGGTAGAACCCGCAGCGGATCTGCTTCAGAGGGTGGCTTTTCTTCCAGATGGCCATGGCCTTTGTCTCAGGGAAGGGCCCTCCTTCAAAGTCTGGTGCCCCCTGTTTATGATGCAGATTAGGACTCTGTTTTTACTTGCCACTCTTAAAAAATAAACATTCTGGGCACCAGAAAGCGAGCTTTTCAACCCAGAGAGCGCTGTGCATGTCTGTACATATGGCAAGACCCTCTTCTCTGGTAATGAGCAAATGCTCCTGGCACCCGGAGTTACTTTAGGCCTGAGCCCCAGCACGGTTCCAACAGCTCCATGTTAAAGACTGCCATTCATTCAGTAACTTTTGCTGTACAGAGCAGATGGGTAAATTTGATGATGATAAGAATTTAGAACAATTATTATATTTGGGTTGTGTTTCTCCCAAATAGTCTTCCTTTAAGGAGGAAGAAGGGTGGTATTAATATCTATTTGCCATTTTGTTTCCCTAATGTTGTTATTGCTGCTGGAATTTTAACAAGTGTGAGAAGGCAGAACCATTTGAGGACCCCTTTAACCAACAAATGCTGCATGAATTCTGAAGGGGCCACTAAATTTAAATAATACAAAAGAACCGGCATGGGTAACAAACGTGACAGAGAGAGCAAAGAGGATAATTCCACAATACTGTGAAATCAGCAGACAGTATCTCACCTCTGTCAAGCACACCCAAGCATGGGAGGATAAGATTCTTTATCTCTAGATAGATGTGATCCCTGCTGCAAGGTGCTCAAAACCTGGGAAGGAAACAGGCATGTACACAAGCACCTTCGAGACAAGGCACGTACAGCACAGAAGGGAAGTGTCCACCAAATGTACCCAGAGTGTTGAGAGGTGCAGTCATTCCCCAGGTGAGGCCTCCAAGTTGGACCTTTGGATGAGGAAGCTTTCAACAGGTGGAATGGTGGATATCCCATACGAGAAAACCTGCAACCTTAAAACAAAAAAAAGAATACTCTAAGTCTGTTTGAACAAACAGAAGAAGATGTCCAATGTAGATTACATTAAAAAGAGTTGTTTGGCCCTGACTGGTGTGGCTCAGTTGATTAGATGTTGTCACGCAAAGCAGAAGGTCGCTGGTTTGATTCTCAGTTGGGGGACTTGCCTGGATTGCCGGTTCAGTCCTTGGTTGGGGCTCTTTCTCACATTGATATTTCTTTCCCTCCCTTCCTCTCTCTCTAAAAAGAAATAAATTGTGTATATATATTATTTTTATGTGTTTTTAATATATATAAATATAATTTAAGAGGAGGTTATTTGACCATGTGTGTAGAGTTCCTACCTTTAAGTTTAAAAAATACATGTGCATAGTAGTTGAGCTTTTAAGCTCTAAAGGCAGACTGGGTTAAAAATCTAAGCTTAGCACTTCCAGTGGATTGTGTTATTCTTGAAAATATTCACTGTCTTTTCCGAGGGAAAGTTATTCTTTCCTGTTCATTGATACCAGGCTGGTCATGTGACCTGCTTGGCTAAGGAAATGAGAGCAGGAATGAGGTTTGCCCCTTCTGAGTAGATGGCTTAAGAGCCATCATTTGCTGCTGCCATGTTCTCTTTTCCTCATATTCTGATGATCAGCTAGCTCCCAGACTGAGGGCGCTGCTTGGGCTCCAGCTTGGTCCTAGAACGCAGACAATGTGGAGCAGAGCCACAGGCTGGCACAGTCCATCAGCATAAGCAAGAAGCAAACCTGTGTTACTGTCAGCCACTGATGTCGGCACCGTAGCCTAAGTCAGCCTGCGTTGGCTGATAGACACCTTACAACCACTGCGGTTTTATTTGACCTCTTTCAACCCCAGTTTCCTTGTCTATAAAATGGGATATTAATAGTACCTACCTCAGAGGATCACCGTGAGGTTAAAATTAGTTGATTTTAAAGCACACTACAGGGTATCTAGTCCATAAAAAGAATTCAATAAAGGTTAGCTATCTTTAAATCTGCATAGAAAAATGTCTGGAAGAATACACGCCAACCTGTTAAAAACAGTTTTTTTTTTTTTTTTAATTTCAAATTTGAGTATAGTTGGTACACAATGTTATTGGTTATATTAGTTTCAGGTGTGCAATATCATGATTTGACACTTTTATATCTCACAGTGTGCTCACCCCACTAATTCTAGTATTCGCCGTGCAAGCTTATCGCAGCATTATTGTCTGTATCCCCCTTTGCCATGTCCACCCCTTCCCCCCGCCCCCCATCCCTCTGGCAACCATCCCTTTAGCCTCTGTTTCCATGAGTCTGTTTTTGTTTTGTTTGTTCAAAAAACAGTTCTCTCTTGAATGTGAGGTTATGGGTAATTTTCATTTCCTACTTCATTTATTTACTTAATCAAATTTTTATAATGCATGTATAATATTTTAATAATCATAAAAAATAGATATTTCCCCTTTGGAAAAATGAATAGTAGGCCCTGCATTTCTCTGTCACAGTGCTTGTTGCATCAAACTTGGCTCCTGGAGGGGAGGGGCCATGTGCCGTGCCCTGTGATATGAGCACCGGGACTTCTGGGTGGCACAGGACTGGTGCTCAGCACGCGTTAGCACAGTGTAATGGATCAGTTTCTCATGTGGATGACCGGTAGTTCGGAGATGAGAAATACAAAAAGAGAACTACATGGAGTGTAAACTCAGAATATGGCATTCTGTGTTTCTCACAGATACATTAATTGGCACCAGAAATATGAAGCTGGAAATCAGAGCTATAAATGTGGAGCTCATTCAAATAAAGGTTATTAGTCCCATATATGGGTGAGGAGTGGCAGCATGAGCTCTCTGGTTCCCTCCTGTCCCCACCACCCCTAACTGTCACCTCAAACCAAGGCCAAGTACTTTTCAACAATAACATTCATTCCACAATTACTTACTGAGTACCTACTATGTGCACTAATGGCATAGGAGTGAACAAGAAGTGTTCAGATGTCTCTGCCCTCAAGCAGTTTCTGTTTTAAGGTGGGAGGCAGACAATAACCAAGTAACAAAACAAATAAGTAAAGAGTGTATCCTATAGTCATAAAGAGAAAAAATAAAACATGGAAGAAAGAAAAGAAATGCTTGGTTTGAGTGTTGCAATTTTCAACAGGGTAAGTCAAGGTAGGCCTTGCTGAGGACAGGACATGTGAGCATAAGTCCATAAAGAGGTACTAGATAGCTGTGACTATAGGGGAGGACAGTCCAGACAGTGAAAGCAGAAAGTGCAGAGGCCTCGAGGTGGAAACATGCTTGTGTTTGGAGGAATGGCAAGGAGGTCAGTGTGGCTGGAGCAGAATGAGTTAAGGGGTCAGTGGTAGAAGGGTTCGGAGGGATAATGAGAGGTACGGGGCTGGTGGGCAGATCACATAAGGCGTCATCAGCAGACTTCAACTTTCATTCTAAGTGACATGGGAAGCTCCTGAAGTTTGATTAGAGAAGTGACGTAATCAGACTTATGGTTTAAACTGACCAATATGGTTACTATATTGATAATGGATAGATGAAGGGCAAAAGCAGAAGCTGGGAGAACATTATGGAGGTTATTTCAGTAATAGGGATGGAAGCTTTGGGCTGGAATGGTGGCAGTGGGAGATAAGAAGAGGTTGGATCCTGCTATATTTTGTAGGTGCAGCCAACATAATGTACTCATGAATTTCATGTGACATAAGAGAGAAAGAGAGAGGAGTCAAGGAAACTCCATGGATTTGGGGATTAAAAACTGGAAGTTGCTGAAAGGGAGCCATATCAAGAGGAGCAGTTTGGGGTTGGAAGTTAGGAGGTCACTTTTAGACATGACAACTTTAAGATGCCCTTAGATGCCCAAGTGAAAATGTAGAGTAGGTGGCTGGGATTGTGAGCTTGGAGCTCAGGAGAGTGATCCAGGCTGAATGCATACCTTGAGCATTCTCAGCAAATCAGTAGTGAAAAATGATGAAATTGCATGGGGACTTAAATGCAGAGAGAAAAAGAGTCTGGGGACTGAGGTCTGGAGCACCCCCCACCCCCAACATTTAAAGCAAGGGAGAAAATGATCACTGAGCAAAGGAGAATCAATGAGTGGTCAGTGAGAAAGGAGGAGGAGAAGCAGAGGTGAGCAGTGTCCCAAAGACACGTGATACAAGTGTTTCAAAGGTGGAGGACCTGCTACTGCAGGGTCAAGTGAGGTGAGGATCATTCATTGGGTTTAGCCAGGTCGTGGGTGACCTGACAAGAGCAGTGTCCTGGTGGTGGGGAGTAGGTGGCACTGCCTAGCTGAGGAGGTTCAAAGGAGAATTAGGTGAGAGGAATCAGAAACAGTGGGTTTAAGCAACTGTTGGGAGGAACTTTGCGGTAAAGAGTAGGAAGCATGGAGTAGTAACAACTAGAGAGAGATATGAGTCCAAGAAAGTATTTTCCATCTTTCTTTTTTAATATGGGAGAAATTATACTCAGTTTCTATACTGCTGGAAAGAATTCATTAGGAGGGCAAATTGATGATGCAGGAGAAATAACAGGGATCTTGGTGCTTTGGACATGGACAGGTGAAAGGAAGTGGGATCAACTGCACAGAGAGAGAGACTGGTCTTAGATAAGGTTCCAGTCCGTAGCTCAGAGAAACAAGAAGGGGAGCAGCGTGTGTGGACACAGGTGCAGGTAAGTTGGCAGATGCAGTGGTGGGAGTTTGTGGATGTTATGTGTGTATGTTCTCTAGTGATACTTTTTATTTCCCAGAGGGGGAAAAATGAAGCAATGAGCATCAGCTCAAAGATAGAATGGGGGAAGGGACATTGGAGGTTTAAGAAGGGAGGAAAACATGTGAACGTAAGACCTAGGAGAATAAGGAGACTAGGAAGACATAATTGGAACTTCAGGCCAGCCCTTATGTTCCGTGGTAATGCATTTAAGTAAAATGATCAGCGGGGTTGTGTATTAATCCCCACTGTGGGCATGTGTGTACAGCATAGGTGGAGGTGTGGATTTAAAGAACTCAGAACCTGGAGAAATAAGCTGAAAGAGAGAGAAAGAAGTAGGATCAAGCACAGGTGTGGAGGGAATAGGGACCTGGAAGGGGAGGAAGGAGAGAATGAGGAGTATATTAGCTATCTTCTGTGTAAAAATTACCATAAACATGGAAACTGGAAACAAACACATTCATTCTCACTGTTTCTGTGTGTCAGGAATCTGGGCATGGCTTAGTGAGTCCTCTGTTTCAGGGTCTCTCCCAAGGCTGCAATCAAGGAGTTAGTTGGTCAGGACTGGGGCCTCATCTGAGGCTTGGGTGGGGAAGAATCCACTTCTGCACTCCGTTGTTGTTAGCAGGATTCTGTTTCTTGTGGATTATCAGACTAAGGGTCTCACTTCCCTGCTGGCTGTCAGTTGTCAGCTGGAGGCTTCCCCAAGTGTCTTGCCTAGTAGGCCTCTCCATGTGGTGGGTTATTCCATCAGCCAGAAAGGGAGAGAGTCAACAGAGGAAACCTGCTAGCAAGACGTAAGTTACAGTTTTCTGTCATGTGATCACAGGACTGATATCCTCTTTGCCATATTATGTTGGTTAGAAACAAGTCACAGGTCCCTGCCACACTCAAGGAGAGGAGATTCCACAATGATCTGAATACAAGGAGGCAGGAATTATTGGAAGCCATCCTAGAATCTGTGACAAAAGGAAATGGAGGAAATGACCACTTCTGAACACAAAGAAGGGAAACTGAGGGAGCTAAAACACAGCAGTTGGCCCCTCCCCTAGTGCAAAAGGAGATGAGATCACCCCTTGAGGGAGAAGGAGTCAAAATGGAGGATGTGGGGAAAAAATGTTTGCAAGGAGGAGAGGGAGTTCATAGGTTGAGCAGGTGACTCCTGAACAGCCCTGAGGGCTCAGACAACTGCGAAGTGTGGGTTTGATGTGGAGCCAAGTGCCAGTTGAACGATTTGCTCCAGCAATAGATGGTGCCCTGTTTTCAATCTGAAAACTAATGGATGGAGGGATTGGCCCAGGGTTGGGTGTGTTTAAATGTTGTGGTCAAGAGTGCATTAAAAGGGTGTGTTAAAGGTCAGGGTCTGTATGGTACAGGTAAAAAGAAAACAACTCAAGTGACTCAGAGTCATTTTTCTATTTTCTACTTCCACATTCCTGCTTTACCAACTATCCCAAACTAAGTCAGAGTTGGCCTAGCTCTGCGAAGGCCAGCATTCTGCCAAGATGAAGGGACAGGTTCCAACAGGGCTTCCAGACAGGCTCAATGGGGACACTGTAAGACAGAAGCTCTTTCTGTGAAGCCTGGCTCCCCCATGGAGGCCCCAAGCTCCCCTCCCTACATTCAAACATTTTCTGTGAATGGCTCTCATCAATGCTTCCTCTCTCACCTGTGTTTATCCCCATCCTCTACCCCAGACAGTGTTTACCAAGTTCCTTTTGTTGGTTAGTCCCATTATAGATACAGTTTAAAGTGAATTACTGACAGTCAATACACTGACCTTGGAGGTTAACGTGCTGAAGTAGAAAATGCTGAGCTTAGTTTGTTAAGGAATTTGATTGTCAGTTTCCTGGATTAATGGTTGCCTTTTTCTTTACCATGCTGTCCCTTGGTCTTGGTATTGTGCTGTTGAATAGGGCTAGACCAATAAAAGAGAAAAACTCTTGGCCTTTGAAGGTTATCCTGTCCAGCCTCCTTCCTTCCAGCAAGGGACCAGAAATAATAATCCTGTGTAGGAAGACTTCAGAAGGAGTCAGCATGAAATGCTGATGACTGAGAAGTATTTTATTTAAAGCATTGAGTCAATGTAAAAGTCTTCAGAAAACTCTTGGAGAAAGGGTACTATTTTCCCACACAAACAGAGCTATGGAGCTCTCATCCATCTTGGTACCCCTGGCACCCAGCCCATTAAAGGCCCACACTACTCATTCAGTGAGCATTTGTTGAGTTGAAATGAGCTTATCTAAAGATGAGACATAAGCAAATATGAGTCATTGCTTAATGATGTCAAATATAGTCATGTGCCTCTTAGCACTGGAATACATTCTGAGAAATGTTTGGGCAATTTCATCATTGTGGAAACATCAGAGAGTGCATGTACACAGACCTAGACGGCCCAGCCTACCACACACTGAGGGTATACGGTACAACGGCTCCTAGGCTACAAGCCTGTACAGCGAGTTGCTGTACAAAACAACATGAGATTAAATCAAGCACAAGAAAAATGATGCCATCGAGAGACGTAAACACAAGATGTATGAGGTTGCTGGCGATGAAGCGCAGTTACTGTTTTACAGCAAGTTTTTTTTATAAGTAGAAAGCTCACTGTAAAGTAACTATGACAAATATAATAGAGTAAATACATGAACCAGTAACATGGTTGCTTATTATGATCATCGAGTGGCATATACTGTACATGATGGTACGTGCCGTCCTTGTTTAGGACGGGCAGTGCAGTGGGTTTGTTAACTCCAGCATCACAACAAACAGGAGTTAACGTGAGTTAATGCATTGTACAATAATTTTACTGTGACCTCACTAGGAGATAAGAATTTTATAGGTCTATTATAACCTAAAGAGACCACCATTGTATGTGTGATCCATTACTGACTGAAACATCGTGTGGGATACATGACTATATGTGAAAATGAGGAGAATTCCCAAAGCTTCCTATAAGAGGCTGTATGTAAAACACAGAGAATTGCTGCTATGTTATTCCTTTACCATCCTCCTGTATAAGATACTGCTTTTTATTTTTTAATTATATTTTGCTGATCATACTATTACAGTTCTCCTAATTTTACCCACTTTGCCCCCCTCCACCCAGCAGTCCCTACTCCCTCAGGCAATCCAAACCATTGTTCATGTCCATGGGTCATGTGTATAAGCTCTTTGGCTACTCCATTTACTATACTGTACTTTAAATTCCCATGCCTATTCTGTGACTACCTATTTGTACTTTTTAAACATCTTCACCCATTCCTCCACACCCTTCTCTTATCTGGCAAGCATCAAAATACTCTCAGTATCCATGATTCTGTCTCTGTTCTTCTTGTTTGCTTAGTTTGTTTTTTAGATTCATTTGACAAATACGCATTTATTGCCATTTTATTGTTCATAGTTTTGATCTTCTTTTTTTCTTAAGTAAGTCCTTTTAACATTTCATATCATAATGGTTTGGTGATGATGAACTCCTTTAGTTTTTTTTCTTGTCTGGGAAGCTCTTTATCTGCCCTTTGATTCTAAATTATATCTTTCCTGGGCAGAGCAATCTTGGTTGTAGGTCCCTGCTTTTCATCACTTTGAACATTTCTTGCCAATCCCTTCTAGCCTGCAAATTTCTTTTGAGAAATCAGCTGACAGTCTTATGGGAACTCCCCTGTAGGTAACTAACTTCTTTTGCTGCTTTAAAGATCCTCTCTTTATTTTTAACCTTTGGCATTATAATTATGATGTGTCTTGGAGTGGGCCTGTTTGCATCCATCTTGTTCGGAACTCTCTGTGCTTCCTGTACTTGCATGTCTATTTCCTTCACCAAATCAGGGAAGTTTTCTTTCATTATTGTTTCAACTAGATTTCCAGTTTCTTGTTCTTTCTCTTCTCCTTCAGGCACCCCAATGATGTGAATGTTGGAACGCTGAAATAGTCCCAGAGGCTGCTTATCCTATCCTTGTTTTTTTGGATTCTTTTTTCTTCTTGTTGTT